>JAMPIV010001764.1:0-324563 GCA_024509875.1 Oreohelix idahoensis | reverse complement strand
GTTTTACAATTATGCACCTTCTTGTTGGGTCATTATTCACATGGTAACCAACTATAAACATTGGTTGCTATGCAAATCACTCAAGGGGGCGTGTGTAGAAAAACACTGATTCCTATCAAACCAGAGTATCTCTAAGCTTCTATGAATTATTTTTAGTTCAAGAACATGTTGACGATGATTTAAAGCATGAAAATGAAAATTGTTGGATTTTTATTTTTTTTAAGCTTTTCTGAGTATACTTCTACCTTAATTTAGGCCCGCCCTGCATATTGTAGCGTGAGGTTTTTATTGTAAATGGGGTCAGTATAGTACTGACAATACAGAAATAGAATTTCTGCAGGAAAATGGTGAAGTCCCAGTGTATGAGAGAACTACTGGTATCACAAATTAGTTACGGCTGTGAATGATCTGATCTCGAAAAATTAGTAGAGTGGAGACCGTCATAAAATGCCACCCCGCTATGTAACTAACTGATATTAAAACAAGGAAACAGATTTCACTTAACAATTATAAAATTGACAAGTCGTTCAAATACAATTTCCTTATTTATTAAGTATATACACTATCTACTCTTGTGCTGAAGGGTGGATGTTGGAAGATGGAATGTAATGGATTTGTAAGTTTACATATGATTTACATATGTGTGTGTGTGTGTGTATATATATATATATATATATATATATATATATATATATATATATATATATATATCTATCTATATATATATATATATATATATATATATATATAACAACAAGTCTTCCAATTATAGGAAAAAGATTATATCAGCTGTGCTGTTAATCAATTATAGAAACTTTATCAGCTGTGCTGTTAATCTTGTCTCTCACTACGCTAAATCACTTTTTCTTCATTGACAGTTAAATGCTCACACTTGCCGACGGAAATGGTACTAATGTGTACTCATCTCTTAAAACAGTTCTGTCCTTGTTAGTTTGTTGCACACAACACCCGCTGATGATCGTTCCTTTAGCCCACCCAAGACTGAGGGGGACTATGGATGTAGCTCCGATACAACCACTATGCTCCTGCGAAGTTCCAGGCAGCTGGATTGACTCGAACATACGACCTCAGGTTGGATGACACGAATAAACCTGTAACAAGGCAAAAATAGGGGCTAATTTCTGTCATCAAGCCCACCTATTTCTAGTGTATATGAGATGAGCGTGTCTCAGGTGTCTGCATGTAGAATGAATGACAACATAGCTCAGTATGATTTAGCAATAGCGAGACAAGACCTGTGTCTACTTGCAAAACGTTCTTTCTAATAATTCAATACATGAATACATCCAATAATTTGTACACCGTATGATACAACCGTTTCCTTCCACCTATAATATACCAGGCCATATCTGATAAGTGCTATATTGGCTGGTAAAATATATCCTAACAATACTGTTGTAGTTATATGAGTCCTAACAAGGACTGTTAGGTTATATTTCGGGTTGGTTTTCTTCTTCAACAATCATACCAGGAAATACAATCATTATACCTAATTCCCCAAGATATAATCAGTTTACCTGATACATTCATAGTAAAACAAAATCTAAAGTTATATTAAATATATACAGGTGTAGGCTATTTTCTGGTGGTTTCCTTCTTCAACAGTCATACACAATCATTATACATGATACTAGAACATACAATCATTATTCATGATATAGTCATAGGTTATATTCAGGTTGGAGTTATATGAGTGGTTATATTTCAGAGTGGAGTTATATGAGTCCTAACAAGGACTGTTTGGTTATATTTCGGATTGGTTTTCGTCTTCATCAATCATATCAGGAAATACAATCATTATACCTAATTCCCCAAGATACAATCAGTATACCTGATACATTCATAGTAAAACAAAATATATTAAATATATACAGGTGTAGGTAGTATAAATGACACACAAAAAATACAATCATTATATATCTGATGTAGGCCTATTCTCCTACAAGTTTATAATAAGTTTACCTACCTTCTAAGAATAACACAAGCCAGATTTGGACTCGACTTTAGTGAAGCAAGAGTGCCCGGTCACGCAGATAAGCAATAAATCAATCTTGCCAGCTTTCTCTTCCCCCAGTCGGTTTAGCTGACCTTCGTGTTTGTGTGTGTGTGTGTTTTTTTTTTGAATAAAATGGGCCCGTTTATATAGGTAGACGCAGGGAATCTACCAGTGCGTAAGGAACTCTATTGATTGGTTCTCGACGATTTGGTACATTTTTATTGCCGACGATTTCGTACTTTCCATGACCTATTTCCGAAAAACAGGGCTTATGCCTAATTTTATTCTGTCTGCCCCATCTTGCGGGAACAAGATGGCGTATACTTCGTGTAATTTAATCTGTCTCAGTCTGTTGAACGTGGATTGGCTGTGCATATGTATTAACAAAGAAGTGGGTTTACACACACGTTTCACGACACATATATACATAACCAACATACATACACATATGCACGCCACATATGGATGTATAGGCGTACTTACATCGTACGTACACAATGCAAAACTGATAACGCAGATCTTTTATATTTGGTCATGCGCACTAACAGAACCGACTAGGTTGAACGTGACGCACCTCGCCAAAACGAGGCTTAAAATGTTATTTAAAAATAAGTACACAATGCGTACATTTGTTGTTGTTGTTTAAATAGGGCTGCTGAGTTTCTCTGGCGGCCAATGCCAAGTTGAAAACTCTTTGGTATTATCTACAATGTAGATCTCGTCTTTTCCTGTGGCTTTTATGCCATTACGAAACATGTTTAAAGAGTTGAAGTCATGAGCTCCAGTTTCTCCAGCTTGGCTTGCATTTAAAGGATCGTCACATCTGGTCCCAAGCTAGGTGTAAGAAGTACGTGGCATACTGTGTATTCTCCGCCATCTAAGGTTGCTTTCCAACTATGCAGAGCTAACATACTGTACTCTGGTTCTGCGCTCTCCCCTGGAAGTGTGTGGACGATTTCAAAAGTCAATGAGGGTGTAATTAACCTCACAGACAGAAGTACACTTCCAAACATGTATGTTGCAGCATTGTGCATAGCTGGTGATCATATAAAGATGACTCCAGATATGACTCCATGCATAATACGTACATAAATATTGTGTTAACATACTTATAAATATATATTTTTTTTAAATGTAAAGATTGTCCCAAAGCAGATACTGCCGTGGGGGAGTTAAGTGTTAGAGACTTCACCATACTAGGTCCAACATCGAGAGGTGGGGGGGGGGGGGGGTGATCAGTTCCTTCCCTCGCTGCCTTTTCCTTCCCTAAATCAAATTCAGGTACCCATTTACATATGGGTAGACGTGGAGCGTGTCGGTACTGTGATTGTTCGAACGCGACACCTATTGCCGCGAGAAACCAGCACTCTAACCACTCTGTCAATCGGACGCTCTATAGATATATAAGGGATACATACATCATCATCAGTGTTCAGCTACCTACGGATAAGTTCCTCCAACAAGTTCACGCCAAGCCCAGTAGTCTTGTGCCATCCGTTCAAGATCTTCTCATCTCATCTCCCTTTTATGCCATTCTCGTTCTCTTCTCCATCTCTTTTCTGTTTCCCTGTATCTCCCTTACCCTCGGGGGGTTCTCAAACAAGGCCTGTCTTGTAATGCTATTAACTAGTTTCTTGAACGCGTGTCTTATTCAATGCCATCTACCAAATCATCCACTGGTATCTACCGGTAGATAGGGAACGACTGGTTACAGATCCCTGCTGAAATATTTCACCTTTTTCACACACCCCCTTCCCCCCACACTTTGTGTGTTTTTTTTTCAATCCGTTTTTCAATCTTACACACTTTTTTTTTCCTAGTCTGCTACACACATTTTCCCGCCTTAATCGGCATATTAAAATCTTAACACGTAACGAACACAATTTTGGCAAAAGGACGAAACAATTATTTTCTTTAAATGTAATTTTGCTGCAATTTACTCGGAGATATAATTGCTATTCAGAAAAAATAGACAACGTAGGTGGAAACCCAAAAATTTTTTTTTTTTTTTTTTAACAGCTGCATTAGTATTAAAAAAGATGAAGCCATTCTTTCACTGAAATAATCCACATGATATTTTTATAATCTCGGTGCCAGAATGACTACCAGAAGCAGATTAATGAGATGTTTCGTGACATAATGAAATGATTATGGTCCGTGGCGTAACTACAGCTAATCTTGTGCCATCCGTTCAAGATCTTCTCATCTCATCTCCCTTTTATGCCATTCTCGTTCTCTTCTCCATCTCTTTTCTGTTTCCCTGTATCTCCCTTACCCTCGGGGGGTTCTCAAACAAAGCCTGTCTTGTAATGCTATTAACTAGTTTCTTGAACGCGTGTCTTATTCAATGCCATCTACCAAATCATCCACTGGTATCTACCGGTAGATAGGGAACGACTGGTTACAGATCCCTGCTGAAATATTTCACCTTTTTCACACACCCCCTTCCCCCCACACTTTGTGTGTTTTTTTTCAATCCGTTTTTCAATCTGTCAATTGAGAATGAGAACTCCCTACACACTTTTTTTTTCCTAGTCTGCTACACACATTTTCCCGCCTTAATCGGCATATTAAAATCTTAACACGTAACGAACACAATTTTGGCAAAAGGACGAAACAATTATTTTCTTTAAATGTAATTTTGCTGCAATTTACTCGGAGATATAATTGCTATTCAGAAAAAATAGACAACGTAGGTGGAAACCCAAAAATTTTTTTTTTTTTTTTTTAACAGCTGCATTAGTATTAAAAAGATGAAGCCATTCTTTCACTGAAATAATCCAGACATGATATTTTTATAATCTCGGTGCCAGAGACTACCAGAAGCAGATTAATGAGATGTTCGTGACATAATGAAGATTATGGTCCGTGGCGTAACTACAGCTCGGATGAACCGGGCACGATGCTCGGGCTTCCGCCCCTAGCTGCCACGTAAAGTAGGGGTCGAAAGAGAACATTGCCTCTCTCTCTCTCTCTCTCTCTCTCTCTCTCTCTCTCTCTCTCTCTCTCTCTCTCTCTCTAACAAACAGTAAAGATATATGGAAAGCAATCAATACCTTAGCGAACAAGCGAAATCTGTCAGTCTCGTCAACCCCTAATACTTCATTTACTCCCACAGACTTCAGCAATTACCTTCAGGCAGAAATAAACAGTCTTAAATCTACAATACCAAATTCACCTTGTGACTTAGGCAGGCTGTCAGTATTTTGTGAGAACAAATGTACCAACACAATCCCATCCAACATTCCGTTTATGACAGTTAATGAAGTGTATAACTATCTTCTAGGACTTAAAGATAATAACTCATCAGGACTTGACGGAGTCAGTAATCGAATACTGCGTTATGCGGCTCCAGCTATTAGTGATTCGCTTACATACATATACAATCAATGTATCGCACGGAGCTACTTTCCGTGGCACTTTAAAGTCGCTAAGGTATATCCTCTCTTAAAACCTGGCTCTTCCGACAATAATAACCTTGGTAACTATAGGCCAATCTCCTTAATATCATCGCTATCCAAACCACTAGAAAAACACATACATAAAATAACACTACAACACCTAGTTAACAACGGCTTGCTAATTGATAGTCAGTCGGGGTTTAGACCTAAACATTCATGTCACACAGCTCTAACTAAGATGATTGACAACTGGCACTTAAATATTAATAACGATAACATATGTGGGGCAGTTTTTGTAGACTTTAAAAAAGCATTTGATATGATAGATCACGCTATTTTAATTAGAAAACTAGAAACATGAAAAGTAAACCTTCAACTAGTGACGATAATTAAATCATTCCTGTCAGACAGAAAACATGTAGTTTCTTACAATAATTCTTGCTCATACCCAACCATAATAAATACCGGCGTTCCTCAGGGCTCTATTCTTGGGCCTCTACTTTTTGCCATATACATTAATGACCTTCCATTACACGTCGAACACGCATCCTGTGACCTATTTGCTGATGACTGTACTATCTACACGAGTGATACAAGTTGCAACACACTCGAACTATCGTTACAAAAAGATACAGACAATCTGATTAAGTGGAGCATCGGAAATCGCATGCTAATTAATATAATTAAAACGAAGTGCATGTTAATATCAACTAGACAAAAATTACAAAATTCTGAGAAAACAACACTTCAGATCTATATTGGTACCTCACCAATTGAAAACGTTAATGAACATAAAACTCTAGGAATAGTCGTTGACCAGCATCTTAATTGGAACTCACATGTTCATGCACTGACTAAGCAAACGGCACAGAAAGTTTACCAGTTAGCTAAAATCAAACATTTCCTAGATGAAGATGCACGAAAATTGTTCTATATATCTCACATACAAACAAACCTTGACTATTGCTCCACAATCTGGGATGGTTGTTCTATGTCCAACACAAAAAGACTCCATTCACTACAAAAGCGTGCAGTGCGTCTAGTTTCTGACAACTGCCAAACACAGTGTGTAGATCTATATAAATATCTCAAAATACTGCCTCTAAGAAAGCGCTTTCTGTTCAACAAAGCTAAATTTGTTCACAAAATCCTGTCACAGAATGCTCCAACATATCTGTGGCCAATGTTCAAATACAGTGAAAGACGCAGTCAACGCCTTAACAAAATACAAGTGCCCAAGCCTAGGCTTGACTTATTCAAGAAAAGCTTAGCTTACTCTGCTGCTCATCTTTGGAACTATCTTCCACATTATCTAAAACATAACAACCTCAGTCCCTATTCATACAATCGTAAACTTTTCGAATACTTTATGAGTTCTGATTATCTGCCCCCCTAATATGATTATTTTTCCGAACAAATGGTATAATATCGAGTGTAGGTTTAATGATGATGTTAGTGCTTTTCAACATATTTTGTTTCATGGTAATACTTAGTTTGTACTTTTCAACATATTTTATTTCATGTTTATAATTAGATACTGTGAATGTGAGTATGCTATTATTTTACCTGTACAACGTTGAATTCCTTGAATTGATGGGTAAATTGTATGTGAGAATAAATGAAATCAGTATAAAAGACGGGAGAAAGGAAGGGCAGAATGTCAGACGGGCCTGCGTGCCCAATTCTCAACCCTTTGAAAATAAAGTTCGTTCGTTCGTTCTCTCTCTCTCTCTCTCTCTCTCTCTCTCTCTCTCTATATATATATATATATATATATATATATATATATATATAGAAGGGCTGGGACCGATAACGATTAATTGATCAATTAATCGGTTAAATTTTGTTCGTCGATTAATTAATAAAACAAATTTTAATCGATTATTACATTTTATAGCAATGTTTATGTTTTTTGCTTACATGTTAGAGCATTTGCTATATTAAACATTGCTTGTGATATGGAATATGACAAGTATGGTCAATAATATTTAAATTGTTTGGTTGTAACTTTTCAGTATTTTCACTAAATTTTCTGCACGATGTTGCTTTATAACAAGTAAAACAAATAAAGTCCTAAGTGATTTTAAAAAAAAAGTTATTTAGATATTTTTTATAATTTTTTCAAATTGTGCGAAATAGATCGATTTATCTTCGATGAAAGACATTCGATTAATCAATTAAGATTGTTTAAATCAGTCCCAGCCCTGATATATATATATATATATATATATATATATATATATATATATATATATATATATATATATATATATATATATATATATATATATATATATATATATATATATATATATATATATATATATATATATATATATATATATATATATATAATGTGTTTAAACGTTATAGCATGTCCCAGTTGCCAGAGACGGGAATGAAAGCGATACAGATGACATGGAATTATCTTGAGCGGAAGGCCTAGGACAGAAAAACCTGTCACAAATTTGTTGAGAGTTTATGTTCCTTGGGAAGCTGAAAGTTGTGATGATGATGATGATCATGATAATGATGTATTTAGTTACGTGTTTTCTACAAATTTGCCGTATACTGATTATAGTTTGCCGAGACCACTATGTCAAGAGAGCCCGACTTAACTTGTGCCCGGAGGCCCACATACGTTATAGTTACGCCACTGCTTATGGTAGGCAGATACTGCTAGAACTTGGTTTCTTAAACCTTTCTTTTGTTATATTGACCCCTTTCATTGTCCAGTGAAGGCTATAAGCCTCTTTGATTGTCCGATGAAGGTTATGGGCCCATATGATTGTCCGGTGACGGCTATGGGTCACTTCTTCGAAAAAAATTTACATGAAAGCATAATTTAAACAAATACTTTTAATTTTAAATTTTAGGTTATGTACACGGACCCCCACTGGATCTTGAACGAAGGTTAAGACACCCTGTGCTAGAAAGAGATTACAGTTTGTAAGTTATGTAAAAATTGGGCCCTGAACACGAACTATTTATGAATAACAATCGTCCGCGGCCGCCGACACTCATTGGTGCCAATAATAACGCAGGTTTACCTACCGCGGCGTTCTTGAATTTAACTGGGGATGGTATTGCTGTTAATAGCTTCACAGTTGTGTTTTTTTTTTTCAATTTTTTTTTTTTAGTAGTTGTCTAAGTTATTAACATCGTTGACGAAAACATAATGGGAGAATGGAGATTTTAAGCTTGTGTTATGTTCTTCTTCGTATACTTTCAGGCGTCATTTTCAATATGTCTGAAAAAAGCAATGGTCAGTCAGAGGTTGTTGGTATCCCTATAGAGTTTGTACATGAAAAATACAGGTGGCGGCCATATGTACTTTCTCTGTTCCACATACGTTGGCCACTGTTGTAGCAAATGTTCAGCGCCATTTTATTGATGCCACATTGTACTCATCACTAGTTCCAATCTTGAGCTTGGTGAATAGATGGTATTTAAATTTGTTGTGGCCTGCATGGAGATCTCCTTTGCCTTGGCTTCCACTTTAGCTGTTCTTCTCTTTGACCTCCTGACTCTTTCATTGTGATGTCGGTTCTTCTTCGTACACTTTCGGACGTCCAACTTCAATAAGTTTTAAGATAGCAGTAGTCAGTCTGAGGTTGTTGGTAAACAGATAATACATTCTCACATTGCAATGAGATGTACCACAGAAAAGATACAGGGTAGTTCCATAACATTTACCGCAGTAAACTATACTGAGTCTCAGCTTTATGAGGTGGGGGTGAATAGTATATCCACTTAAAGTCTATACCGACTACAGGAACGCGTCCCTAAGACAATATCTCGGCCGATGCAAGGTTGGGCGCTTGGGTAAAGAGGTCAAGCTGTTGTCCATGCAGCAGGACCCAGGAAGCTGGTGAATCCAGGGGAACGGCGTAGCCGATACAGTCTGGCACCAGAAAACATATATATGCAATATCTCATGTCCATATGTATGCTATACCTCATGTCCATATGTATGCTATACCTCATGTCCATATGTATGCTATACCTCATGTTCATATGTATGCTATACCTCCTGTCCATATGTAAGCTATACCTCATGTCCACATGTATGCTATACCTCATGCCCATATGTATGCTATACCTCATGTCCATATGTATGCTATATCTCATGTCCATATGTATGCTATATCTCATGTCCATATGTATGCTATATCTCATGTTCATATGTATGCCATACCTCATGTCCATATGTATGCTATATGTCATGTTCATATGTATGCTATACCTCATGTCCATATTTATGCTATACCTCATGTCCATATGTATGCTATATCTCATGTCCATATGTATGCTATACCTCATGTCCATATGTATGCTATACCTCATGTCCATATGTATGCTATACCTCATGTCCATATGTATGCTATACCTCCTGTCCACATGTATGCTATACCTCATGTCCACATGTATGCTATACCTCATGTCCATATGTATGCTATACCTCATGTCCATATGTATGCTATATCTCATGTCCATATGTATACTATACCTCATGTCCATATGTATGCTATATCTCATGTTCATATGTATGCTATACCTCATGTCAATATTTATGCTATACCTCATGTCCATATGTATGCTATACCTCATGTCCATATGTATGCTATACCTCATGTCCATATGTATGCTATACCTCATGTCCATATGTATGCTATACCTCCTGTCCATATGTATGCTATACCTCATGTCCACATGTATGCTATACCTCATGTCCATATGTATGCTATACCTCATGTCCATATGTATGCTATACCTCATGTCCATATGTATGCTATATCTCATGTCACAAGTTGCGGTGACCAGTTCTCATTCTTGCTGCCGTTATCTCCCTTTAAGGGGGGAGGAGCCACAGAACATTTTAAGTCAAAATAGCACAAACATGACCCTTGGGATTAATCTATATTCAGATAATGTATATCTTACTGAATCCAAATATGTTGAAATCATTTGTCAGAACACATTCTAAGTAGGTGTATTTTGATTTTGTAAATTGTATTTTCTTTAGAAACTGTGCTTTACCAATGAAGTAAAATGCATTTCATGAATATATCAGAACCTTGTTTGTTGTTACTAATTTTCTAATAACTTGCGTATTTCTTTGTTTAATATATACATATGAGATTTGGCATAGACACGCTCTATTAGATAATAAAAATTTTGTCAGATCCAATTTTTGATATCCTGTCAACATTTTTGATTTATTGCAAATAATTCTGTAAATTTTTGAAAAAAAAAAAAGTTTCTTTTTAAGTTATCTAAAATCTAATATGATAAAAACATTTAAAATAAAATGATGAGCTTCAATTTCAACTTTGATGCTCATAACTCAAGAAATAAGGACCTTTAGAATTACAGGGGGATGCTATACCTATTAGCCACTCCTACACTCTGTCAAAATTTACAAAATTAGGAAAGCATATCCGCCCAAAAAAATATTTACAGAATTTGTTATTCCTGTATACCCCACAATGGGATCCTCGTCGGTGCTACCGAGTTCGTGCACTGTGCTGAGATCCTCCTTGTGTGATCTAAGGGATTAGATCAGAGCACTGATGAAGTTGCCCTTGTGCTATGAAGATGATCCTTACAACCAAACCAGCTAGTGATACGAGATGGTAGACAAAGATGTTTGAGAAAAAAACACCCCAAAGTGAATAGAAATCCTCTACAACCACCGTTTTCCGCGAGCAACCAATAGCATTATACCATCAGAGGCGTTGCTATGCAAAGCTATTACTACTGTAAGTTAACAATGTGCAGTTTGTATTGAAATCCTGCAGTTAATTATGGAAATAACATTTTGCTGTAGCTCCGCCCCTTAACCCGGAGCAGAATCAAGTCCTCATTTTCGCAGCTAATTGATATCAATTACAACGCAGACTTTGTTATGACACCAGCTCTCCAAGAACCATAGGCCGTCAGCTAATTTATAGCAGCGAAGGTGGAAGCCAAGGCTACAGAGATCTATTGAACACATCTGAAAAAATGGCCCAGAATAGAAGTCGATGGCCAACAGTTACAGTTGCAGCCCAATGAACTGCATGGAAGGAAGAGAGTGGCGATAATGCTGATGATAATAGCGCGTGTAAGCCTGCTACAGTTGGAAATAACAGATGGAAGTTGTTTGACACCGAATGCACCATCATAACTTCCAAGATTTGAATAGTGAGAATGCACGTGAGAATATCAATACCAGAGACTGTCCGCGCCTGCGTTAAAGAACTTCAGTAGAATAATAGGCATTGAGGGCGTTGAATGTAAGGCGTTTGATCACTGGCCCGTGAGTCTAAACGAGTCAAGGGTATTGAGGGATTGGTAATTGTTACGGTGGATTTTATGATACCCGTCTCCATCAACAGCTACCATCGTGCGACCAATGAAAATTTATTAATTTTCATTCGTGGATCTCCCTTGGGAAACCACTTTAGAAATGACGTCTCGGGGATTCCTCTGCACGATTTTATGCCACCGATTAAAAGAGCTACACGGGAGAAGTTTATGTAGCAGCATGCATTTATGACGTTGCAGTTTTTTAAAATTTACATTGTTTCATTCCTTACCTTTAATTTCCCCGCGGACTAGGTTGACCATATCGTTTTTCGCAAAGGAGGACATTTGCTCACTTTTTCACGTTAATAAAAGACTAGATATACGATATAATATAATAATGAATTATTCATAATAATATATATATATAATTATATATACTAATATATAATAAGAATTATTATAATTTTATAATAAGAAATAAAATAATAATATATAATAATAATTATTTAAAATATAATAATACAATATAATAATGATTAGAGTTAGCATTCACACTCTTCGACATATACTGATGGAGACTGAGCACCTATGGGTTTGTCCGGAATGCAATGATGTCAATTCTCTATAACAATAACAATAAAAGAGGACATTTCCTTACTTTTTCACGTTAAAAAATAGGACATTATCTTACATTTTCACAAAAGGGGGACATTTTCTCAATTTTTTAACGTTAAAAAAGAGTATGGTACACGACCAAAAAAAAGAGGACAAAACAGAGGAATTTTTTACTTTCAGTTTTTAATGCAATATTGTGATGACTAGAGCTAGTTTGAAAACAAAAAATTAGAAAACAAATAGACACAAAATGTCCTTTAAAATGTATGTTTTTAAATAATTTTAACATAAAATAATAACATTCCAAATATTAATCAGTCTTGATTAAATTATTATGTTTTGTTGTTGCGGACATTACCTTCTTCAAGAGTTAAATATTTTCTTTTATATAACCATGGAACTGACAGCATGGTACGTCTTACGCAGAAGCAAAATTCCATTGAAGGAATCTAAATTGTAGCTGTTTCTGTCTTTTCCCCAGTGACTGTCTATCAAAGAAAAAATGCCTGTCCGCGTTTCCATTGTGACAAGCACCGGAAACAAAAATATTGTGCTATCATTAGAAGTTGAAAGAATGAAATTCAGTACTTACTTATTGTTTTAACAATTTTGGTTTGTTTCTTATATAACAGCAATAACATGAATCCTTCATCATTGATGTTACTTTCAACTAATATTGTCAGATTGTTAAGTTGATCAAAGTACTTTGCATCGTCAAATGCAACATCTTCATCAGATTAATATTGCACAGAAGCTCGCACATCTTCCCATGTAGGTACTCTATGTAAGGTCATCCATGAAAAATATGAGAAATCTACTAATGCTTTCAGGGGAGGTTAAACCCCCAAAATGAAAAACACAGAATTATAAGTTAATATCTATATCTGGTCATTTATACTAGCAAAATGACTGAAAAAAATACAAAACATTGAGGTATATACTAAAAACTTGCAATCTATGGAGGAAAAACAGTTAAAAAAAGGCAAATTTTAGCTTTTTTTGGGTATTTTGTTGCCCAAGATATCTCAAATGTGAGTACAACTTGAGTTATGAAATTTGGCTGTTTCATTTTTTAATATATGATAATGATTGTATACTAAAATAATTTTGATTGGTTTGATATCTGAGTTTTTTTTGGATTTTAACATACCAATCGAAAAAAAGTTGAAATTTTTAAGGGGGGTATCTTAGCTATTTCTCAACAGTTTTGTAGTTTATTAACATATATCTTTTATTTTAGTTTATGTTAATGAACACTATGTGTACAGCATGTGGCCCAAACTTTACTGCAGTATCACTAATAGTTTTTGAAAAATCATGGGCAACGTGCCCACATTTGTGTGAAAAATGAGGTTTTGAGAAAATGAAGAAAAAAAGGGAGGAATTACACTTTTACACAAAATTTACTCACCTCAGTATCCCCCTGCTATGTAGGAATCATCTCTGGTATTTTCCTTTATTGATTCCATGTTCTGTGTCATACTTTACAGCTTACTTTTCATTAAATTCTTCATTTCAGCAGACTGTATGCGCTTTTCGTCAGTTTCCGAAAAAATACACCCTTTCTCTAGAAGACATGTACTATGTGGGGGGAAGCGATTGCTCTACCCTCAGCAGACTCAGTACATGTAGGAGAGGCTTTGCTCTCAATATTCACAAGATTAGGATACCCTTATCAGATATTAACTGACAATGGTTCACACTTCAGAGGGAAACTGATGGAGGAAGTTTTTAGGATTTTTCAAAATATTCTCGTCCGCACATTTTATCATCCACAATCGATTGGACAAGTGGAAAGATATAACGGGACTCTACTTACAAATTTATGTAAGCTCGCACAGGAGAAACCAGAATTCTGTGATTCGTTCTTACCTGCAGCTTTATTTGCGTATAAGGAGTACCCTACCACTCTACTGGAATACCTCCAGCCACGTTATTATTTCGATGACCCATCAAAGGACTCCATGGTTAATAAAAATTAGCCAGTCAAAATTATTTTTACACATGAAACTATGTTTGAAAAACTTGAATTCTGTTTGCTTCAGGGAAATAAATATGGTACCGAAAATTAAAATCCATGCATTAGAACAGAAATGTGGGCAAATGAGTGTACTTTCCAGTGCAATATGTATCTAAAATTTGATATTTTCAATGAAATTCTTCATTTTTGAGGGTTAAACCTCCCCTTCATTGACATCTGTAAGTATTCAAAACAAATGATGGTTAGATATTTGTAATCCTCATGAAACTGGTTACACAAACTATCAAGTCCAGCCGTTCGTTTTTCAACAAGCATATTCCTAATCTTTTAGGGTAAAAACACTTAACACAAGCGTGGTTTGAGAATGTCTATCACAGATTTAACACAATTTAGAACTTCAACAACTGAACTACATTCCTACGCAATTAAAAAAAAATATTTACAAGAAAAAACACTCCTTAAAGAGTATATTTTCATAAGAAAGACCTTATGAGAGGGGAGAGAAAGAATGCTTTTTTGAATTAAAAAAAGCGCCCCCCCCCCCCCCCCCCCCCCCCCCCCCCCCCCCCCCCCCCACCCCCCCCACCCCCCCCCCCCCCGCCCCCCCCCCCCCCTCCCCGGACACTCAATCGTAAGGTCACATAACATATCCGGATAAAAGAGGACAGTTGACGTATGAGCTGTCAGTAAATTTACGTCAAATCTTCCTTGTCCTGTGCCATGTATTCAGGGTATTTTCATGTCTGTCTCTGATTCCTCTGATCATTAGTCTCCCTTTCTCTCACCCCGCGGTTTCCAGAGAAAGGAGTGCCTTGGAGTACTATCAGCTTGTCTCCTCAAAGTGTAGCCTAGCCTAGGGGTTCTCAACATTTTTTTTTTTTGCTCATGGCCTCTCTTCTGAGTCTCACTTACCTCTGTGGTAAACCCCTGATAGTCCCTGTTACCTGGAAAACAGGTACTTTACCATCTTACTGTGGTCCGCTAGAAATATGGCATGACCTCCTGGCGGGGTCAGATGGCCCCCGATGAGAACCACTGACCTATCCCATGGCAGCGTCTTTGCTTGACACCATGGTCCACTGCTGTTTATCTGGTTGATTCCATTAGATATATGTTGGTTGATTCCATTAGATATATGTTGGTTGATTCCATTAGATATATGTTGGTTGATTCCATTAGATACACGTTGGTTGATTCCATTAGATATATGTTGGTTGATTCCATTAGATATATGTTGGTTGATTCCATTAGATATATGTTGGTTGATTCCATTAGATATATGTTGGTTGATTCCATTAGATACACGTTGGTTGATTCCATTAGATACACGTTGATTGATTCCATTAGATATATGTTGGTTGATTCCATTAGATATATGTTGGTTGATTCCATTAGATATATGTTGGTTGATTCCATTAGATATATGTTGGTTGATTCCATTAGATATATGTTGGTTGATTCCATTAGATATATGTTGGTTGATTCCATTAGATATATGTTGGTTGATTCCATTAGATATATGTTGGTTGATTCCATTAGATACACGTTGGTTGATTCCATTAGATACACGTTGGTTGATTCCATTAGATATATGTTGGTTGATTCCATTAGATACACGCTGGTTGATTCCATTAGATACACGTTGGTTGATTTCATTAGATACACGTTGGTTGATTCCATTAGATACACGTTGGAGGATCTTTGTCAGACTACAGAAATCCTTCTTTTCTAAACATCTACTTATGACAATCCGAAACAGCTTTGTTGCCGTTGTTCTTGTTCACCATGAACTGGTCCTGGTTCGATCCCCAGTTGCGCTGGGATTTTTTTTAAATGCCTTTTTTTAGACTGCAAACGGCTTCGGGGTCGACCCAGCCTCCTGAACTGGGTACCAGAGCGACTCTGGGAAGGCGGTCGGCGTGATGCTGACCACATCACCCCTAGTGTACCGTATGGTCAAGAAAATATGGGCCTATCACCATATTCCCAATATGCCTCAATGGGCATGTAACGGGATCCTTTCCCTTCCCCCCATGTAACAAAACGATACAATAGGAATACCGTGACATTTGAGTATAAGATTCTGATTTTTGTGTTGGACTTGATTTCATTTGGTTTCCAATTTCCCAATGCAAGAAAAGTTGCTCTTGGATTTATATATTCTTATTTTGGTATCATTATCTGTTCCTCCATCATTGTCTACATTGTCGTAAATAAATAAATACAGTTGAAAGGAAATTGAGTGCTAAATTGGCTACTTATCTTTTCATGATTCGTATATAGACGATGATGTCATTTGGATGGTACTTTGTTCGATTTCCTGGTGAGTCTATCACTTATATTTCTTTTCTGTTGTCTGGAGTTCTCCTTCTATCTGTCTCTGTTGCACTGACCAAGCAAACGGCACAGAAAGTTTACCAGTTAGCTAAAATCAAACATTTCCTAGATGAAGATGCACGTAAATTGTTCTATATATCTCACATACAAACAAACCTGGACTATTGCTCCACAATCTGGGATGGTTGTTCTATGTCCAACACAAAAAGACTCCATTCACTACAAAAGCGTGCAGTGCGTCTAGTTTCTGACAACTGCCAAGCACAGTGTGTAGATCTATATAAAGATCTCAAAATACTGCCTCTAAGAAAGCGCTTTCTGTTCAACAAAGCTAAATTTGTTCA
This sequence comes from Oreohelix idahoensis, assembly GCA_024509875.1. NCBI lineage: Eukaryota > Metazoa > Mollusca > Gastropoda > Stylommatophora > Oreohelicidae > Oreohelix > Oreohelix idahoensis. The sequence goes on along the minus strand of JAMPIV010001764.1, from coordinate 307,577 downwards.
CAAAATCCTGTCACAGAATGCTCCAACATATCTGTGGCCAATGTTCAAATACAGTGAAAGACGCAGTCAACGCCTTAACAAAATACAAGTGCCCAAGCCTAGGCTTGACTTATTCAAGAAAAGCTTAGCTTACTCTGTTGCTCATCTCTGGAACTATCTTCCACATTATCTGAAAGATAACAACCTCAGTCCCTATTCATACAATCGTAAACTTTTCGATTACTTTATGAGTTCTGATTATCTGCCCCCCTAATGTGATTATTTTTCCGAACAAATGGTATAATATTGAATGTAGGTTTAATGATGATGATAGTGTTTTTCAACATATTTTGTTTCATGGTGATACTTAGTTTGTATTTTTCAACATACTTTATTTCATGTTTATAATTAGATACTGTGAATGTGAGTATGCTATTATTTTACCTTTATAACGTTGAATTCCTTGAATTGATGGGTAAAATGTATGTGAGAATAAATGAAATCAGTATAAAAGATGAGAGAAAGGAAGGGCATAATGTCAGACGGGCCTGCGTACCCAATTCTCAACCCTTTGAAAATAAAGTTCGTTCGTTCGTTCGTTTGTTTGTTATTCGAGGGCCTGCCATTTACCTGTATTTATTTATTTACTACTCACAGATCTCAGGTTTCCTTCACTATTTATCTGTTTTGCTGCCTAGATGTGGTTCCACATTTTACAGCGATGCTTCTTTAAACGCAACCTTGACATTAGTTGTACCCTTTATTCTGATAATCTGTGTCTTTTCTCAATGTGATTATGCGTTAATTACAACAGTTTGCACTCCTGTGTGTTTATATTAGTTTTCTTAACCGTAACAGACGCTCTCACTGACACTAGTTTATTAAATTGAGGGTTTCAAGGGCCTACATTAGTTTCCTAAATTGCGGGTTTGAAGATGAAAACTCAATAATTTGAAAGCAATTGACAATAACTGTTTGACTTTATTTATTTAAAAAAAAATCTGCATTGAAGATTGTTAGCGACTTATATTTAAGCACAAAATTGTTATTTTCGGTAATTACAGCTATGTTATTAGTTTGCACTTATAATTTCCGTGTAATTTTAGAAAACTCTTTATCACAGACTTATCGGTTCTTAGAAGGAATTTTTTATGCTTATTTGATTTTGTACGTCTTCAATTTTATTTTCGAGAATGTTATGAAGTTTGTTACGCCACATCCTTGGTATTTCGTGGAACGACAAAGTGACAAATGTCAAGTTATGATACATTAGCTAGGGATATTTTTTGCCTAGGCAGCGACCGAAAGGCCTACTCTTTACGATTTCCAACCACCGCGGGATTTTTAACGTGCGCAACTTGCACAAGGGACCTCCTATTTTGTCACACTTATCCGAGAAGGCTAGGCATCCGATCTCACTACCCAGGAAATTGGGGGGGGGGGGGGAGTATTACATCATTAAGACCCACTGGTTCTGAAAAAAAAAAAAATTCCATCAAATATATATTCCCTGTACTAGGAACCGAACCCGGTACCTTCAGAATTATAGGCTATGCCATATCTCGTAGCCACTCCGACCCCCTGGCAAAATTTACAAAATTAGGAAAACCTACCCGGTACAAAAATATTTACAGAATGTGTGATTCCTCCAAACACATTGGGATTCTCGCCGGTGCTACGGAGTTCGTACACTGTGCTGAGATCCTCCTTGTGTGATCTAAGGGAGAAGATCGGAGCACTGATGAAGTTGTCCGTGTTCAATGAAGATGGTTCTTAAAACCATACTAACCACACCAGCTGGTGATACCAGATGGTAGACACAGATGTTTGATAATTTATTTTGTTAAAAAAATATTACTTTTAAATCAGTTCTTAGAACGTTTTAATCTTAAAAAAATTAAAAATGTTTGTCTTCTAAATATTGAATTATTGAACTAATACATCGGAGAAGCCAGGCTTTATTAATATAAACGATCAAGTATACCTGGCAAATAATGACGAGGAAAGAGTAACAGAAAACGGCTTTACTTTTTAAAATCTGCAGCACGGTTAGAAGAGTGAGCATCATTTTTTGTTGACCCTTAACGAAGTTACTTTAAATGTTAGTACAGTTTAGAAAAATAAAAGAATTGTAATGTTTGCAATTTTCGTTCTAAGGGATGTAATTTTTTTTCTGACTTTCCAAGGGAAACAGTCAAACTATAACAATTTTAGAAAATATAAGCATTTATATATATATATATATATATATATATATATATATATATATATATATATATATATATATATATATATATATATATATATATATATATATATATATATATATATATATATATATATATATATATATATATATATATATATATATATTTTTTGCGTACGCCCGCTAATACTCGAGGCGAAATCTCAGGTTATTACTATGTCTAACCTGACATTGATTTTACGTGAGTATCCTTTTTTACTTGTACAGAGACAGGTGTCCCTCGCCATTCAGGCAAATACTCTCCGATTTCGGAGGTACCCATTGCAGCTGGGTCGGCTCAGGAGCCGCCAATCCCTGGTCGACAACACTCCTTCAAATGTCATCGCCAGGTCTCGAGTTAATCCAGTCCAATTCCCGGTCGACGAAAAATCCTCAAATGCCGTCGCCCGGGTTTGATCCTGAATCACCCGGTCGCCAGAGCGGTGTTGTAACCACTACGCTAGCGCGGCTCCTGCATTTATATTAATTCAGTGAATTCTTTTTAAAGTTTTATTTTTAAATTAAATAAGTGTACAACATTTTGTTTTTAAATTTTATTAAAATAATATATCATACATATTATTTTTACTTTTAAAATCCTTTAAGTTATTTTCTATTAAAATTTATAATGTTGTGAAAATATCAGTTGTCCACTTTTACAAATGTGGCTTTCTCTAACGGCATTATAAATATTTATTGACCATCCTGAAACGTGTTGGTTACACTATTCAGATGCAGGGCTGGGAGACGCCTCGCTTGGGATTAATTGACAGGAAGCACCATTCTCTTTCGGAGAATGCGTCGATTGCCGGTGGTACAAATTTGAAATAAGAAGATTTTAGACTATTAAATTAACATTAAAACATATAGTACAAGAAAAATCCCGAAGGAAAGAAAGACAGGCAGACCAAAAACAACTTGCGGAAAACTGTGGAGGACGAGATGCAAATAATAAACCAGAGCTGGAACACTGCTCGATGGATGGCCGCCGACCGAGCAAAGTGGAATCAGTTTGTTGCTGCCGTACAAACGTCAGGGTAACTGGCTGCTTTGACATGTCGGTAGAAAAATACAAGATTTAAATTTGTTTTTCGTACACAAGGCACGCGTACAAGTCTTGTATGCATTTAGGGGCAAGAGATCGCTAGAAATGGCTTTAAAAAACACGAAAACAAAACTTGCAGTATTGGTGGTAGCAGTGGTGGTACTAGTATTTGTAATTGTACTAGCAATTGTTATATTTATCTTAAAGGCAGTAGTTGTAATAACTAGTAACAGCAGTATTTCTCGTAGCACCATTAATGATTGGGAGCCGCTGTAGCGCAGTGGTTAGTGCACTGGCTTTCTAGCTCGGTGGTCCATGGTTCAATCCCCAGATGAGGTGGGATTTTTTTAAGGCCGTAAACGGCTCCGGGGTCGACCCAGCCTTATGAATTGGGTACCAGAGCAACTCTGGGAAGGTTAAGGCTGCCGGCGTGATCTGATCACATTACCCCTAGTGTGCCGATGGTCAAGAAAATATGGGCCTAACACCATATTCCCAATATGCCACATTGGGCGTGTAACGGGATCCTTTACCTTTACATACAATTACTGATTGTTTTCATTACCGCAGTAACAGTCCTTGTTTTAAAACATGGATGTAATAATCTTTTGTTTTTAATTGTAAACTTTCGCCAATAACAGTTGTTATTTTTAGTTGTAACAGTTGTTACTTTTAGTTGTAGTAGTAACAGTTGTTACTTTTAGTTGTAGTAGTAACAGTTGTTACTTTTAGTTGTAGTAGTAACAGTTGTTATTTTTAGTTGTAGTTGTAACAGTTGTTACTTTTAGTTGTAGTAGTAACAGTTGTTACTTTTAGTTGTAGTAGTAACAGTTGTTACTTTTAGTTGTAGTAGTAACAGTTGTTACTTTTAGTTGTAGTAGTAACAGTTGTTACTTTTAGTTGTAGTAGTAACAGTTGTTACTTTTAGTTGTAACAGTTGTTACTTTTAGTTGTAGTAGTAACAGTTGTTACTTTTAGTTGTAGTAGTAACAGTTGTTACTTTTAGTTGTAGTAGTAACAGTTGTTACTTTTAGTTGTAGTAGTAACAGTTGTTACTTTTAGTTGTAGTAGTAACAGTTGTTACTTTTAGTTGTAGTAGTAACAGTTGTTATTTTTAGTTGTAGTTGTAACAGTTGTTACTTTTAGTTGTAGTAGTAACAGTTGTTACTTTTAGTTGTAGTAGTAACAGTTGTTACTTTTAGTTGTAGTAGTAACAGTTGTTATTTTTAGTTGTAGTAGTAACAGTTGTTACTTTTAGTTGTAGTAGTAACAGTTGTTACTTTTAGTTGTAGTAGTAACAGTTGTTACTTTTAGTTGTAGTAGTAACAGTTGTTATTTTTAGTTGTAGTAGTAACAGTTGTTACTTTTAGTTGTAGTAGTAACAGTTGTTACTTTTAGTTGTAGTAGTAACAGTTGTTACTTTTAGTTGTAGTAGTAACAGTTGTGTAGCGGGAGGTTATTTAAAATCATTTATATGTAAGAGTATGCCAGTAAAGAGTTCTGACCTTACAAGTAATACCCCAGTCTTAGAAATAAGCACTGGTGTATTGTTATCATAAAAATAGTCAGACTGTAAAAACCCTGGCCCAGTTGGTAAGAAGTAGTACCAGGATTTAAGGTGTCTCCTCCCTATGACTATCTTATGATTACTTATATTCTAGGGGATAAGTAAAATGAACATTCACTGAAACCACAAATGGAAGAAGTGAATAAATCCTCAGGTACAGTTAAAATAGTTAAATAATTACACTAATATTCTATTTCTACTAGTTGGAAAAGAGCATATACATATATATATAAAAGTATTCACACAATTACTATTATGGTCTGTTTATACTTCAAGATCTTAAATAATAAAGTTACTGAAATCACTGTTATTAGTCCTTTGAATTTAAGGATAACTGTCATCAGTTGACTGAGTTTCTGTATGGTTACTTATTGTTTTCAACTATTGGCTGTTTCACATGTATAGGTGGTCAGTGTCAAACAGGACACTTATCTTTCCAACTTGATACTGCTGAAACTGTCCTTTGTCAGACTTGGTAGGCCCAACAGTAGGGATGCCAATGACCAGTTGAAGTTCACTCTTTGGGGTCCTGCACTTTTGTGGGATTGCCTCCGATGAACTACACCGGCTTCTGATACTGGACAGTCTGGTTTGAGTTATTTCATGGAACCTGCAACATATCAGCCTTGGCTAGTATCTGGCTAGACTTGTAGCTGACTAGCACAGATGTCAGACCAGTCAGTCATCAGATGTCACCGTTATACAATCATAGTAAGTAAGGACATCATTTCAGTGATATAGCATTAATATTAACATTTCAATTAAGTGTAACTGACTAGCTCATAAGTCAGACAAGTCAGTCATCAGGTGTCAAAGTTCTACAGTCATAGCAAGTAACATCAATTCAATGATATAGAATTAATATTAACATATCAGTAATAAACATCATCTGGTTTATTCCGCTCCTATACATCCCTTCATATGCTATAACTTGATCCTTCCAAATCATTCATATCAAGTACAAATTCAAATACTGATGCTATCTTAGCAACTACCCAAAATTAATACATAAAATAAATAAAGTGAGTGACCATGTGATCAGGTTGCTTTCTACTGAAACTGGCTGTAGAACCCTCCAGTTTACCAGCTGTAAATGGGTACAAAGTTGTGCGCTCGAACTAGGGAAGGCAAAGGCAGCGAGGAAGGGGGACTAGTCACCTTAGCCTCGTAACTGGGATCTTCCATGATGAAGTTTCTAACACTTCATTTCCCTATGACAATCTCTGCCATGGGACTGCCTTTATCTTCGTAAGCGATAAAGCAATATGATAAATATATCTTCATTAGGCTGTGGGGCTATTTGTGATTAATTTTTGTACAAGCAACAATCATCCACAATGTACATGTTTAGATCATATTAAAAATACAATACATTATATCAATGACTATTATACAGGCATATTTTTGTGAATTCTATATGAACCTGAAATAACAAATATTATACACGGTAGTTATCATAATTTCGCTTACCCTCAGACTTCAGATACTGGACTTAAAAATGTTTCTGGCGATCCGCTCACAATTCATGGGTCGTGGCGAAACTCTGCCTCCAGTCTGTCTGAACCCTCTTTCGTTGTCTCTAGCTGTTTACCGATACGCTTTAAATACGTATAGCGCGGACGTATCGGAGAGTACCGACGTCACAGCTTAAACCTAAGCCTGAAAAATCCTTCCCGAACAGTGATTTCGGCCGAACTGTGCGTCGACTGAAATTTTGCCTTTATCATTCTCGGCATATATAATATCCATATAGTTCCATCTTATCTAGTTTTATACAGCTGATAAAACTCTATCTTCCTATCCATGTAATTTCCCAAACTGTTATTTGTTGATTTTAATATTTAGAACAGAAGTGGGTTTACATGCTTTTAGCGTAACTGTGGGCAGCCGAAATACGCATATATCTCCGTAAATGAGAACTTCCTACCGTTCCATCTTATATGCAGTTATACACCATCCTTCCCTGTACTGAAATGTAAAATCTTTTTCATACGGATTCCCTTCTGTTTTTATTTTTCGTTGGCGATTTCCTCTGTCTGATCCACATTTCGCTGATACGCCGCCATTTTGAAAGCGGTCAATCGATGTTTATAAATCTACCTGAAGACGTTTGCAATGACTTGAAACCAATTTTGCGACATAGCTCCCCCATATTTTAAGCTGGATGATATCTAGCTTAACTATTGGGTACAAGACAATTGCAAAACGACCATTCCGAGGTTAGTTTTCCTTCTTTCTATCCTCCTCAAGCTCTGTGGGATGGCGACTGAGAAAATCTGCGCCCACATTGTTTTCCAAGAATATATTCATCCTTTACTATCTCTCTTCTTCCTGTTCGGCTTTTCATCCAGGCTCTTACTGCTGGTGAAACGGGGTCGGTAGGTTTCCCATGAAGTTTACCGCCCTCTTTTCGTTGATAGTTGGATGTGGTTTTCCCTCGCAATTCCGTAGGTGTTTGATTTTCGCTACGTGATTTGTTCCTTTTTTCCAGCGCATGGGGTTCAGACTGCAATTGAACCTGTGTGGGATGTTTCCTTTCCCCTCCCGTGCAAATCTCGGGAGTACCCCTGATTGCTGGTTTGCTTGTAGATTTTTGATGAAGACTCTTCCGTCGACTTTCTGAATCTACATAGGTGCACTCTGGACAGGAATTTACATACTGGTTTATGTCTTCCGTAATACCTGGCCAGTAGAACTGGGTGGCTATTCTTTGTTTTGTGGCACCATTACCCAGGTGTTCACTCAAAGTTGATATGTGTCCCCAGCCTATAACCTTATTCCTATAGGTGGATGGTACAACAATTTGACCATGACTTTTCGTCCCTCTGCCAGCTTTCCTGTACAAGAGTCCATGTTCCATATAGAAATGTCCTTTCCTTGGAGCTTTATGTGTTTTTGATAATTTGCCAAAACAAGGCTTCAACGTGCTGTCTGCTTCTTGAGCCCTTTTCATTTCAGTTGAATGAAATTTTACGTTGGTGTCCCTCTCTATGTTCCTGGAGTCAGCCTTGGTCTGGATTCCTGCCATAACCATAGGTTTTACAGGGTCTCCTAAGAAAACATATTTACGCCCCAACATTAGGGGGTAAAAGGGATCATCTATCACAGCTGCATTTATCTCCCCTTCCACATAGCGACAACTGACATGAATCTTTGCTATGGGTAAAGTAAGAGGTGATGTTCCTTTTAGTGGCCCTTGAATGTCTACCGTTTCTGTGGTGATTTGTTCAGGGCTCACCAGAGATGCACACACGACGGCGTCATAGGACAAACCTGTGTCATACATTCCTGTGACTGGTTTGCTATTCACAGTCACTATCTCCTGGGTAGGTGGGTGATGGAGGCTATTCTGACACACAGTCAGTTCCTTCCTAACAGAAGTCCGCACCTGTAGACATGCAGCATGATGAAGGGGTTTTTTCTCCCACATTCATCAGTGTTGTGGTTGCTCATCTTACAAAATTTGCACCACTTATCTCCCTGTTTATAGGGTTTCTTTTCCTGAGTCTGAGGGTTCTTGTCCTTATTATCAAATCTTTGCTTGTATCTGTATGGTTGATCCATCTGGTCAAACTCGGTATTCTGCGGTGGTGGTTTATATCCTTCTACCTGCTTCCTTTCTGTACCTACCAATTCAGCTTGAGCTGCTTGGTATCTCTCTGCACATTTCAAAATGTCTTCCAGCCTCTCTGCTCCTTGTTCCATAAGGAATTTCCTCATTTCTTGAGACATGGAATCTTTCACTTGCTCTAACATAACCATTTCTTTCAGATCCTCGTAGGTTTTCTGATACTTACCTAAACTACTCCATTTCAACAAATACGTTTCTAGCCTAGCTGAGAACTGGTTATATGTTTCTCCAGGTAGAAGTTTAGAAGTTCTAAATTTCTTCCTATATGCCTCAGAGTTCTTTTCATACCGGATCAGTAAGGCTTGCTTTAGTATTTCATAATTTTCCTGATCTTCTTTGGGGAGTTTCAGAAACACATCATATGCAATACCTCTCAATCCCTGGGATAACTTTAAACTCCATTTCTCCTTTTCCAGTCCATATGTAGAGGCTAGCCTTTCATACCTATCCAGGTACGACTCAATTGCGTCCTCCTTTTCAACAAATGGATCTAGGTGGAAGTTCATGGCCCCATTTGCTGTGTTCTGAACAGAGCTATTCGCAGAATGAGGTGAGCTATTACCATGGGTGATAGTCCCAGCCTGAAGTTCAAGATCAAGCTGTCTCATTTTCAGCTCATGGTCTCTCTCTGCTTGTAACCTCCTTTCTTCTCTCTCAGCTTCTAATTTCTTGGCTTCTCTCTCCGCTTCTAATTTCTTGGCTTCTCTCTCTGCTTCTAATTCTAATTTCTTGGCTTCTCTCTCTGCTTCTAATTTCTTGGCTTCTCTCTCTGCTTCTAATTTCTTGGCTTCTCTCTCTGCTTCTAATTTCTTGGCTTCTCTCTCTGCTTCTAATTGCTTTGCTTCTCTCTCGGTGTACTTTTCACATTCCGTCGTGACATACCGGATCAGAGCGTCACCATCCATGCCAAGCTCTTTTCCCACCTGCAGTGTAGCAGACCTAAATTTGACCAAGTCGGCCATGATGTATCTGTAGTCTAGTAGGGCAAGCGATCTTACTCAAACTAATTTACTACAATATAATTAACTTATTTAAAATTAAAGTTAATTAAACTGACTTCACCATATATGAAACAGCTTTCTTTATCTGTACTCAATGGTACTCCTACAAAAAAAAAAATTTGTTATATATTCTTCCTACTATGTTACTCTTTCCAAAAATTTTTTTTACAAAAAAGAAAATTTCCTACACAGCAGAAATAGAAAGATGGCTCAGGAATATCAAAGATATATCCCGGACGAGCCCCCACTGTAGCGGGAGGTTATTTAAAATTATTTATATGTAAGAGTATGCCAGTAAAGAGTTCTGACCTTACAAGTAATACCCCAGTCTTAGAAATAAGCACTGGTGTATTGTTATCATAAAAATAGTCAGACTGTAAAAACCCTGGCCCAGTTGGTAAGAAGTAGTACCAGGATTTAAGGTGTCTCCTCCCTATGACTATCTTATGATTACTTATATTCTAGGGGATAAGTAAAATGAACATTCATTGAAAACACAAATGGAAGAAGTGAATAAATCCTCAGGTACAGTTAAAATAGTTTAATAATTACACTAATATTCTATTTCTACTAGTTGGAAAAGAGCATATACATATATATAAAAGTATTCACACAATTACTATTATGGTCTGTTTATACTTCAAGATCTTAAACAATAAAGTTACTGAAATCACTGTTATTAGTCCTTTGAATTTAAGGATAACTGTCATCAGTTGACTGAGTTTCTGTATGGTTACTTATTGTTTTCAACTATTGGCTGTTTCACATGTATAGGTGGTCAGTGTCAAACAGGACACTTATCTTTCCAACTTGATACTGCTGAAACTGTCCTTTGCTGATATCAGACTTGGTAGGCCCAACAGTAGGGATGCCAATGACCAGTTGAAGTTCACTCTTTGGGGTCCTGCACTTTTGTGGGATTGCCTCCGATGAACTACACCGGCTTCTGATACTGGACAGTCTGGTTTGAGTTATTTCATGGAACCTGCAACATATCAGCTTTGGCTAGTATCTGGCTAGACTTGTAGCTGACTAGCACAGATGTCAGACCAGTCAGTCATCAGATGTCACCGTTATACAATCATAGTAAGTAAGGACATCATTTCAGTGATATAGCATTAATATTAACATTTCAATTAAGTGTAACTGACTAGCTCATAAGTCAGACAAGTCAGTCATCAGGTGTCAAAGTTCTACAGTCATAGCAAGTAACATCAATTCAATGATATAGAATTAATATTAACATATCAGTAATAAACATCATCTGGTTTATTCCGCTCCTATACATCCCTTCATATGCTATAACTTGATCCTTCCAAATCATTCATATCAAGTACAAATTCAAATACTGATGCTATCTTAGCAACTACCCAAAATTAATACATAAAATAAATAAAGTGAGTGACCATGTGATCAGGTTGCTTTCTACTGAAACTGGCTGTAGAACCCTCCAGTTTACCAGCTGTAAATTGGTACAAAGTTGTGCGCTCGAACTAGGGAAGGCAAAGGCAGCGAGGAAGGGGACTAGTCACCTTAGCCTCGTAACTGGGATCTTCCATGATGAAGTTTCTAACACTTCATTTCCCTATGACAATCTCTGCCATGGGACTGCCTTTATCTTCGTAAGCGATAAAGCAATATAATAAATATATCTTCATTAGGCTGTGGGGCTATTTGTGATTAATTTTTGTACAAGCAACAATCATCCACAATGTACATGTTTAGATCATATTAAAAATACAATACATTATATCAATGACTATTATACAGGCATATTTTTGTGAATTCTATATGAACCTGAAATAACAAATATTATACACGGTAGTTATCATAATTTCGTTTACCCTCAGACTTCAGATACTGGACTTAAAAATGTTTCTGGCGATCCGCTCACAATTCATGGGTCGTGGCGAAACTCTGCCTCCAGTCTGTCTGAACCCTCTTTCGTTGTCTCTAGCTCAGTTTACCGATACGCTTTAAATACGTATAGCGCGGACGTATCGGAGAGTACCGACGTCACAGCTTAAACCTAAGCCTGAAAAATCCTTCCCGAACAGTGATTTCGGCCGAACTGTGCGTCGACTGAAATTTTGCCTTTATCATTCTCGGCATATATAATATCCATATAGTTCCATCTTATCTAGTTTTATACAGCTGATAAAACTCTATCTTCCTATCCATGTAATTTCCCAAACTGTTATTTGTTGATTTTAATATTTAGAACAGAAGTGGGTTTACATGCTTTTAGCGTAACTGTGGGCAGCCGAAATACGCATATATCTCCGTAAATGAGAACTTCCTACCGTTCCATCTTATATGCAGTTATACACCATCCTTCCCTGTACTGAAATGTAAAATCCTTTTCATACGGATTCCCTTCTGTTTTTATTTTTCGTTGGCGATTTCCTCTGTCTGATCCACATTTCGCTGATACGCCGCCATTTTGAAAGCGGTCAATCGATGTTTATAAATCTACCTGAAGACGTTTGCAATGACTTGAAACCAATTTTGCGACAAGTTGTTACTTTTAGTTGTAGTAGTAACAGCTGTTACTTTTAGTTGTAGTAGTAACAGTTGTTACTTTTAGTTGTAGTAGTAACAGTTGTTACTTTTAGTTGTAGTAGTAACAGTTGTTACTTTTAGTTGTAGTAGTAACAGTTGTTACTTTTAGTTGTAGTAGTAACAGTTGTTATTTTTAGTTGTAATAGTAACAGTTGTTATTTTTAGTTGTAGAAGTAACAGTTGTTACTTTTAGTTGTAGTAGTAACAGTTGTTATTTTTAGTTGTAGTAGTAACAGTTGTTATTTTTAGTTGTAGTAGTAACAGTTGTTATTTTTAGTTGTAGTAGTAACAGTTGTTATTTTTAGTTGTAGTAACAGTTGTTTTTTTTTAACTGTAGGAGTAAGATCAGCTATTTTTTAACTAGTAGTAAGAGTTGTTTTAATTTACACGTTATTAATTGTTGTTTTAACAGTAGCAGCAATAACTGCTGTATTTAACCGTAATAATTGTTGTTTTTTTGTCGCAGGAATAATTTTGTTTTTCAAATGGAGCAGTAATAATTGTTGTGTTTTAACAGCATCAGTAATAACTTATTTTTTTTCTTTTTAACTGTAGCAGGAAGAATTGTTTTCAATGTAAAAGTAATAATTGTTGTTTTTAAGTGTAAAATTAATGCTTGGTGTTTTAACAGTAGCAGCAATAACTGCTGTATTTAACCGTAATAAATGTTGTTTTTAATTGTCGCAGCAATAATTTTTTTTTTCAACTGGAGCAGTAATAATAGTTGTTTTAACTATAGCAGGAATTGTTTTAACTGTATCAGGAATTGTTTGAACTGAAACGATAATAACTTGTTTTAACATTCGTAGAAATAACAGCTGTTTTTAACTGCAATTATTATTGCTTTTAACTGTAACAGGAATTGTTTTATCTGTGGCAGGAATAAATGTTGTTGTTAACTATAGCAGTATTAATTGTTTTTAAACAAAGTAGTAATAACTGTAGCAGTGTAGCAGTAATATTTTGTATTCTAGCTGTAGCTGTAATAATTGCTATTTTTAACAGTAGCTTTAATAATTTTTTTGGGGTTTTAATTGTAGCAGTAATAATTTTTATTTTCACTGTAACTATAATAATGGTTGCTTTTAATTGTAGCAGTAAAAGTTATTTTGTTTTAACTATACTACTCGTCAAAAGTCAAGGGCCACTTAGAAAAACCTTGGTTGAAACCATAAAACAAATCTGATATAAACGTAATTGATACACTGACTAACAAAAAAAAATTTTTTTTTTCTTTCTCTAACATTTCTATGTTTTTCTGGTCAATTTTAATGCGCTGTTTTTAAATCTGCAAACCGTTTTTCGCTATCAGGTCGGGATCTCTAGAAATACGCAATTGAAGTTTTTTAACAACGCATACAGTATTACAACATCATGTGTACAAGAAGTATAACAGTTATGTAGGCTTGAATTTCTTTGCAGTCGACTTTCGTCGGTGAATGGCATGTGGTACATCATGATGAAGCATCCAACAATAATCGGCAAGCATGGTCACACTCCACCGTCCTTGATAACGTGACTCCATTACGGCGATATCTTGATGGAATCGTTCTCCATGTTCATTGCTGATTTCGCCAAGATGCGAATCGAGCAAATGGATTTTCAGGGACATGTTACAGCTCATAATTCTGTATGCATCTATGCACTGCTTAACAATATGCACATAGTCGACAGATTTGTGATTTCCCAGAAAGTTATCGACGATCGATTTGAATGCCATCCATGCGCGAAGTTCACTACCATGTAACAAGTTCTCGAATTGTTTGTCTGCAATAACTTTCCTAATCTGAGGTCCTACAAAGATACCTTCCTTTATCTTTGCATCGCTAATTTGCGGAAACTTTTCTCGATGATAAGTGAAAGCTTTGCTTGTTTTATCTAACGCTTTTACGAAATTCTTCATGATCCCCAACTTTATATGTAACGGTGGTAAGATGATGCTGTCTTTGTTAACTAATGGCTCGTGTATTACATTTTTATGCCCGAGCTGCATACGATCCCTGATAGGCCACACCTTTCTTGCATAATGTTCCTGTCTGTTGCGGCTGTCCCATTCACATAGGAAGCAACACAATTTAGTATACCCAGTCTGCATGCCCGTGAGAATTGCAATGACCTTTAGGTCTCCACAAATCCGCTATTGGTAGTCATTGTACTTTATTTTTGCCAAAAGTATAGCCATATTGTCATAAGTTTCTTTCATATGAACAGAGTAGGCGACTGGAATTGATGAAAATAAATTTCCATTATGCAATAACACGGCTTTTAGACTAGTCTTGGAAGAGTCGATGAAAAGTCGCCATTCGTTGACTATGTGCTCATGACCGAGGTGCACCATTAGACCTTTTACATCTTTGCAATAGCAAATGTCATCATCCATCTCAAAGTATTGAACAAGTTCTCTGTGTCTATGACGAAATTTAGATATCAGAGTATTGGGCGCTAAAAGATTCCATTCTTTGAGTCGCGAACCGAGTAATTCCGCTTGTCCTTTGGTGAGAGCGAGATCACGTATTAGATCTGAAAGTTCTGAATGGTTAATTAAGTGAACACCATCATTCACCGGTACATAATCCGAGTCAGAATTAGTTTCTAAAGCAAGGAAACTATCACTTTCTGATGGTTCATTCACGTCCAACGGATATTGTTCTGGTGGAACTGGGATTGGACACGTGATTGGATCATGAGACACTGGTTTCGAAACCGATTCAATATTTGGATAAACCACAGACTTTCTAGTTTTAAAAGTGAAACCATAGATATTTGTCAAGCAGAAGTAACAATCAGTAGCGTGATTTGTCGGTTCATGCCATATTACTGGCACTCAAAAAGGCATCGACTTATGCTTCGGCGATTTTCGTAACCAACCTGCCAATGTATTTGCACAAGTCGAACAAACTGCATTTGGCTTCCAGATTTATTTGCATCATCAACTTTCGAATCGAAATAAAGTTCATATGCTTTCTTTAGCAATGGTGTAAAGTTTTTCTGGTGAACACGATCGGTAAAATATCCGCACACGTAACAAAACAGATCAGCCGAATTTCTACAACTTCTAGAAGCCATATTTCACTCAGAATTATTTCAAAATACAGTAACTATTTGAAATATAACGTAACATATGTCATGCATCTTTTAGCAGTATAAAAAGTAGAATTATTTTGCATTTTATTAATTTTTAAAAAGTTATATAGTAAAAATGAAACGGAGCAAATAACAGTTTCCCAAAAATATATTTATTCACAAATATCTTAAGAACCCGACGTGATAGAGATAAACGGATTTCAAATTTGAAATCAGCGCAAGAAACTGACCTAAGAACACTTATTCTTATATAAGAAAGAAAAATGTTGTTTGTCAGTGATATCAGTCAAAACGGCATTTATTGAATACCACATTGACATGTCACGTAAAGAAATGGAAACACACATTCAAACGCAATGAAGCTGTGAAGTGTGTCACCCACCTTTTCAAAAGTCACACAATAGATATTGGACAAATAGACATTTCAAAATCGGGTATGACCACCGTTTGCAGCAAGGCATTCAAGACAGCGTAGACGCATTGAGTCCACAAGGGTCCGAAGAGTATCCTGAGGAACAGCTTGCCATTCCTGAAGCAGAAATGCAGTCAGCTGTACAAAATCCATTGGCAGGGGGTGATTTGTTGACAATCTTCGACCAAGGACATCCCAGAGGTGCTCAATCGGAGAAACGTCAGGTGAATGAGCTGGCCACGCCATCCTGATGATCCCATGTTGCTGAATAAACTCATTCACCAAACGAGCTCGATGTGGTCGAGCGTTATCATCTTGGAGGATGTCATTACCACCTATGGCCTCCAGAGCAGGCTGAACAACTGGTCTCAAGATTTCGTTCTGGTATCTTGGGCCGGTCAAGTTGCCTTGGATGATGTAGAGAGGGGTCCTGCCGTGTCTGTAGAAGCCTCCCCAGCACATGACAGAACCCCTACCATAACGATCCACCTCTCGAATTGTGTCATCAGTAAATCGCTCTCTTGGTCGTCTCCAAACTCGAATCCTGCCATCATTGAATGACACAGTGAAGCGAGATTCATCAGTGAAGTGAACTTGACTCCATTGTTGCCTTGTCCATCGGATGTGCTCGCGACACCAAGCAACACGGGCTCTGCGATGAGCAGGAGTAAGAGGGATTCTGACTGCAGGACGTCGAGCAGCCAGTCCAAATTCATGTAAACGTCTGCGAATGGTGCTTTGACTGACATTTACGTTTACAGTTTGTCTCAGCTGACATCTTAGAGTGGAACAAGTCACTGTTCGATGGCGCAGGGCTGACAACAAGAGGTACCGGTCATCATGTCTATTGGTGCATCTAGGGCCACCTGGCCGGTGGCGATCCTCCACACTTCCCGTGGCCTGAAATCTCTCCAAAATTCTTTGGATAGTAGAGTGTGACACTGCAAGCCGTCTAGCAACCTCACGGACAGATAAACCACTTTCAACCCACGCTATAGCCCTCATTCTTTGTAAGGTGTCAAGACTTCTTCTCGGTGGCATGGTTTTTGCAAGTGATGAAACTACCCTACTAAGTCTGCTGATTGTAAAACAAATTAAGAGTGAACTCTGTTCACGAAAAGTCGCCATTGCACGTGGAATGTCAATCAGCACGATTACTTCACTGTTTGGTTGTACGGAAGTTTGAAAAAACATTAAAAATGTGAATTTATGGTCAGCAAACCAAATTGCACGTGATCACCATGGTTGTCAGTGAGTTGTTTTTATGCTTAACGTGCATAGAGGACTGTCAGAGGAAGATATTGCACCCATTTTTACTAAAAACTTCCTTCATTTAATCATTCTATGCGCTTATATAAAAGTGTATTGAAAATAATAGGGTGGTCCTTGACTTTTGACGAGTAGTATATATCGTTAAGAATTGTTTTAACTATAACGTTAATAATTGTTGTTTTAAAAGCAGCAGAAAGAACTGCTGTTTTTAACCGTGTTAATTGTGGTTGTTAATTGTGGCACGAACTGTTTTAACTGTAGCAGGAACTGTTTTAACTGTAGCAGGAACTGTTTTAACTGTAGCAGGAACTGTTTGAACTGTAGCAGGAACTGTTTGAACTGTAGCAGGAACTATTTTAATTGTAGCAGGAACTGTTTTAACTGAAGCAGGAACTGTTTAACTGTAGCAGGAACTGTGTTAACTGTAGCAGGAACTGTGTGAACTGTAGCAGGAACTGTTTTAACTGTAGCAGGAATAATTGTTGTTTTAAACTATAGCAGGAATAATTGGTTGTTTTAAACTATAGCAGTATTAATGTTTTTATTACATGAAGTAGGCATTACTAGGTCCAGAGGTGGGGTCACCATTTCCATTCCTCGCTGCATTTGCCCTCCCTAACTCAAGAGCAGAGGCAGATATCTATTTACAGCTGGGTAGGCTAGAGCGTGTTGGCACTGTATTTCGAAGGCGGTACCTTTGCCGCGAAATGCCAGCCCTCTAACCACTCTGTTAATTTTTTTTTTTGTTAGGTTGTAATAATTTAACGAGCGCGTGCAGTTCATCGCACTGAGCTCTAATCTCAGGCCTGGAAGCTCACAGACGAAAGGTCACGAGATTCTTGCTATAAAACAAATCCACCACGGATCGCGAGGAGATAGCGAGCTGTCGAAAGTGGCCCTGTCTTCACGGCTAATTAGAATTTATCAACTCTTTTATGGCGTTGACGAGGGACTAATAAGAGATAACAGGTCTGCTAGTTAGAAAAAATATTTAATTGTGCAGACAGGCAGGTCGTAGAGGTGTCGCTATTTATGGCTCCTTTTCACTTTTACCAGAGAATCTTCCCGTCGAATATTAACTGACATTGTGGATTTATATAGAGTAATTAAAATATGGCGCTTAATTGATAAAAATGATCTTGTAAATGGAACAAAGAACTGATTTTATTTGGGGAAGTAGGGTATTGAGAAATTTTGTTAACTGGGGAGGGTATTAACCTTTTGCATTACTTTATTATTTTGGTGATTAAGACTGACGATTGCATCATCATCACCATTATCTTTATCATCATTATCGTCATTATCTTTATCATTATTATCATCATTATTACCGTTATCATCAACATTAGCTTTATCATCATCATCACCATCATCATTATCTTTATCGTCATTATCATCATTATCATCATCATCAGTAGCTCTCTGGGGAGTTTCGTCTTTGTCCAAACTCAAACCGAGTCTTGCTGTCTCGTGCCATCCGATCCAGGTGTCTCCACTTTCCTCCATCAAATTCACGCCTACTTTAGCCCTCCCTCTCCATGTTCCCCTAACCCCGGTTTCCCACTGCCTCTCTCATCATGGGGTACTTATGAAAACTTACCTTGTCAATAAATTAGACTCCACTTGTCAACATGAACTTTAGTAGTGGGACAAATAAATAGCTCTTTTTTCCTTTAAAAAAAGATCTTAAGATAGTCCATAGCTGTGGGGGAGTAAAGTGTTAAAGACTTAACAATACTATCTCTCTCTTTATGAGGTGGGGGTGACCATTTCCCTTCCTCTTTGCTTTCACTAACTCAAGAGCAGAGTCAGATACCCTTTTATAGCTGGGTAGACATACATTAGTCGCCCTCTTACGCCATGCTTGATTGAGCATTGGTTTTATTATTTCTACGCCTATTCAGACAAGTCGGGAAATCTCTATAGCGTGGTGTGTAGTGTGTAGTGTGTATTGTAATTCAATTTGTTTCCCAATAAAGCACAGGGCCCCTACAGCAGCTGTGCCATCCTATATATAAAATCCCAGCTTTTTTCTGTCAGTGCGTAACGCTAAGGGATGCAACTTTGGTTGAAAGTTAGACATTAATTGTATTGTTTCCCTTATACGTGCTCTCCCGAAAATAGTAACACTTACCAAAGAACAATGCGCAAATGACGGTGTGCACAAAAATATATTTATAGAATGTGTGATCCCGTATACACATATTGGGATCCTCGCTGCTGCTACGTAGTTCGTGTACTGTGGTGATGCACAGTGGTTTTTAAAAAATACTTTTGAATAAGGAAAATTGCCGTTATGTATTGGTGCTTTTGAATTTAACTCCCGTCTTATGGTGGGCTTTTACACTAGGATTTTAAGAAGGATGCATCAAAACATTCGTGTGCTTTTGTTGGGGTGGTTTCTGCAGCTATTCGTTGTACCTGATGAGACTGCCTGCCCAATGCCTATCATGTTAGTGACCCCTTAGGACACGCCTGAGGGAGCAGTAGGTTGATTATCTGTTCGTCTCTATAGACCCCCCCCTACCCCTACCCCCCTCCCCCCACCCCCAGGACTCCACGAGGCAGTGTTTCCCGCTTAACACAAAAAATAGGTTTTTTTCGGTAACCAACTCATGATTACCTTCTTTATATGTGTGTGTGTATGTTATTTGTGTTAAACAGTAAACACTGCCTCGTGGAGTCCTGGGGGTGGGGGGATCATCTATAGAGACGAATAGAGAATCGACCTCCTTCTCCCTCAGGCATATAGCAAGAGGCCACAAAAAATGAGATTGTGCGTTGGACTGGCAACTTCATCATAGATTTAAAAAAAGAAAACTTGCTACAGAAACCACGGCTATAACAGCATGGGGACTTTGAAGCAGGCTTCCTTCAAGAACTTGGCATACGTTTGTTGAACGCCTATGCTCCATTGCAAGCTTAAAGGTAAAGAAGAATGAGGAAGTTATAATGAGATCCGAAAAGGATATGCCAGAAATATTTATTTGGTGGGCATAATATAAACAGCTTGATATAGTCCTAATCATCATCATCATCAGAATCATCATCATCAGAATAATCATCATCAGAATCATCATCATCATCAGAATCACCCTTAAGCATCGTAAGGAGCAAAGACCTTTAACAAACGTACGCCTTCCTACCAGTGCCATCAGCTTAAGGCTTTTTCTTGTCTTTTTCAACACTTTCGTGTCTGTTTCCAGTTTCTGTTTCCCAAATTTTCGTTTGTCTCCATCTATCTTAATCTGGGGATTTCAGAACTAGGACTGCCTTGTAATGCTATCAGCAGGTTTCTTCATTATGTATCCTATTCATGGCTAACGTCTTCTTCTCATTCCACTGGCACTTTTCTGGTGTTTTTTTTTTTTATAATCAATTTCACATTAGTGATCTTGTCATACCACTTCTATCCTACGCAAGCACCCGTTTATGAAAGTCTGTAAGTTTTTGATTGTTGTTGTTATTGTTAACACACAGGTGTCAGTATTAATAGAAACAACATTTCATTAACTAGCAACAACCCGCCAAAATTGGCAGGTTGTTAATTATAGTGTGTTGTTTCTGCTACATGTATTACAGACGGTACTATCACTACAAAGGTCATTTCATTGCAGACGACCGTCTTTAGATATTTGTAGTGAAAATTATATAGATGTATTAAATATGAAGACACGAGTAATCCAACCTAAATAACATGTAGAGCAGTGATAATGGTCTAATGGACCGTAAATTGACTAAATAACTAACATTTCTTTTATGACAGCATGTCTCGTAATTGTTCGTGCATCTTTTAAAATCTTGCTCTGGTCGACTTACAGCCTCTGAGAAGCCTTAGTCGACTTACTGCCTCTGAGAACAACGTTTGAAGTTTGACGAAACTCCAGTTCATGTACTGTTTATCAATCGTGTAGTTGGCTACTTTCCATAATCAAACTGTTCATGCACACCTTCACTTGCGCACTTTTTTTCTATTTTCGCGATAGTACATATAAGGGTAAACAATACAATTATTGTCTAACTTTCAACCACAGTTGCACCCCCTTAGCTGTGGTTGAAAGTTAATGCACACCCTCGAAAATAGAAAAAAGTGCGCAAATGACGGTGTGCAAGAATGTGACCGACCGTCCGACCGATCGACCAAGTACTTACGGCGGCAATTATGTATTTTAATTTTTACGCTCAGTTTTCTTGTCCTCCCCGCGACGGAGCATTGAAAAAGTATTTGCTAAGTGGCTCATGGAATGTTGTATCGGCAGGAGATAAAGCTGACAACTTAGACATGCCTCATAAACACTTGATAAAGATCGCGGGCCTCGCATCTGCGGGCGGAACTCTAAAGACGTTTTAACAGGCAGAGAAAGCCTCCCTGAGGTCAACGTTAGATGGATGTAAATGGGAAAAAGTAAATTTCTACGTTGTTAACTATGATACGACACGGTTCTTAATGGAAAATAACGCGTCAACTGTGTCCTGCAGATTGTCAGCTTTCGAGTATAAAGATGGATGAGAAACAAGCGGCTAGGAATAGAATCAAATTTTCCACAAGGTTCCTTTTTAATATTTGGACATGAGCTCTATCATAACGGACCGCATGTCTATGTTAAAGGGGTCACGACTGTACAATCATCATCATCAGCTGCCATCTCCACAACGAAGGTTGGCTGTAATGGATCTCCAACGTCTTCTGTCTCTTGTCTTGGTGGTGCACTCTGATAGACTCTTTCCTGTCCATCTCTTGATGTTATCTTCCCACTTATAGCGCTGTCTTGCACGTTTGCCTTCAACTCTCCCTTTTATTATGGTCTTCTGCAAGGCGTTATGCCTTTTATGTGGCCAAAGAATTTTAGCTGCCGAAATTTGACCTCCCTCATTAGTTCTTGTCACAAATGAAAATAGTGCAGCAGTAATCATCCACTTTTGCCCCTCCCCATCTAGAGTATACTTTTGCTACATGAACGAAGGATTCACCAGTTTAATTACGAGGGAAGGTCAAAAAGTAATGCCTCCTATTTTTTATGTATGTAAATACTGCATCGGTGTGCAAGTTGTAAATTTAGCAGGATTCCTCAAACACTCTTCTCCACTGTATAGCATTACCAACCTGTTTCAGTAACAGGTGGCACCACTGTAACAGTTTAAAATGGCTGCCAAAGACGTTCGGTTGAAACAACGTTATGTCATAGAATTCCTCAATGCTGAAGGCGAGACCCCAATTCGCATCCACGAACGTTTGAAGAATGTTTATGGAGTTTCAACAGTGGATGTTAGCACTGTCCGACGTTGGGTACATCGTTGTGACGAAGCTGAAGTAGGTCAATCCTCAATGGCTGACGCAAAGCGGACTGGCCGTCCGTCTACCGCAGTGACTCCACACAACATTCATCGAGTTGATGGCATCATTCGTGGTGACCGTCGGGTAACACTGGATGAACTTTCTTCCATGTTGTCCATTAGTAAAGGCAGTGTCCAGAACATCATTAAAGACCTGGGTTATTCAAAAGTTTGTGCACATTGGGTACCCAGAATGTTGACAGACAGACATAAAGAAACAAGGAAAACTATAGCCATCAACCACCTACACCGTTACGAAACTGAAGGAGAAGAGTTTTTATCAAATATTGTGACAGGTGATGAGACTTGGGTTCATTTTTTTGAACCAGAATCCAAGAGGCAGTCAATGGAATGGCATCACACAACATCGCCGACAAGAAAGAAGTTCAAAAGTTCACCATCTGTAGGGAAAGTTATGGCCTCCGTGTTTTGGGATGAGAAGGGTGTGATTCTTCTCGACTTCTTGGAACAGGGAAATACGGTGAATGCAGACCGTTACATTGAAACTTTGAAGAAACTTAGAGGTCGTCTTCGTCGACTTTACCCATTAAAAGATCAGAGAACTGCACTACTGTTGCACGATAATGCCACGCCACACACCGCTAAACGCACCATTGATGCGATTGCAGAATTTGGCTGGACATTATTACCACATTCCCCTTACAGTCCCGATCTTGCACCTTCTGACTTCCATCTGTTTGGACAACTGAAAGAAGATCTTCGCGGACATCACTTGGAGGACACCGAGACCCTTAAACGCGCCGTACGCCAGTGGTTTAGGAAAAAGGACACAAATTTTTACCGTGCGGGGATACATGCCCTTGTGAGAAGATGGACAAAAACTGTAACAAATAACGGAGACTACATTGAGAAATAAATTTTTGAAGTTCAGACTTGGGGCTACATTTCAATGTGAATTTTATCTGTTTTCTTGCCTATTGAATGAAATTAAAAATTACGAGGCATTACTTTTTGACCGTCCCTCGTAACACGGGGACCATCTGGCAATAAAGCCCTATGTGAAACAGAGAGCGAAGCGCGGAGCATGGCGTAATAGATTCTTTGATCAGGGGAACACACGATATTCAGTGAGACGGACCTTGGATTGTAAAACTTTCAGGTGAAAATTGCGTAGCTGATTTTCGGCAAGGCGGAGATGATGAAAGTCAAGAGGTGGTAAAATTACCTTTGATTCAAGAAATCGAACAGCATATTGGCTCGGGTCTGGCAGTGGTGTGACTTTCGCATTAAAGAACGATAGTACGGAACATATCAATATATACCGTGTCTCTCCGATAGCCATGATCAGTTGCCAGAAATCTATCTGAATCCACTAGCTCGTTATCTTAAGATTTCTCGTACAGAGTGAAAATTAATAGATTCCGTGGAGTGTTTCATTTTTCTGATTGCGGTAATTTATATACTAGATTTGAAGTGATTTAGCGTGTTTAAAGTTTTCAATATATATTTCACTGAGATTTTCTGTGCTAATTAAATAACTTATAGCTAACTTTCCAACCGTAAAGTAAATTTAATTACTCGCTATTTTTCCAGTAAGAGATGTTTTAAATTGACTAGTACATACATTAAATAACTGTCTACTGACGGCATATATTATTTACTTCTATCCATTTTATGTAATTTTTTTTAATGGCTAGTGTTCATATCACGCGTTAACAGAGTGATAGGATAAGCTAGACCCGCGTGTTTAAAATCTAATTTATAACGGAGTGGTGAACAGGTCCTAGTTTAATTCGTGTTAGATATTATATTGATAATTTGGTTAAATGTTCATATTTTCTTTCCTAAAATTTAGGCTGATCAAACCTGCGTACTAGCGGACTTACGGCCATATGAACTTGAGTTCTCATAGTCTTATAATTGTATAAGCAACCAGAAACTTTATAATATTGTTGAGTCTTCGGGCTATGACCTGTGCGGTCCATTCTTCTTCATTTTATGAGAGAGACCAAACTAGAACAATAATTATAATATTAACTGGACCAGAACTATTACCAGATTTACATATATAGATTATATATTATATATATATATATATATATATATATATATATATATATATATATATATATATATATATATATATATATATATATATATATATATATATATATATATATATATATATATATATATATCATCAGCCAACTGTGGAAATATATTGTCAGCAACACTTGTGTAACTTAACCTAGCGTTTCCGCCACCTGAGGCTAAACAACCTAGGAACTGTATATGTTCTATTTATTCTACATCGGCGATCACCATGCATGAACCTTACTCCAACCAACTGAAGGCATAGTTAACTTATTGTATCCAGTACAAATTTAACACCGACTATAGCGACTCCTGTGAAATTTGCATTCAGCAACTACGGAGAGTCTGGGGCTGGATTTGGCAAACTTAAATTTGACACTAAATATATATATATATATATATATATATATATATATATATATATATATATATATATATATATATATATATATATATATATATATATATATATATATATATATATATATATATATATATATATATATATATATATATATATTATTAGTGTATTTCCTTGGAATGCCTGCGACAACTACTGGGGTAAGTGTATCTGAAAGTGGCCACTGCGTGTATGTGAATTGAATGAACAGAGAAAGAAACTTATGTCTTTTGTTAACATCATATACTTATATGGTTTCTTCTTTCTTTTTTTTTAAATCTCAATAATCTGATTAGTCACGGGATAGTTTACATTAGGAACCTATTCTTTTCCCATATTGACTATTTCATAACTTATTGTTAACCTTTGATCTTTTGGGTTAATTAACCTCTGTTGGGATCGTCCTTTCTTTTCCTTTACCAGTGGGGAGAACCTATTTGATTAATTTTCATTTTGTCTGTAAACCATAATCTAGTGATGTGTATGCTTATTGTTGTGATTTTTTATTGATAATAAACTTTATTAAACCTTTAGTTATCGTGTCGGTCAACCCTTATCTATTATATGTTATCAATAGTTTGTTTTCACGTTCGTGCGTATTTGTCACAGAATTGTGTGCATTTGAGTGTAGTGTAACTTGTATTTTCGTACAAGGAGAGAAAGTGCGTCTGATTTAAATATCGTCGTCCAGATAGGCTGGATTAGATAAATTATTATATCCAGAGACTGTCCTTTCTCTTACACGATCACCTCGTGATAAAACTATATCTTACCCGTTACTTTCACAATGTCATTACTATCACCTATGCTCAGACAGGGCTATAAACATCTATTACCTATCTGATAAATCATACACGACAGTTCTCTTTTCATACCTAGATTTTCTAGGACCTCCTTATTTGTTTTCTTCTCTTTCCATAAGATACGCCCCATTCTTCTATATATCCATATTTTAAGAGCCTCAATTCTTTCTTCTAATTGCTTATTCATCGGCAATGTTTCTACACCATACAATAATGCAGAATATATATAACACTTTATGATTCTCAGTTTTAATTTGTGAGATAACTGTTTAGATGTCAGTATATGTTTCATGTTGTTGAATGTAGCTTTGGCCATTCTCTTCTTGATTTCTGTTTCACATCTGCCATCTTCTGTTATTATATGACTGTGGCGTGATAACAAGATATAGAATCATACATATATCCTGCCATCAATTCAGACTGAGCAAGATGGACAGAAAGGGGAAATAGAAATAATGATACAACATGCAATAGGGACTGTCGTTACTTTCAGAAAAGAAAGCAAGTCCAACACAAAAATAAGAATCTTCAATTTAAATGTTCAGAAATTCTATTGTATGGATCTGTAACATGGAGAACAACAAAAACAACAACTAAAAAATTATAGACTTCATACCTTGGCGGACCGAAAGGGGTGGCGACGGGGCAATCGCTCCTCCCTTGGGACTTTGGGAACTTTATTTCATATTAACCGTTCCAGTATTTTCCTCGCACTTGGAACTTAAATGTAAGTAATAGTTAGGTCGGACGATGGACCAATTAAAACATGTCTGGTCCTGGACAATGGTAAGTACCCTAAATGTTACGAACGTAGTTTGCAAGTAACTCTACGCGGCAGGAAAAGGAAAGACAATAAAGGAAACCGCCATTCAACAATGAGACAAAATTCTGCGCCAGATAGGCAACACAAGGGGACTTCGCTAGAGCCGCAAAAACGGAGGACTTTGTGACAAGAGGTGGATAATTTATAGTTCGGGCGGCCAATCCCAAATCAAAAAATGTTATGCTATAATATCTTCTTCTTCTTCTTCCGTCCTTAGCCACCGACCGTCAAAGCAGTCAGTGGCCATTACGCCTAGTGGCGTCTTAGGGCAACAGCAGATAGGTTTTCTTTGCCATTGTTTCCCATCACGCCTATTGGCGTCTTTAGGGCAATGGCAAATCAATCCATCTGCTGTTGTTTCCGTAATCGAAGTGACTGGCAAACGGGATGCTATAATATAAAATATGTTTAATTTTTATTAAATGTTATCTCTTTGTGGTTGCACCTTACTTTTATATACTTATGTTATAAATAAAAGAAAATAAAAGGTTAAAGGTTCCCGTTACACGCACACTGAGGCATATTGGGAATATAGTGTTAGGCCCATATTTTCTCGACCATCGGCACACTAGGGGTGATGTGGTAAGCATCACGCCGGCCGCCATAACCCCCAATCTGAAATGTCTGTCTGTGAGTAGTATCTCTAGGGTAACGCTTTAAAATCACGGATACTACATGAAATGCCATTCATCTATTGAGCCGATCTTCTCCGCTAACCGAACACGTCAAGTCTTCGCTCGGAGAACGTAACAGAACAAATGTTACTGAAAAATGAATTTGTGCAGGTTATCAGAAGTAGAAATGTGTTAGATTTATTTTTATTTTTAATTCATTGGGTGTGCGTCCGTTATTTTTTGGATAAGTGTTGACTGTAAATAAGTTTTAAGTACAGTCCATCCACTCTGGCAAGACGAACTCGATAAGCCGAACAGGGGCGTCGGTACTACTTAAAAATCTGCCCATGGAACTTCGTGTATTTAGAAATTACAGACCGGATGAGTTATAGCAGAAAGAAAAATATATTTCAAATTGACAGCGTAGTCATGGGGAAAACAGTGGCAAATTTACAATGACAAAGCACGAAGTTTAAATCGTATTAAAGGTAAGGTAGCACCCAATTGACAATAAATATAAATATATATATTCGTCCTTACTGTATGGTGTAGAAACGTGGAAAAAATTGAAAGAAAGAATTGAGGCTCTTGAGATGTGGATACATAGAATAATGGGACGCTCGTCATGTAAAGAGGAAGATAGCAAATTAAGAAGTTTTAGAAAAGTTTGGAGTAAAAAGATAATGAAGAAGATCAAACAGCTAAAATATTTTGGCCATATAAAAAAGACATAACACCTTACTCCAGACCATAATGGAGGGCAGAGATGAAGGAAAACATGCAAGGGGAAGACAGTGCTATAAGTGAGAAGACAACATCAAGAGATGACCAGGAAAGAATCTATCAGAGTGTACTATCAAGACATGAGACAGGAAAGAGTCTATCAGAGTGCACTATCAAGACATGAGACAGGAAAGAATCTATCAGAGTGCACTATCAAGACATGAGACAGGAAAGAGTCTATCAGAGTGCACTATCAAGACATGAGACAGGAAAGAATCTATCAGAGTGCACTATCAAGACATGAGACAGGAAAGATTCTATCAGAGTGCACTATCAAGACAGGAGATAGAAGACGTTGGAGATATATTGCAGCTGACATTCGTTGTGGAGATGGCAGCTGATGATGATGCTGAGGAGGAGAGATACTACTGATCTGTATAGTACTGCTGTAAAGATGGAAATGTTCTTGCTCGCATGGAGAGAATAATGAATGGTGGACAAGCAGAAGAAACCTGATGAAGACATATCTGCACTAGGAAGCAACATAAAACTCGTTGTATCTTCATGTATTTTATCGTTTGTAAATACATTATAATCTATTATTCTTTTCGTTTAATATCGACTTTGGATCGGGTAGTTCACGCATGGCGGGCCTCAGTATGGCAGGCCGGTTTGATAAATACGTGGATTTCACGCTTGAAAAAGGCAAGCATGTTCCACTGAGGATTCAACGGTACAAAATTGTTCACAGCCGTGGAAAAACGTCAAGGGCAAACAATAGAAGCGGGATTTTAAAATAAAAATAAAAACAGGCTTCAAAGTAGCTGAACAGAGAAGGATGGAGCCAACTTCGTCGTGTACGTTAATTCTGATAAATTCAAGAACTCTTCCGTGCGGATTTTCCGGCCGACAAAAAAAAAGCTTTGGGCTCGGAGCAGTTGGTTTGAAATTGCGGAATTGTGCGGAGAAAAAAACGTGGAAAAAAAACTTTATAAAAAATCGTAATACAAAATCTTTTGTTCCTAACTTTTTTTAAACGTCTTCGTGAATTGATAGACAACAATTGAAACTTTAAAGGAAGCCACGGGAGGCTATAGGTTACGGGATTTTCATGCAAAGAAATGACACGCCGATTACACTCTCAAAACTGAGGCTTGAATATGAGTGTCAAAAAATGGAATTAGAAGTCGCTTTCTCGTTGATTTTAATGGTGCAGTGGAATCAATTGCGCGTACGGTTGGTGCTAAATTCTAGCCTATTTATTACTCCATTTACTGAAAACACCGAAGCAGACAAAACACGAACACCATTTTCATACTCTAAAAAGACGAAACCGGTTGAACGCGTGTACTTGAAAGACGCGGGATTTTGATGACCGCCTTTGGATAACTGTTCGTCTGAAAGACTTCTGCTAAATTAAAGCATACCACAGTCAGTGTAGATGAAGTGGAGAAAATTACAACCTGACCTGTGGATTAGCGTCGCAAATATTCTCGTTTTATGTTGTCTGGGCAGAAAGGAGAAGGAAGCATTGCATATATAGTGTGTTCAAAATTTACGCGAGGGTTAATCTCCTGAGAGAAGTGCGTAATTTGAGATTCGCGCAAATTGAGATAATTTTCTCCATAGAAATTCATTTCAACAAAATTAACGGTCTGCTTCTGCAAAGTAGATTACAATACAAATTAATAAGTTTTATGAAAAGCATGGGGAAACGAACATATAATGTAGCAGGTAAAGGTAGGCGCGGTAGCGTTGTGGTTAGTGCACTAGCTTCATAGTTCGGTGGTCCTTGGTTCGATCCCCGTTTGAGGTGGAATTTTTTTAGACCGCAAACGGCTCCGGGGCGACCCAGCCTCATGAATGGGGTACCAGAGCAACTCCGTGGAGGTTAAAGCGACCGGCATGATGCTGACCACATCAGCGCTAGTGTGCCGATGGTCAAGAAAATATGGGCCTAACACCATATTCCCAATATGCCTCAAATGGGCGTGTAACAGAATCCTTTACCCCCTTTTTAAAAAGGTAGTCCCATAGCAGATACTAACGTAGGGAAGTGAAGCATTTGAGACTTCACTATACTAGTTCCAGCTTGATGAGGTGGAGTGACCAGTGCCCTTCCTCGCTGCCTTTACATTCCCTAACTCACGAACAGAGTGAGGTATCCATTTACTGGAACCCGGTAACTTTGCAGCCGAAACGCAAGCACTCTAACCACTCAGCCAATCGAACGATCACATGTAACATAAGAAACGTAAAACAAAACAATTAAATCAAGCATGTTAATCAACCGAACACGATCTGTGAGAGACTTATTTCAATAGCATCGCTCTTGTTCGCATTTCCCCCAGATCGCGTTATTATGAATACGCGTATACTGGGTTCGCGTACATCGCAAGTGCACTGTTCATTATACTTATTCTCATACTGTTAGGAAGAGAAGATCCTTTGTTAAGTCTAGTGTCTTCTGTTGTACATTTAAATTGATTATAAATTGTTCTTTATCATTTCAACATCGTCTCGCTGTTTACCACGCCAAAGTTAATGCACATTAGTTTTTATATAATAACTATAATAACTCACAATGAAGACCAAAGCTGCGATATATAACGCCTGCGTCACCAGCACACATCTATATGGTAGCGAGACATGGACAATCTATGCTAAGCAAGAAAGAGAGCTCAATGCCTTCCATCTACGGTGTGTACGCCACATCCTCGGCATTTCGTGGAAAGATAAAGTGACAAATGTCGAGGTGTTTTAACGTGCGCAGCCTACGTTGGCTTGGCCATGTCCGCTGCATGGAAGATGGTCGCATCCTGAAAGATATCTTCTACGGACAACTGGCAGATGGCAAAAGAACAGTTGGGCGACCGCGGCTGAGATTCACAGATGTGTGCAAGATGGACATGAGGGCACTGGACATAAATCCAGCAACCTGGGAGGATGAAGCTGCTGATCGCACCAAGTGGCGATGCTGTCTGCGGCGCCACTTCGGTTTGGGCGAAAAAAAGCTCACACATCAAGCAGAAGAGAGGAGAAAACGTCGAAAGGAACACCAGGAAAATAAACAGCTAAGGGCTGTCACCTCAGGGGCGCATTCCCATTGTCAGTTATGACTGAAGGGGGCTATTATTATAATAACTAGATCTAATAAAACATAAATATTAGTAAGTTAACCCTTTTATTTGGAACAAAATAATGCACTTCACATAAGGACTGTGATCTAATACAAAACTTTATTTGAGTTAGGCACAGCTTCGTTTTATCAAAGAGCAGTTATGACCATTTTGTAAATGTTTGAGCTTTCATCTATCAATGCCGAGGACTGGCTGTTCAATATCTTGAACGATATAAAGTTAGATCTAGTTAAAAAGGCGAAATGAATTTGCGCTGCGTTAAACTTTGGTACGGATATGTTATCTATTCGAATAGACGCTGCAGTTAAAAAGAAGTCCGCATATTTGTTATCGACTCCGACAAACGAAGATCGACTCCAGAGCCTTGGTTGGAAGTAACACATAGACAGATATCAAACCTGGTGCAACTGTGGAGACTTCAATTCTACCTTCATCATTATCATCAGCATTTCCTTTTTCGCTCCCTACAGAGCATGGAGCCGGCAAGCCTTTGCCCTTGAGTTACCGAAGGTGGCAAAGCGTAGACCTTAGTATTGCTTTAGTACATCTCCACTTATGGCCAAAATTGACCTGAGGTCATAAAACGTCAAATAGTTTAATCTATCACCCTACACAATAAGTTTCAGTTAAGTTTGGAACACCATACCAAATTTCATTTTAACGTGATATATTCTTCCTGTCAACTATACTACTCGTCAAAAGTCAAGGGCCTCTTAGAAAAACCTTGGTTGAAACCATAAAACAAATCTGATATAAACGTAATTGGTATCAGTCAAAACGGCATTTATTGAATACCAAATTGACATGTCACGTAAAGAAATGGAAACACACATTCAAACGCAATGAAGCTGTGAAGTGTGTCACCCACCTTTTCAAAAGTCACACAATAGATATTGGACAAATAGACATTTCAAAATCGGGTATGACCACCGTTTGCAGCAAGGCATTCAAGACAGCGTAGACGCATCGAGTCTACAAGGGTCCGAAGAGTATCCTGAGGAGCAGCTTGCCATTCCTGAAGTAGAAATGCAGTCAGCTGTGCAACATCCATTGGCAGCGGGTGATTTGTTGACAATCTTCGACCAAGGACATCCCAGAGGTGCTCAATCGGAGAAGGGTCAGGTGAATGAGCTGGCCACGCCGTCCTGATGATCCGATGTTGCTGAATAATTTCATTCACCACACGAGCTCGATGGGGTCGAGCGTTATCATCTTGGAGGATGTCATTACCACATATGGCCTCCAGAGCAGGCTGAACAATTGGTCTCAAGATTTCGTTCTGGTATCTTGGGCCGGTCAAGTTGCCTTGGATGATGTAGAGTGGGGTCCTGCCATGTCTGTAGAAGCCTCCCCAGCACATGACAGAACCCCTACCATAACGATCCACCTCTCGAATTGTGTCATCAGTAAATCGCTCTCCTGGTCGTTTCCAAACTCGAATCCTGCCATCATTGAATGACATAGTAAAGCGAGATTCATCAGTGAAGAGAACTTGACTCCATTGTTGCCTTGTCCATCGAATGTGCTCGCGACACCAAGCAACACGGGCTCTGCGATGAGCAGGAGTAAGAGGGATTCTGACTGCAGGACGTCGAGCAATCAGTCCAAATTCATGTAAACGTCTGCGAATGGTGCTTCGACTGACATTAACGTTTACAGTTTGTCTCAGCTGATATCTTAGAGTGGAACAAGTCACTGTTCGATGGCGCAGGGCTGACAACAAGAGGTACCGGTCATCATGTCTATTGGTGCATCTAGGGCGACCTGGCCGGTGGCGATCCTCCACACTTCCTGTGGCCTGAAATCTCTCCACAATTCTTTGGATAGTAGAGTGTGACACTGCAAGCCGTCTAGCAACCTCATGGACAGATTAAACCACTTTCAACCCACGCTATAGCCCTCATTCTTTGTAAGGTGTCAAGACTTCTTCTCGGTGGCATGGTTTTTGCAAGTGATGAAACTACCCTAAGTCTGCTGATTGTAAAACAAATTAAGAGTGAACTCTGTTCACGAAAAGTCGCCATTGCACGTGGAATGTCAATCAGCACGATTACTTCACCTGTTTGGTTGTACGGAAGTTTGAAAAGACAGATTAAAAATGTGAATTTATGGTCAGCAAACCAAATTGCACGTGATCACCATGGTTGTCGGGTGAGTTGTTTTTATGCTTAACGTGCATAGAGGACTGTCAGAGGAAGATATTGCACCCATTTTTACTAAAAACTTCCTTCATTTAATCATTTTATGCGTTTATATAAAAGTGTATTGAAAATAATAGGGTGGCTCTGAGCCGCGGTAGCATAGTGGTTAGTGCACTGGCTTCCTAGCGCAGTGGTCTATGGTTCGATCCCCAGATGAGGCGGAAAAATTTTTAGGCCACAAACGGCTCCTGGGTCAACCCAGCCCCAAATGGGTACCAGAGCTACTCTGGGAAGGTTAAGGCGGCCGGCGTGATGCCGACCACATCACCCCTCGTGTGCCGACGGTCAAGATAATATGGGCCTAACACCATATTCCCAATATGCCTCAATAGGCGTGTAACGGGTTCCTTTACTTTTTTTTTTCTTGACTTTTGACGAGTAGTATAGTAACCCACGTGGAACAGTCCCAGTTATGCAGAATGAGAGATCGGTTACCGTGACAAATATGAAAAACCCAAGAGCCAGGGATCTAGATCTCCAGGACGACCCAGAGTTCGATGGGAGGACAACATTAGACAATCTCTGAAGGACCAAGGACTAGAATGTAAATAAGCCAGGAGGAAGACAGCCGTTATGATTGTATGGCGTTCTCTCTGGCAAATCTCTAGTAGAGATTCTCTATACCCCATGGTAGAAGAATGAACTAAGTAAGTAATATATAGGCAGACAGCGGTCGACCAGTTGCAGTAAAAGGTCAAGGTAGCCCTAAAGCAGCTACTATCATAAGGGTTGCTGTTGCAGTCATATAGTACTGAACCGTGTGTTACCAGGGGGTCTCTGAAGAGACAACACAAGATTAAAACCACTACTGTATCAGACATGTCCCTAGAAATTACCTATCTATGCCCTTGTGCTTGGAGCTGGCTGGGCCATTATGTAATGCTACATTACAGTAACTGCAGTAAACACTACTGCAGATGCACAGGGTGGGCTTTGGCAGGTGCTGCCTGCAAGGGGGTCAACTAGAAAGCTGACCCCCATGCTCCTTAAGGAACAAAGCAAGTGAAAGAAGAACTGGAATTAACAGGATCTGGGTAAATCTCATCGCGAAGAGAGTTTAACAATGAGAAGTAAGTTTGAGATTATTAACTTTGAACTAAAGTAAATTCCCAATTCTTGGGTGGTGCCTTATGGCGCGTCTCGCCCCACGCTTTGATCTCTTCTGTTGTCGATGCCATACTGTCCCCAGCTAAGGATCAATTTAAATGAATGAAAGGACTTGAAGCCGTGAGGACCCGCCAGAATAGTGCACAGCCTGAGAGATCCTTTACCTCGTCAACGTGTTCGGCAAACAGAGACGTGCGGCTTTGTAACACGAGAGTTGATTTAACTAAAGATTGTCGCGCTGTGTCCACGTTTATCTTGGACCAGTTAGGGTCCTCTTTGAGTAAACAGCGCTCACGATGGGTCTACAGCATGGCTGCTTCGAGGACAAAACGGATCTGACTGTCTTGTATGCCTCGTTTAATCAGGTTAACACATTCTTCTGGCACGTCCTGGCAGTTTGTCTGCTGGGTGGGGGGTGGTTGCTCTACTCTACATGAATTTTTTGCTCTAAAATTGGCTGTGTCTCTCATTCTAACTCTTGCTTTTTCTGTCAGCTAACTTTTTTAAATTCTCTTGAATTCTTACATTTTCTGTCACACATCTCTTTCTCTCAATCTCTCTGATTCTTATTTTCTTTTCAAACAGCACATTATGTCATTCCCTTGATTACGTTTTTTCCTAAAACAATTCCTTCTCTCATTTTAATTCTTACTTTTTTCCCGCCAAGCAGCGTTTTCTCTCTCATTCTTACTTTTTTCCCCCCTCATAAAAAGCGTTTTCTCTCAGTCTCTCAAATTCGTACTTATCTTATCAAACAGCTGTTTCATTTCACTAAATTTTTACTTTTTCTCTCAAACATTCACTTGATCTCATTCTCACTAATTTTTGTTCCTGTAAAATTACCCGTTCTCTCATTCTATCTATTTCTTGCTTTTTTGTTTCTCTTCCTTTTCTCTCTCACTCTCTGATACTCACCCGCAGACTCTCATATTCTCAACTCCATTCACTGATTATCTTATTCTCTCTTACTGCCATATCCTCGTACTCTTCTCTGCCTCTTACAATCTCGGCTACTCCATGTCTCATCGTTGCGCCCTCACTTCCTATCGTCTTCAATACTCTCATAGTAAACCAGACCACAGTCTTTTACATTTGGACATGCGCCCTAATATAGCTGACGGACCTTGTGTCTAGGTTGAACGGGGCGCGCCTCGCCAAAAAGTGGCAACATTTTATTTAAAAACAAAAAAAAACTTCCTTTCCGTTACTTACTCTGTGTGAAACTATCTTGCTGTCTCTCTCTCTCTCTACTCTCTCTCTCTCTCTCTCTCTATATATATATATATATATATATATATATATATATATATATATATATATATATATATATATATATATATATATATATATATATATATATATATATAGCAAGTTTTTAAAAAAAAATCTATGATGAAATTGCCAGTCCAACGCACAATCTCATTTTTGGTGGCCTCTTGCAATATGCCTGATGAAGTACTAGGCATATTCTTCCTTTGTCTAAACAGCAACTCGCCGGGAATTACGTGAGGCATGTTTCATATTATAATGTAATCTTAACATCGCGAGACTACCAATTAATCGATTAGCATTACACGTATGTAACAATACAATGCATTGTTTTATCCGGAGCGGAAGAAAATAGAACCTGTGTGAGATCACAAGAGGAGGGGGGAGACGAGGAAGAGAAAAAAAAAGACAAAGATGAATCAGTGAGAACGAAAGAACACACAATTACCACGAGGACGTAAACAACAGTTTGTCGTTTCACATTTCACAGAGGGCGTTCCCAACTCAAATGAGCAATCAGAGTTCAGAGAACATTGAATGAGATTCGGTCTTTATCCCCGGTAGTCGCTGGGAAAATCAAGCCAAACTAGTGAATCAAGTTCACACCTTCTACCGTGTCCTACCCGGAGTGGGCTGAAATTTACGAACCAACATCTCTCACAGCTGCCCAGCGACTTCTGTTCCAACCTGCAGCCGTTTTAAATATAAATTGTGTGATTCAGCATGTTTCTTTATCGTGCGATGGGCGATCTGATGTGGTTAAAATCAAGCAGACGCGGTGGACGCAAAAAGGAAGAGAATATATAGAATAGAATAGAATTGACAGATAGTCATCTAACGAAAGACAGTAGTAGTAGAAGTAGTATCTTCTGCGGACAACTGACAGATGGCAAAAGAACAGTTGGGCGACCGCAGCTGAGATTCAAAGATGTGTGCAAGAGAGACATGAGGGCACTGGACGAAAATCCAGTAACCTGGGAGGATGAAGCGGCCGATCGCACCAAGTGGCGATGCTATCTACGGCGCCACCCCAGACTGGGCGAAAAGAAGCTCTCACAGCAAGCAGAAGAGAGGAGAACGTCAAAAGGAACACCAGGAAAATAAGCAGCTGAGGGCTGTCACCTCAGGGGCGCATTCCCATAGTCAGTTATGACTGAAGGGGCTATTATTATTAGTAGTGGCCGTTTATATTGAAGTAGCGTAGTAAGTAAGCTGTTGAAACGTTTTGCCTCTAGCGGCACAGTTTCTCTGCTCTTGAGTAGGGAACGCAAAGGCAGCGAGGAATGGAACTGGTCACATGACCTCATGAAGCTGAAGCTACTATAATGAAGCTCTCACGCTTTACTTCACCCTACGGTAGTTTCTGCTACCGGAATGCCGTTACCTTATAGTTTAGTAAGTATATACGGTGAGGGTAAGGTAACTACAATAGGTAATATCTTGTCTTATCGGGACAAAGGATACAGAATTTGCCCACGTTACAACCACAAAAATTTCTTCAGGGTACAAACGTTCTAAAACCATAGGACAATGAAAGTGAGAACTTAGTTATATATATATATATATATATATATATATATATATATATATATATATATATATATATATATATATATATATATATATATATATATATATATATATATATATATATATATATATATATATATATATATATATATATATATATATATATATATATATATATAT
Organism: Oreohelix idahoensis; assembly: GCA_024509875.1. Lineage (NCBI taxonomy): Eukaryota > Metazoa > Mollusca > Gastropoda > Stylommatophora > Oreohelicidae > Oreohelix > Oreohelix idahoensis. Next base: position 270,600 of record JAMPIV010001764.1, on the reverse strand, counting down.
ATATATATATATACAGTGGTTACACAAGATACACGAGAAATAATGTTATTAGCGGAAAAAGAGACGAGATAGAAGGCGGCAAAATGAGAGGATACGATAGATTTTAACACCAACAATGAAACAAACAAAAAATCAACAGCTCAAATTATTAACAGTGCAGTAAAATGAAAGTTATATAAAGACGTGATCTCCTGTGCCAGTCGGCACACACTTACCAAAAAAAAAAAAAAAAATTCTGAAATACTTCCCTTTCAAGCTAGGGTTGTCATGGTACCACATCTACACAATCGAAACTATTTGAAATAATGTGTAAATAAAAAAGCTGAAAATAATTGCCTTTCTTGTTACGACCTATTAAATAATTACACTATTTTAGAGATCTTCCTCTCATTAATGGCCAAACAATTTTTTTTTTCAATTTGCAACAGAAATACTACCACCAAAGCAAAAACGATATGGAATTCTTAAAATATTTTTTTAATTACCCGCTAGGAGAGAATTGTTTCCTAAAATAAAAACGCAAATTTTCAAAATCAAATAAAGTCTGGTGTTTACAATAGATATTTACATATGGTGGAAATCAATGACCTACGACAGCGGTTACCAACCTATTTCTGTTTACGTACTCCGTTATTTTTGTTTAAACCTTTTCGTAATCTCTAATCATATAGTAGGAAATAAATTCGAGAGTTTCCAATGCATATTGTACACGACAAAATAAATAACCAGATTAGAATATTTTTTTTTTTCCGCAAAGGAAACTGTAATCGGTAGATAACAACTTTTAGTCGTTGTGAAGTGACAGTTCATTATAACTTCTGTATCTAGCTCTCTTCTCCATCATATGTTTTTTGGTCTGCTTCTCTTTCCCTGTGGATTCCAGAACAAGGACTGCCTTGTAATGCTATCAACAGGTTTCCTCAATGTGTGTCCTATCCATCGCCCACGTCTTCTTCTCATCTCTTGTTCCACTGGCTCTTGTCTGGTTCTTGTCATCAGTTCCACATTTGTGATCTTGTCATACCACTTCAATCCTTCTATTCTACGCAAGCACCCATTTATGAATGTCTGTAGCTTTTTGGTTGTTGTTTTTGTTGATCTCAATGTCTCAGAGCCATACAATAGGACTGACTTAACATTTGAGTTGAAGATTCTTATTTGTGTGTTGGACTTGATTTCTCCTGATCTCCATATGCATTTCCAATGCAATGAACGCTCCTCTTGCATGGAAAGAACTTGAGCTGATGGCACGTGACCAGATGGCACGTGACCTGATGGCACGTGACAGTAGGACTTGGCATGTGTTTGTTGTAGGCCTATGCTACCTGGGGAGCTAAAGGGTAGTGATTAATTGGAGTGACAGTTTCTTGCCTCGCTGCCTTCTTCTTCCCTAACCCAAGAGAAAAATCAGGTACCCATTTACAGCTGGTTAGACTGGAGCGTGACGATACCGTGAATCGAACCTGGCACCTCTGCCGCGACAGATCAGCTCTCTAACCACTCTGCCAATCTAATGCTCAAGGGAGAATGAGGATTATGAATAAATGACTGAAAGACAAATCACAATAGCGTCCCGATTGGTCGTGCAGTTAGAGCGCTTGCCTCTCGGTGGCCAAAGTTGCTGGGTTCTGGTATCGAAACCTGGCTGCATCACGCTCAAGTCTACCCAGCTGTAAATGGGTACCCGACTCTGCTCTTGAGTTAGGGAAGGCAAAGGCGGCGTGGACAGACACTGGTCACCCACCTCATTAAAGATGTATCTAGTATAGTAAACATTCCACACTTCACTCCCTTACTGCAGTATTTGCCACGTGACACAAAAACAGGAAAGATAACCAAAAACAGATACAAGCATTGTAGATGTTCCATTATGGAGCCAGTTTCCTGATTCCTCGTCCCCGGCGTCAAAGTCTGTATGTCAATAAGCTAAAGTATGAAGAATGTGCAAACTATTATGATACCCCCGTTACTTTCATCGATTCCGTGCTTCACTTTTTAACTCTTTGACTCTGGAACAACGCTCAGAGCGTTGGTCAGATTTAACACCCGTGCCAAAACAACTCCCTGAGCGTTGTTTTTAGTCTATCACGAACTAAAATTACGGCACAGGGTGGAAAATAATTGCGGAGTCAAAGAGTTAAAGAAGCAAGTCCTATCCCAAATAACCGTTTCAGGGCGATTGAAAATTCATTTCCTATTTTTTAAATGTTATAGTTCCAACTGCCGTGGGATTTTTAACGTGCGCAAATTGCACACGGGACCTCCTATATTTTCGTCCTTATCCGAGAAGGCCAGGCATCCTATCTCACTACCCAGGAGACCAGAGGGGAGTAAGACATCATTAGGACCACTGGTTCTGAAAAAAAAAAATTTCCATAAATTATATTCCCTTAACTGGGAATCAAACCCGGTACCTCTAGAATTCGAGGCATATGCCATACCTCTTAGCCACGCCGACCCCACTGCTCTGGCTAAATTTAAAAATTATAAACCTACCCACCACAAAAATATTTATAGAATATGTGATTCCTATACACACACTAGGATTCTCTCCAGTGCGACGGAGTTCGTGCACTGTGCTGAGATCCTCCTTGTGTGATCTAAGGGAGGAGATCGGAGCACTGATGGTGTTGTCCGTGTGCAATAAAGATAGTCCTTAAAACCAAACCAAATCAAAAGTTGACTCTCCTCACTTTCATCCATGGACCTATATGAAATAACGTCGAATCATTGGGCCATAACTGCCGTATGAAAAACTAGGTTTTTTTTTTTTTTATTCCCATACACAACATAAAAATGAAAATGTCCAACAATCTTCTTCTTCTTCCTCGTTCGCCTTCAGACTTCCACATTAATGACTCTAATAAAGGCAGTAGTCAGCTCAAGGTTCCTGACATCTCGTTCGCCTTCAGGCTTCCACATTAATGACTCTAATAAAGGCAGTAGTCAGCTCAAGGTTCCTGACATCTCGTTCGCCTTCAGGCTTCCACATTAATGACTCTAATAAAGGCAGTAGTCAACTCAAGGTTCCTGACATCTCGTTCGCCTTCAGACTTCCACATTAATGACTCTAATAAAGGCAGTAGTCAGCTCAAGGTTCCTGACATCTCGTTTGCATTCAGACTTCCACATTAATTACTCTAATAAAGGCAGTAGTCAACTCAAGGTTCCTGACATCTCGTTCGCCTTCAGGCTTCCACATTAATGACTCTAATAAAGGCAGTAGTCAACTCAAGGTTCCTGACATCTCCAAACAGTTTTTCGTTGACAGAAGTGGGTTGTTGCCATATGCTTCTCTGTTATCTGACGTTCCAGACAATTGTAAAAAATTGCTGACGTCATGTGTTGAACAAACTGTATTTCACGCTCCGCTGTAATGTTAATTTTAAAATGCAAGAAATGATAACAAAGTTGAACTTGTAGAAACACCACTGTAAGATGTAGAATCGTAGACATATCTTGGCAGTAATATAGACAAGGTTGGAGTCATAGACAATGATATCAAAATAAGAATACAAAAAACAAGAGTAGTTTTCATTGCATTGAGGAATATCTCGAGATCAAGAAAAATCAAGCCCAACACAAAAATAAGAAGCTTCAACTCAAATGTGAAGTCAGTCCTATTGTATGGCTCTGAGACATGGAGAACAACAACGACAACAACCAAAAAGCTACAGACATTCATAAACGGGTGCTTGCGTAGAATAGAAGGATTGAAGTGGTATGACAAGTCACAAATGTGGAACTGATGACAAGAACCAGACAAATTTCGGATGAGACAAAGACGCTGGCGATGGCTAGGACACACATTGAGGAAACTTGTTGATAGCATCACAAGGCTGTCCTTGTTCTGGAATCCCCAGGGAAAGAGAGGAAGAGGTAGACCAAAAAAAAACACACACACGGAGAAGAGAAATGGAGACAGACATGAAAATGATGAGGAAAAGATGGACAGAACTTGAGCTGATGGCACGTGAGAGGAGGACTTGGCACGTGTTTGTTGAAGGCCTATGCTCCTTGGGGAGCTAAAGGGTATTGATTGATTGATTGATTGATTGATTTTAATATTAATATGTCTTAGCAGTTTATGTAATAAAATAACAGTTACTTTTCTTTATGTTAACATTGCTTCATATACATTATATACCATTATATATACATTATATAACATTGCTTCATATACATTAGTTGGAAAGGAGTGAAAAAAATAACAATTCAAAAAATGAGAAGTGACTTCTCAATTACCCTATAGATTCGACAGATTTAGACATCTGTATTTACATCCACTGTGGATAACTCCTCAGTGGAACTACCAAGATATATTTGGTAATATAATTGCTCGTATCGATCTGGTAATTAGCTGTGCATCGAGTCAAAAGAAGAACTACCTGGCAAATAGTTTTACCCCACGATCTTAAACAACAATCGTTGGCCTTGTGTGTCTTTTAGTATCATCTTTTTCTTCGTATTGTTTAACTTCATGCGAATCTTAGAATACACATAATTTTTCATTGATCTGGAAGTTAATAGTTGATAATATGCGACACCGAGGTGTTCTGATTTGTCAGTTTTTGCATGGTGTCTTACGTAGTTCATTGTTCTTTGCTTGGTGTCTTACGTAGTTCATCAGTCTTTGCTTGCTGTCATACATAGTTCATCGGTCTTTGCTTGATGTCTTACGTAGTTCATCGGTCTTTGCTTGTATACATACATAGTTCATCAGTCTTTTCTTGATGTCTTACGTAGTTCGTCGGTCTCTGCCTGGTGCCTGATGTAGTTCATAGGTCTTTGCTTGGTGTCTGATGTAGTTCATCGGTCTCTGCTGTCTTACGTTTCTGTTCATCTCTTTTCCAAATTTAAAATGTTTCTCGCTTAATCCTTGATTTATTTGTGCTTACTAAATTGCTTTTTCAAAATTTTACCCAGGATCATCAAGCATTCGGAGGAACTCCCTTGGCTATGTTAGCAGCCCAGTGCAGTAAGATAACCAGTAAATCACCACCACCACTTGCTGAGGCAACTGTCGGAAAGTCTTTCATGCCCTGGAAGAAGCAACCCCCGGGCACGCCATCGCCTGGATCCATCCATCATCACATAACACAACAGCGGATGGGAGGTCTTAACCATGCGTCTCTACAAATGTCCAACAACCTTTCTTATCCTCGTTCTACAATGGTACCATCAAATCCACATTCCTCATACTCGAATGACCTGCTTTACTCGGGGTCTGGTTCTGGTGCTCATACAGCTTCCCAAACATCAGATCTGTCACAGACAGCTTTACTTCAGCGAATGCATGGTGAAAATGGAATAGGTAGTCCAGGTTTCGGATCAATGTATTCTCGAGTTCCGTCCATGTCGGGTGCATATGATCCAGCTTGGCCGTTTTCAAACATTCCCACCACACATCCAGGTGCAACCCATGGATTTAAACATAATGATATGACTCATTCAGTCAGCAGTGGCGGAGCCACTTGGTGGGAGGTTCATCCAGCTGCAAACATGCACACCACAGGAAGCAACTGGTTGTCAGACTCGTCAACCCTCCACGGACAAATCGCCGCTTCCTACCCAGCTCCTGACTATCATATAAGCCATCCCCTGGCGTCAAACTCTGCTCTTTTAGCATCCCAGCAGCATCATCTCTTGCAGGACACGTATAAATCTATGTTGCAACCCTCGCAGCAGGATCTGAACCTGAACACTAGTCCAGTATCACCATTCCTTCCTCGTCCACCACTTCCAGGTTTGCCAAGTCCACGGAATTCTCGTCGCTACACAGGACGGGCGACGTGTGACTGCCCCAACTGCCATGAAATTGATAGATTAGGCAAGTACCAGATTTTTAAATTTTAAAGTATCTTTCATTTGTCCTGTAATCTACGTCACTGTTTCTCAACCTTTTTCGAGTACCCGTAGCTCCCTGGCTTTGAGTATACCGTTCCGGACCTCCTATTCATAATGTAAGGAAATAAATTGTAGAGTTTACCATGCATGTTACACATAGGAAAATTAATAAATATATTAATTAATTGTTCAAAAATAAAACTGTATTAGGTATGCAACATTATTTATTATAATAAACTTGTTAAATGTTTATCAGGACCTGGGACCCAAAGATGCAGCAATAGAGAATGCAGTCAGCGACCCATAGCTAGACTGCTTGCGTCAGGGTCAGCGAACCAGAGCTGACCAAGACCCTACTCCACCTCCAAGTGGTGGTCCTGGAAACAGGCTGCATCACTGCAGTCTGGCTGAGAGAGTAGGGATCGAAGTGGGAAGGCAAACCAGGTCCCAAAAATGCCGTGCTGAAGTCGGATGTGTCGGCCGAAAGGTGCAGATATCGCAGCTTCGCTGTAAACGGACACAACGCAACCAACGTCCTTTTCAGGACGAACGAGGAAGAAGAAGTTATCAGAACCTGGTCTAAGAAATTAGTGAGATAACACTCGTCAGTAGTTCATATCTTTAGCTTGTTGAATAGATGGTAATCCAAACTGTTGTGACCTGTGCAAAGTCTGATTACTTGTTCATTTCTGCTGAGCTGGTAATACGCAACCTTCTTTTTTTGTAGGGGGGTCGGCATTCTAAAGGTACCGGGTTCGTTCCCAGCACAGGAAACATAATTGATGAAAATATACTCCCCAACGCCCGCTTTTTTTCCTCTCCTTTCAAATACAATAAAAAAAAACCTTACATATGTAAACACTTAAATAACCCTCGGATTGAAACAAGCCCCAAGGTTAGTGAAGGACTTTGTACTTACATAACACGGAAAGAACCGTGCTAAGGATAGAGATCAATGGACTATGTCAAGCATACACATTAAATTTGCAATTATAAACTTCCACACCACTCTCTCTTGCCTTTGGCGTTGTTACAGCTTCTAAAACCAAGAGCAGCGGAATCTAATATCTTCTATTTAAAATTTACTTGCGCGGCGTAGCCTACCACTTATTGATGAATTGTGAATGTAATTGAAAGGGAGAAGCTATAAAATGCAGGTGTTGAATTTTATTTTTAAAAATTGTTGACAACAATATTGTAATTACAGCACCTGTTAGAGGACGGAGAGAACCGACAGGGCCAGGGTACTTACATAGAAGTTCATATAACATTTTTATTTCAGGCAAGTTTGACCGTCTTGTGGCGAGACACGTTCTAAAGTAACTTCAGAGCAGAGGCAGTGGCCTTAAAAGCTGCAGCAGAAGTCCCAATAACTGAAGAAAGCTCCGAGAGACAAGTAGCTCTCTTCACAGAATCGCTGTCAGTTATTGCAACACTGAACGGTCAGAATAAAACAGACCTGGATGACCTAAGAATAACACTTCACATACTATGTCAGCAATTCACAAGAGTTCTGATACAACGGTTCCCCTCTCACTGCAACATTTCCGGAAGTGAAGAGGCTGACAGATTGGCAACGGAAGATGGAAAGCTACCTCAGCTTGACACAAGCATAACTTATGAAGTGTCCAAGAGTTTTATCAAGCGCAGATACAGGAGCAAATGGGAAGCAGAGCATATAGGCCACAAAAAAGATTATGCATATTACCAGCTCAGCAGAAGTGAACAAGTGGTAACCTTCAGACTTCGCACAGGTCACAACAGATTGGTATACCATCTATTCAACAAGTTAAAGATAGGAAGTCCTGACAGGTTTTAGTGTGGCACCGATAAAATGACAGCTGATCGTCAAATATTGTACTTAAGAGGCAGTTGCAGAGAAAAGGAGCAGAAGTAGAACTAAGATACGCTGTGCAAGACATTACTGGTACACCACCCATTTCCCGGCATCTTTGGTCCCTTAACCTTGCTGGACTATCCGTGTTTCCAGACCACAAGAGGTCAGGTAATAATAAATCAACAGAATACATCTGATGCGCACCATCATTGAGGATAGACGTTGGAATTGGGTCTGCCATATGGGACCCCAAGATGCAGCAATAGTGAATGCAGTCAGCGACGCATAGCTTGACTGCTTGCATCAGAATCAGCGAACCAGAGCTGATCAAGACCGTACTCCACCTCCACGTGGTGGTCCTGGAAGCAGTCTGCAGCAGTGCAATCTGGCTGAGCGAGTGTGGATCGAAATGGGAAGGCAAACCCGGTCCCTAAAAAATGCCGTGCAGAAGTCGGATGTGTCGACCGAAAGGTGCAGATATCACAGCTTAGGCGCAAACAGACACAACGCAACCACCGTCCTTTTCAGGGCGAACGAGGAAGAAGAAGAAGAAGGTCTGCCATATCCTCAGAAAAAAACCCTGACACCATCACCAGAACCGCCATGCTATAGACTCTAGAAGGAAAGCGAAGCCGGCCAAAAACTACCTGGCGGAGAACTGTGCAGGCAAAAATGCTAAGCATGAACCAGAGTTGGAGCGCCATGCGAAGGATGGATGCCGACCGAGCAAAGTGGAGACAGTTTGTTGCTGCCCTGCAAGACGCCACCAGGCGTGCAGGCCACTGACGACTTTGTCAGTCTAGCGGCTAAGGATCCGAGAAGAAGAATAAGAAGATGTAAAAACTGGGCATGTTCCATTAATATGTTCACGGACAAGTGAACTCCATCAGTCCAACTTTGTCGAAACCATTCCATCATAGCTCGATCATGCTCAATAACTCTTACTACTTTTTCGTAGTTTTTTCCGAATGCTTATTTACTTACTATTATTCAATCTTTTGTTCCTTTGCTTCTTTATATCATAATCAATTAACGAACCAATACCATAGATGTTACACAGCCTCTGCACGGAAACATTTTGATCCTGTTTTTTTAACACTTCTACTGTAGCTTGTATCGACATAGGCTGGTGCTTGCACTTGAAAATTGCAACTTTCCCAGAAAGTCATAATTAGGAGTAAATTAAAACAAACAAACAAAAAAGCAAGCAGTGGCGTATTCTCTATGTGTGCTGTGCGTGCTGCGCACACCTATGCTCGAAGGAAAATAAAAATTTAATGTATTATTCTATAAAATATTTCTCTTATAATGTTCTGCTTTCGGACCGCACGCATCAGGATAACGGATTTTCCCGCATAGAATCTACGAGTATATCTTGTTTCAGTTTCCCAGACGCGTTTTATAGTGCAGTTTTTTGGTTGGTAGCAATAGCCCGAAGTTTCTCGGGTAATTCCGTCACTATGCGTGCTGCACCTTTCGGATTTACGTTTGAAGACTGGTTTGTGTGGATCGGGGTCATGGCCAGATACGTCAATACAATATGAACATGCGTGCGGCGGTCTTGCAGCTCTCAAGTTGTAAAAATCGGCTGTGTCCGTCCAGTGTTTTTTGCGATTAATTTTTGTTAGTTGCCGGGAATGCAGATTATTACAGTGACAGTGAGTTTCAAGTTGTAAGTTAATTAGTATTTCGGAGATAATTGACATATACCCCTAATAACTATCGTTGCGTAATTGAATATAGTTGGTTTTTAAATTAAGAGGGCAGAAGTTAAATAGTAGGCGTACATATTCATTTTAAGTAGCAGCACGCCTAGCTCGCATTACCAGGATACGCCACTGAAAGCTAGTACTAATAATAATGCAAAGTCAAAGAATCACCACCAAAACTTGCGATCTAAACAATCTGAGCTTACTCTATATACAACGACGTCTGCGGCAATCCAGTAAAAAAGTCTACCCGTCCCGGAAATTTCAATTCATCATCATCTTAATCTTCATTTTTCCTCCTTACGGAGCATTGAACCACGACTGCAGCCAGTAGCGTCACTAGGGGGTGCGGACCGCATCGGGTAACACCATCAGAGGGGGTGACACCAAAATGACTGTCTATAAAAGTTTTGTGCAGTGTTTCAGCAGAAATCTAGTATGTTTTATAAAAAATATCCCTGTAGTTAGTTATAACCACAAAAACATTTTTCGTAAGCCCACCTTACATGTACTGTGTCAGTATACCTACGTTTTTACTTCGAATTCTATTGTTTTCTTACCGAATTTTCACTTTAACCACATGAGACTATATAAATGTAAATACATTTAGGCTGTGCGTTTGATTTTGTAATTTGAAGGTGTAATTTTAATGTTGCTGGTTATTTATGTTACTACTAGGTACCCCAAACCGGCCGCTTTTTTGGTTGACAACGCACGAAAGTTGAGAAAACTGAGGAAAATTCGTCAAGTTTAAGTCGTCGCTGTCCCTTTGCTATCAAGCGGATTGTAATAAAATTTATATCACGATACTCATTATCCTCTTCTCTTCTGAAATGTATTAATTGCCGAATAATAAAAGTTATTGAAGTATTTTTTTACTAATAAAAACTAACAGCAACGTAACGCGTAGTTTGCCAACTCTCGGCGTTTTTGCCTCACCCCGCTTCATTCAAACGGGTTTCGCTTGACCAGCAAACGTCTGATTTGCATACTATTTCCACCATTATGATGGGAAGATGCATATCTTTAATTTGGTATATTGCAAGCTGTAGAAAACAACGTGGAAGACGTCGATTTCTCAAAGTGAAGTTGAAATTTTACAAGATGTGACATTTTAAATGTTGTTATAATTGTTTGCAATATATGAGAAGATTTGGAGCCATTTTCCTTTATTCGTGTGAAATTTTAAAGACTTCTGATATTTGCTGGTGGAGCTAATTGACTCTGAGTAAGTCCTGTATCGCTCAAGCTAGGCCTAGAAATTTAGCGAAAAATAGACAGCGAAGCTGTTCCATCGGCCGTCATAACTCCCGATGTCATGTTTGAGACGCCACTTTTATTGGCTCATGTGCAAACATCATCACATCTTCTGATTTGAGGTTGACTATACGTAAGTATGCCCAATGGGCTGATCACCCGTTGGCTTGTCACACCGATTACAGAAACAACGGCAGATGGATCTATTTGTTGTTGCCCTAAAGACGCCGCTAGGCGTGATGGGAAACTACAACAGAGAAAATCAATCTGCTGTTGCCCTTAAGACGCCACAAGGCGTGATGGCCTCTGACTGCTTGGTCGGTCTTTGGCTAAGGACGGAAGAAGAAGAAGAAGAATACGTAAGTATATCACTTATTAACAATGTTTTGAACGTCAAATGTAAAATTTACAATAGTTTTAATATTATTTAGCAATTTAACACGATCGCACAGTTTTTGTGTAACAACGTGGATTGAATTGTTATCACCGCTTCAGACATTCGCACAACAATCTAATTTTTTCAAGAGCTTGAAAAGCTAAGAAAGTTACTAATTTGAATAAAAAATGCATGTTTTGATTAATTGGTAATTAAATGAAGGTTTATTTTGCAACATAATAGGGTGAATAATGATCTTAAAGCGAATGATATCGGAAAACCAAACGCCAATGGTCGACGTATTGAGACAAGGCTAGGAAACCGGAAAAATACCATAACTTAGTAGCTGACGGTGTACTGAAATATCCGGACTAGCAGGCACTAGTTGATAGTCTTACCTCGAACTTAAATATGTTAGTACCGGGTATAAACAGCTTTCATGAAATGCACTTTAAATAGTTCAGACTCACGTATTCATGTTAATTAATAAACATTTTAATTTAAGCAGGCTGTACACTTTTCAAGTTTTAAGGTTCGTCGTGATTTTCAATGCACTACATGTATGATATAATATTAATAATGGTATGTTTAATGCTCTATACATGTAAAGAAAACTCACTTCTGGAATTTTACTGTTGCATATGACTCATACTACGATGGTATAAAAAACCTTTTTTAATGCTAGTAACCAGTTGTTTTATCACAAAATAGCGTTTAGATATTGTTAATTATTGTTTACATGTTGTTAATTATTGCCTACAAATGATTTTTTAATTGAAATATGGACAGTATTTAAAAAAAAAAAAATCTTAATTTTTACATTTTTTTCTTCCCCTGCGACAAATTGGCCTCTGGACATATTTTAAAAAATTATACAAGAACAAACAGATGTTCAAATCCTCTGAAAAAAATTGGGTTGTACTTGTGTAGTATGCAGATTAATATGTACAAATTTAAAGCTTGTACCTTTTATATTTTTTGAAATATGATGTTGTGAAAATTGATGTTCGTGCAAAATACTACATTTTTTGGTAATGATTTGCAATATTTGGTCTAAAATATATTGATAATTATTCATGATATAGCCCTATAGTTTTCTTTATGTGATCAGTGTATTGCAGACTGTATGCTGTTTATCAGAGAAAGTTCTAAGATTATATTTAAGAAAACGGGAGCACTCTGAAGTTGGTGTGATGTAACTTTTTTAACTTTGCGAAAGTACATACACTTTTTAGAATGCCGTAACATTTTTATTTTTTGTCCGATTTAAAAAAAATTAAGTACCCAATTTCATGGTTTTCCAAGAGCTTCCAAACTGCATTGTTTTCTCTGGTGTTTCTGTGCAAACAAAAATCACTTTGTGGTACCTATTACTACTATTGACATTACATTCAGTGATATACGGGAATTACGATTTACGAGTAACATTAGTACAAAAAACATTACTAAGGATTCTGTATGGTCTGGTACGGGAGGAGGTCCATGGGAGTGACACTATGAGTTACCGCACTGGGTGATACCAACCCTTGTGACGCCACTGACTACAGCTATCCCCGCCCTTGAAGTAAGCCTGCGCCAAGCTTTCACATGCTTTCAGCAACGGTTTCTGTAACAATTTGTTTTACATAATGATATTGTCTGGCCCCAACCTCTCTTACGCTGGAGATTCAAGAGAAGTGCCTTGTGATACTATCAACGTTTCCAATGCATCGCCAGCGTCTCCTTCTTGTGATCAGCTCCGCATTTGGGGATCTTTTTATACCATTTCAATTCTTACATTCTTCTCATCTCTTGTCATCAGCTACGCATTTGGGGATCTTTTTATACCATTTCAATCCTTACACATTTGCTGATGATGTTGCCCTGATTGCTAAATCAGAGGCACATCTCCAATCCAACCTGCAAGTCTGGAAGGAAGAGCTGGAGAAGAGAGGGATGGTCATAAGCAGCTCTGAAACAAAATCCATGGTGATATCACGAGAAGAAAGAAGACATCAGATTAAGCTGGGAGAACAGGTCCTGGAGCAGGTCGACCACTTTAAATACCTCGGAGCTATTATAGACCGAAAGGGAGGCATCAAAGAAGAGTTGGCCACTCGAAAAGCAGCGGCTGGGAGACTTTTTCAGGCCATAAATCGAGGATTCCTCAGCAAGAGAGAGGTTGGTAAGAAAACGAAGATGGCTGTATACCGCTCCACCTATGTCCCAGTCTTGACATATGGATGCGAGTCATGGGCAATGACTACAACCCATAAAAGCCAGATCCAAACCTCAGAAATGAGGTATCTGAGGAAGGTGGTTGAAGTAACAAGAAGAGACATGGTACGCAACCAGACGATACGTCAAGGCCTAAAATCCTACCCCCTGCAGACCCAAGTAGAACAGTCCCAATTAAGATGGTTTGGCCATGTCTGCAGAATGGGAGAAGATCGGATACCACGACAAGCATGGGAAACAAAGAGCCAAGGATCCAGACCCCGAGGACGACCCAGAGTCCGCTGGGAGGACAACATTAGACAATCTTTGAATGACCGAGGACTAGAATGGAACCAGGCCAGGAGGAAGACAGCCGATAGGATAGTCTGGCGCTCTCTCTTCCAAACCTCTACACCTCACGGTAGAAGGGGAACGACTAAGTAAGTAAGTAAGTCAATCCTTACATTCTTCTCATCTCTTGTCATCAGCTCAGCATTTGGGGATCTTTTTATACCATTTCAATCCTTACATTCTTCTCATCTCTTGTCATCACCTCAGCATTTGGGGATCTTTTTATACCATTTCAATCCTTACATTCTTCTCATCTCTTGTCATCACCTCAGCATTTGGGGATCTTTTTATACTATTTCAATCCTTACATTCTTCTCATCTCTTGTCATCACCTCAGCATTTGGGGATCTTTTTATACTATTTCAATCCTTACATTCTTCTCATCTCTTGTCATCACCTCAGCATTTGGGGATCTTTTTATACTATTTCAATCCTTACATTCTTCTCATCTCTTGTCATCAGCTCAGCATTTGGGGATCTTTTTATACCATTTCAATCCTTACATTCTTCTCATCTCTTGTCATCACCTCAGCATTTGGGGATCTTTTTATACTATTTCAATCCTTACATTCTTCTCATCTCTTGTCATCACCTCAGCATTTGGGGATCTTTTTATACTATTTCAATCCTTACATTCTTCTCATCTCTTGTCATCACCTCAGCATTTGGGGATCTTTTTATACTATTTCAATCCTTACATTCTTCTCATCTCTTGTCATCACCTCAGCATTTGGGGATCTTTTTATACTATTTCAATCCTTACATTCTTCTCATCTCTTGTCATCAGCTCAGCATTTGGGGATCTTTTTATACCATTTCAATCCTTACATTCTTCTCATCTCTTGTCATCACCTCAGCATTTGGGGATCTTTTTATACTATTTCAATCCTTACATTCTTCTCATCTCTTGTCATCACCTCAGCATTTGGGGATCTTTTTATACTATTTCAATCCTTACATTCTTCTCATCTCTTGTCATCACCTCAGCATTTGGGGATCTTTTTATACCATTTCAATCCTTACATTCTTCGTAAGCATCTATTTCTGAAAGTTTGTAATCTGTGCTGTATTTCTATTCTTTTTCTCCGTTGTTTTTCAATCCCACTCAACCTCTCTTTCCCTGGGGATTCCAGAACACGGGTGCCTTGAAGTACTTCATAATTATCATTAAACGAAGAACGTTGCACGGTTTCGTTAAGCATGTGTTCCAGTGCAGCGGATTTCAACAGGCATTTATGTCGGGTTGCCTTCTTTAGCCCTTGATTGACCCCATCCTGCCTGCAAGGCAACAGGTGTGTGTCTCTCTTCGACCTGGCCCTTGGGATGCTACCGCCGACATAGCTCATGGAGCGATGGGAGCACACAAGCTCCTCTACCTTGCCAAGGCGGAGACACGGCAGAGGAGACCTTGTAGTACTATCAACAGGTTTCATCGATGTTTCTCATTTCCATTGCCAGCTTATTCAACACATCTCATGTTCCATTGGTGATTTTGTGCCATTTAAATCCTTATATTCTACGCAAGCACTGATTTATGAAAGTATGCAACTTCTTGTATTTTAATTAAATTTAGTATTATTATTATTATTATTATTGTGGGTGTGGTTTAAACAACGATCCGTGGTATTCTGTTATATTCTTCTGTTTTTAAAAAAAATCAATCGCTGTTACATACATTCTGTGCCTTACTTGTGCTGACAAAACTTAACGTAATTTTTTTCAGGTCCAGCCGGTGAACATCTAAGAAAACGGAACATACATTCGTGTCACATACCTGGATGTGGCAAGGTATACAATAAGACTTCTCACCTTAAGGCACACCTCAGGTGGCACACCGGAGAACGACCTTTCGTGTGTAATTGGCTGTTCTGTGCCAAGAGGTAAGCTAATAATTGTGTTCCGGGACCTGGTCTGGATGGGTTAGGTTAGAGGGAAAGAGGGGGAGGAAGACAATGAGGTCACTGTTTGACAGATAGGGGGATAGGCTGCATTGTTGTCGACCCGAGTAGATGAACTCGAAATCGAGTCGGGCTTAAGTCACCACAACGACTCGACTCAGGCTTATTTCTTTAATTAGCGACTCAACTCGATCTGGACTTGCCAATTTTGGAGAAGCGACTTCGCCGTCCTTATCCATAAAGACACTCATACAGAGAAAGAGTAAATCATCATCATTATTTTCCTAGTGTTCCCTATGGAGCACAGAGCCACCGCGGTAGCTGTCCGTTTGCAGGTAGCTCGGATCAAGCATTTACATGTTCCGGCAGAGGTGGTTTCTATAGCAATATGTTTTACACGATGAGGTTGCCAGCCCCATGTATATCCTCATTAGTTGCCTTGTACGACATGCATGAGGGTCCTATTCTTTCGGTGTCTTTTCAGAGATCCATGAGGAAAAAGCGTATATAGTTTTTGTTTAAACCAATAAACTGAACACAGTCAGTACGTAATATACTACAGTCAGAGACTAGTATTTTTTATTATTTATAGTGATTAGTATATGTTGTGGATTGTTGCATGGTTTACGTGCATTTTGGTTTTATCTTGATTTGGATGGTCGCACCATGTAGCACCTCAACTAACTAGACTTCAAAGAATACGCGTAAAACGTTGGATGACGCGTTAAGCCTAGTAACGAGAGAGTATTGATGTAGCCTTTGGGCTAATAGCAGTGTTTAGATAATGTGTGGCAGAGTCCACTAATATATGAGTTAAGAAAGGAATGACATCACAGTCTCATGCATTCTCAACTATTTGACCCTGAGCGGTCATATCAACCGTCGACCTTCGTCTAATTTTCTGTGTTCTTATATTTCAGTTGAATACTATTCTATTCAAACTGTCTTGACATTATTACGTCACATATTATGCCAAATCGTTGTTTTGTATTTCTGTTTAAGACATCTTGTCTATTTCATAAAATCACAGGCTAAATCAATTATTCTCAGTTTGGGTGTACACGCCACAATTTAACATTATCGCTTTCAATAGTGCGTTTAATAATACACCGCGTTCTATCTAGAATATCGCGTGTAGATCTGCGTTTTAATATCAACGCTTTCACAAATTATCGGGACTAAAAAGTCCTTATTTATTACTTATTCCATTAACTAGGAGGCCTGAACACTGACGGTTGAATGTATGAGTTAAGACTCAACATATATTAGTGGACTCTGCCACACATTATCTAAACACTGTTATTAGCCCAAAAAAGGTAAAGGATCCCGTTACACGCCCATTGAGGCATATTGGGAATATGGTGTTAGGCCATATTTTCTTGACCATCGGCACACTAGGGGTGATGTGGTCAGCATCATGCCGGCCGCCTTAACCTTCCCAGAGTTGATCTGGTACCCAGTTGGGGCTGGGTCGACCCAGGAGCCGTTTGCGGCCTAAAAAAAATCCCACCTCATCTGGGGATCGAACCATAGACCACTGAGCTAGGAAGCCAGTGCACTAACCACTATGCTGCCGCGGCTTATTAGCCCAAAGGCTACATCAATACTCTCTCGTTACTAGGCTTAACGCGTCATCCAACGTTTTACGCGTACCCTTTGAAGTTTAGTTAGTTGAAGTGTTACATGGTGCGACCATCCAAATCAAGATAAAACCAAAATGCACGTAAACCATGCAACAATCCTCAACAGTATAATTGTTTAAATCGGTTGTGTCTATAAACAGTTTTAGTTCCAAAATAAGACTCGACATAGGTGTCGTGAAATATTCTAATCCACATATATAAATTAAAAAGTAAATGTAAAGCCTAACAAATAAATTCTATAAAAGGAAGAAGAATGGTAAAGAACAGTGCTGTCACAATGACGGTACTCGAAATCCCCTTTGTTTTATGCTTCGTCTGCAAATTGTAACGTTTCCACGTTAAATATAAGCCACTGCATAATACAAGCGTTTCCACAACACATTAAAACGGGTATTGCATTTCTAAGAAAAAACATTGAGAGGCACACTGCGTATGACCTAAATTAATTACACTACGAATGGACAGATGGATGTAGGATGGAAAGAAGGGAGGGCTGAAAATCAGGAACGCATGCAACACTAAACACGCGTCTCGCTATTAATGCCACCCCCAACAAGCGTAACGCGATATACAATTACTACTATCACGCGTGTAAGGCCACATGCAATAACTTTTTTTCAGACGGACAGTGATAAAAACACTACCCTTCCCAGAGTTAGGTTTTAAAAAACCTGGAAAACGCTTATTAGGAAAGATGACATTAGATGGATTTACGTTTGAAAACATGACAGTACCCAGACACCACATGGGGATTGAAGTGAACAGGAGGTGGTAGAAAATGCACATTTTGAACGCAGCCACCTAGCTCCCTTAGATTGAGATATTTGGATTCCTTAGGGCTTGCTGACACAGAATATGTTAAGTGTTACGCAAATAGTCCAGGAATTAATAAATTATAGGCAAAAGAAAATAATGAGGGTGTCAGACAACCTAAAAACTCGGAGTCGCTCAGTGGCAGAATTTTAAACCACCATTGTACGGAAATAGGCCACAAGTTACATTTGAATTGATTGGATGGAATGATATGTAAGGCTAAACACGATTAGTCGGACTATAAATGCTATCTTTTGTTGTCAGGGGAAACGGAAGTAAGAGTACTTTTTTTCAAACGATGGGGTAGAAATGGCCTGATTGGTTAGGTCTGTTAATATAGTTAATTGATAGCGTTAGTTCGAGACCACTAGTTCAAATAAGCTTGATAAAGCAACAGTGCGTTGAAGCCAGCTCATATTTTTGCTAAATAAAAGCCTGGAACATAAGCAGATGGGAATTTGTGCCAGTATTTGTGCCTACATTCAGTGCTAGTCAACGTATCTGTGTTTATTTCCTTGAATTTTGGTAGGTTGAAATATTTGATCTCTTTTTAATGAAAATTGAATGTACATTGATAATTTATGTCTGTATATATGTGCAGTTCAGTAGCGAACATGAGACAAGGCCTATATCTATATATATATTGCTCCAACCTGAACAGAAGGTGTCGGAGAAAAGTCAAACTACATGGAATTACCACATAGTACACTGACACCTACCTTATGACATGGAAGGAATTATAGCTGAAAGTGCAGAGGCGTAGTAACCGTTAGGGAGGTTAATACTGGAGTAAGCTGCTTCAGAAGAAGATAGCAGTTAAACTAAAGCTCTGAACTCTGTGTTTGTGATGTATTGTGCTCAGTCTAGCCAGATAGTATAAATTGGTTCTGAAGTAGGAGGTACATCCTTCTTGTTTCAGGGACTGTGGTCCTAGTATTGAAGCCGCACCTGGTCTGAGCGTTTGCTGAATCCAGAGGCTGACAGCAAACTCTTGGGTCCCTATAGTAACCAGTGAGGTGTCTTCAGAAACAGTGAATAGTCGAGCAGAGGAGTCCTTGCCTGCCGCCATCACGAAAGTTAAGCCCACTGTGGCCAAAAGAGCTCAACACTATGTACCCCTCGTAAATGACACTAACTTAATTAAAGAGGGGCAATTAATTGTTTTAATATTCGGAACTGAGACCATCTCCAATACTAGTTCCAAACATACACAAGCACATGCAGTCATGATGTCTAATAAGAATCTATCTTGAAGAACAAAACCAGTATTACCTCATATTTCCACATCACAACTCACACACATAGATTACTAATATTGTATGTCAATGCAAAGACCACATTTATATCTGTGTACATAATATTTGTAATTACATGTTATAATATTGCCTGGTTCACTGTGTAGTGGAATCAGGATCACTATTGTAGAAAAAATCAATACATCTGTATATATCTGAAATTTATCATTGAATCTTTTAAGATAGTCTTCTAGAGTGTTGACTGTTTGTGAGTGTCACAGTATTGTCAAGTATGGTGGAATAATTAAATTGTTTATCTGTTTGTTGTTGTGGTGACTTACACTTCATCATTTGCATAACCCTAGACATATAACGTTGCCAACACAATATTCCAGAATAATTCTGACTGAGATATAAATATGTGGCAGTAAGTAAGGTTATCTGTAAAACACTACACATATTAGATACAGATACCTTCACAGCTGATCTCAGTCAGTACACTAAGTCCCTATAAATATTTATATCATCCCACTTTACCACATATATTGGGGTCCGGTCCGGGATATTGAATCCTTTACTAGTATAAATATTGGGGGTAATTCACTTCAGGGAATATAAAAAGTTAAAAGGTATCCTTGGGTAGAATTAAATAAGGTTGAGCTCTTGGTGCCTGTTTTGTCCATTGGATATATAATTACAGATTATATTGTTTAGTTAGATATTTTATTTAATTACCTGATATAAAATGGCGGACCTGGCCAAATTTCGATCTGCGGCTGTACAGACTGCAAAAGAGTTGGGATTAGATGGGCAAGTTATGATTACCTATGTCACTACTGAATGTGACAAATTTATTGAACGGGAAGAAAGAAGATTGGAAAAAGAGGCCGAAAGAAGGTTAGAGGCTGAAAAAGAAATTAAGAGGTTGCAGATTGAGGCTGACAAAGAGGCTAAAGCATTGGAGGCTGATAGGGAGATTAAGAGGCTCCAAGTAGAAGAACAAAAGGCAGAAAGGGAAGAGAAGAGATTAGCTGCAGAAAGGGAAGAGAAGAGATTAGCTGCAGAAAGGGAAGAGAAGAGATTAGCTGCAGAAAGGGAAGCAGAAAAGGAGGAGAAGAGATTACAAAGGGAACATGAGCTACGACTAAGGGAGTTTGAGTTTCAGGGCCATGCTCCTGAAAATGGTGCCAGTCCCTTTGCCTCTGATGCTACTGCTACTCAGGGAGCCTCAACCTCAGCTATGAACTTTCATTTAGATCATTTTGTTGAGAAAGACGATGATATTGAGAGCTATATAAATAGATACGAATTATTAGCTACCACATATGAGTTAGAGAGAGAAAGGTGGAGCTTAAAGTTATCTCAAGGACTTCGGGGGGCAGCTTATGAAGTTTTTGCCAAAATGCACAGAGATGATCAGGAAAATTATGACATGCTAAAGCAGGCTCTTTTGTTAAGATATGAAAAGAATGCAGAATTTTACAGAAAAAATTTTAGGAATTCTAAACTACTGTCAGGTGAAACCTATCACCAGTTCTCTGCACGGATAGAGACATACTTGGAGAAATGGACTTCTCTGGGGAAAACCCAAGATCTTAAGGAAATGGTCCTTATAGAACAATTAAGAGAGTCCATGGCTCCAGACCTGAGAAAGTTTCTCATGGAACAAGGTGCAGAGAGACTGGGTGAGTTGCTAAATGTTGCAGAAAGGTATCAAGCGGCCCAAGCAGAAGTATCAGGTAATAAAAAGAACAGGTGGATAATTTTAGGGCACCACAGAACTTTAATAAATTTGATCATAGGGATCAAAACAAAGGTAAGCACCAATTTGATAGGCCACGGTATGAAAATAAAAATAAAAACCCACAATTCGATGAAAGGAAATATGATGAAAGAAAATCTTTCAACCAAGGAAAAAGGTGGTGTAAGAATTGTAAGATGAACAATCATGACACTGACCATTGTAGAAGGAAACCTGTGTATATGGCCACCCTTCAGGTCAGGTCGACCTCAAGACAGGAGGAGGATATTATGTTAGATACCACTCCAGAAGAGATGAGGAAGGCACAGGCTGGGGATAAGACCCTCAAGCCTTGTTTCAGGAAATTGTCAACTTGTCATACAACTCCAGGCAAGGGAGATTTTTACATGAAAAACAAGTTGATGTATAGGAAGACTGGAGCTAGATCCAAAGGTCAGGGACAGCTGGTACTTCCTAAAAGATATAGGACAGACTTAATAAGGAGCCTACATGTGAAACCAGATGGGGACCATGAGAAAATAGGTACCATCATCCAAAAGGTGGCTCACAATTATTATTGGCCCAAAGCAAGATGGGACATTGAGAATTTTGTAGAAAGGTGTAGCATAGCACATGAGGGAACACCCACAAGTGGGAACATGGATCAGGACCTGGACACGCCACGGAAAAAAATTAGGCCTGATAATAAAAAGAAAAATAAATTTGATAAAGTGGACCAAAGGGAATGGGAAGCCCCTTTTCACGGACAAGCTTCACTTAACTGTTTTACAATGGCCACTATGCGGAGAGTGCAAAAAGATGTCTTACCCCAGGATAAGCCGACAATCCCTCAATCGGACTTAAACAAACTGGAGGAAGAGGATGTAGAGAGGAAATCTCTCATCAAGAATTTTAAGTGGGGAGAAAGCCCCAAAAGAAAAATTGGTAGCGGTCGTTTTGTGCATGATAATTCTGGGAAGAAAAATCATCACTATAAAGCTTCGAGTGGAAGAGACCATACCGGTGCATGGACAAATAGGTCCACACAATTAAAGGTCCATATGTAGCTTTGTTAAGAACGTGGACTGATGAAAAGGCAGAGGAAAACATTACATCTTCATACCAATATGTGAATGAGCTGACCACTCGTTTAAAAACTGGCTGGAAACTTGCCAATGAAAATTTGAAACAAGCCAGGAAGAAACATGCTGCTTATTATAACAGGAAGGCAAAAGACAGAGATTTGGCTGTGGGAGAGAAGGTACTGCTTCTTTTACCCGGAAATCAGAATAAGTTACAAATTGGATGGCAAGGTCCATATACAGTTCTAGAGAAGGTGTCTAGAACCAATTATAAGATAGATAAGAAGGGGAAAGAAAAAATCTATCATGTGAATCTCCTGAAGAAATATTTGGAAAGAGAACATCAGGAAGAGACACACTTGCTAACCTTGTCCATTGCAATTGAGATGAAGAAGGAACCACTTTCATCATTTGAATATCCATTACACCCCTGTGAGACAGCGGCACAGGTGAAAATCAGTACGCATTTAACGAAAAATCAGAAGGAGAGAGTGCAACAGGTTCTAGATAATCATACAGAGGTGTTAACAGATACACCGGGGCATACAAACTTATTGGAATATGATATGAAACTGATAGACCCCACACCTGTCTGTATGAAGCCTTATTCGATTCCGTTTGCTAAGGAGAAAGCTTTGAAGGAAGAGATAGACTATTTGTTGAAGGAAGGAATTATTTCACACAGTGAATCTTCGTATAGTTCCAGTGTTGTACTTTTAAGGAAACCCTCTGGAGAACATAGACTCTGTATAGATTACAGGAGACTGAATGCTATTACAGAAGGACAGGTGGATCCATTGCCGGATACAAATCAGTTGTTTGCCAGACTAAATAAAGCTAAATATTTCTCAAGGGTGGATCTGAGTAAAGGATACTATCAGATTCCAGTAAAACCTGAGATCAGACAAAATTGTTGGATGTAAACATTTCGGAGGAACGTAATGAATCCCTGAGTTGCCTCTTTGATTGAGGATATTCCGAATGTTTCATACAGGCTAATAAGAAGATTATAGGATCCACTACGAAAACTCTGCTATCACCAGGTATATGTTATCTCCTCATAACGTACATTTTGAGGAAAATATAATGTTCTCTGGACATGTCATTGCGCAGACTCAGAGAAGAGAAATGGTGAATACGGGTTGCGAAGCAGCATTAAGACAAGCAGTCACACTTGCGGCTGTTCAGTAACATAACCGAACTATATTATTGGTTGTAGAGGTCTGAGGCAGATTTCATGAGCAGTGCCTACTCTGAATGGACCCAACTACATAAAACCATGATAGAACAACAGCAGAGTAAAGTCAAGTTGACTTACATTTTTCTATGTGTATATAGAATAAAGGACTGACATAAGATGTCTGTTTTAAGAGGGGAGGTGTTGTGAAATATTCTAATCCACATATATAAATTAAAAAGTAAATGTAAAGCCTAACAAATAAATTCTATAAAAGGAAGAAGAATGGTAAAGAACAGTGCTGTCACAATGACAGTACTCGAAATCCCCTTTGTTTTATGCTTCGTCTGCAAATTGTAACGTTTCCACGTTAAATATAAGCCACTGCATAATACAAGCGTTTCCACAACACATTAAAACGGGTATTGCATTTCTAAGAAAAAACATTGAGAGGCACACTGCGTATGACCTAAATTAATTACACTACGAATGGACAGATGGATGTAGGATGGAAAGAAGGGAGGGCTGAAAATCAGGAACGCATGCAACACTAAACACGCGTCTCGCTATTAATGCCACCCCCAACAAGCGTAACGCGATATACAATTACTACTATCACGCGTGTAAGGCCACATGCAATAACTTTTTTTCAGACGGACAGTGATAAAAACACTACCCTTCCCAGAGTTAGGTTTTAAAAAACCTGGAAAACGCTTATTAGGAAAGATGACATTAGATGGATTTACGTTTGAAAACATGACAGTACCCAGACACCACATGGGGATTGAAGTGAACAGGAGGTGGTAGAAAATGCACATTTTGAACGCAGCCACCTAGCTCCCTTAGATTGAGATATTTGGATTCCTTAGGGCTTGCTGACACAGAATATGTTAAGTGTTACGCAAATAGTCCAGGAATTAATAAATTATAGGCAAAAGAAAATAATGAGGGTGTCAGACAACCTAAAAACTCGGAGTCGCTCAGTGGCAGAATTTTAAACCACCATTGTACGGAAA
Source organism: Oreohelix idahoensis (assembly GCA_024509875.1). Lineage (NCBI taxonomy): Eukaryota > Metazoa > Mollusca > Gastropoda > Stylommatophora > Oreohelicidae > Oreohelix > Oreohelix idahoensis. Next base: position 246,422 of record JAMPIV010001764.1, on the reverse strand, counting down.
TAGGCCACAAGTTACATTTGAATTGATTGGATGGAATGATATGTAAGGCTAAACACGATTAGTCGGACTATAAATGCTATCTTTTGTTGTCAAGGGAGACGGAAGTAAGAGTACTTTTTTTCAAACGATGGGGTAGAAATGGCCTGATTGGTTAGGTCTGTTAATATAGTTAATTGATAGCGTTAGTTCGAGACCACTAGTTCAAATAAGCTTGATAAAGCAACAGTGCGTTGAAGCCAGCTCATATTTTTGCTAAATAAAAGCCTGGAACATAAGCAGATGGGAATTTGTGCCAGTATTTGTGCCTACATTCAGTGCTAGTCAACGTATCTGTGTTTATTTCCTTGAATTTTGGTAGGTTGAAATATTTGATCTCTTTTTAATGAAAATTGAATGTACATTGATAATTTATGTCTGTATATATGTGCAGTTCAGTAGCGAACATGAGACAAGGCCTATATCTATATATATATATTGCTCCAACCTGAACAGAAGGTGTCGGAGAAAAGTCAAACTACATGGAATTACCACATAGTACACTGACACCTACCTTATGACATGGAAGGAATTATAGCTGAAAGTGCAGAGGCGTAGTAACCGTTAGGGAGGTTAATACTGGAGTAAGCTGCTTCAGAAGAAGATAGCAGTTAAACTAAAGCTCTGAACTCTGTGTTTGTGATGTATTGTGCTCAGTCTAGCCAGATAGTTCTGAAGTAGGAGGTACATCCTTCTTGTTTCAGGGACTGTGGTCCTAGTATTGAAGCCGCACCTGGTCTGAGCGTTTGCTGAATCCAGAGGCTGACAGCATACTCTTGGGTCCCTATAGTAACCAGTGAGGTGTCTTCAGAAACAGTGAATAGTCGAGCAGAGGAGTCCTTGCCTGCCGCCATCACGAAAGTTAAGCCCACTGTGGCCAAAAGAGCTCAACACTATGTACCCCTCGTAAATGACACTAACTTAATTAAAGAGGGGCAATTAATTGTTTTAATGTTCGGAACTGAGACCATCTCCAATACTAGTTCCAAACATACACAAGCACATGCAGTCATGATGTCTAATAAGAATCTATCTTGAAGAACAAAACCAGTATTACCTCATATTTCCACATCACAACTCACACACATAGATTACTAATATTGTATGTCAATGCAAAGACCACATTTATATCTGTGTACATAATATTTGTAATTACATGTTATAATATTGCCTGGTTCACTGTGTAGTGGAATCTGGATCACTATTGTAGAAAAAATGAATACATCTGTATATATCTGAAATTTATCATTGAATCTTTAAGATAGTCTTCTAGAGTGTTGACTGTTTGTGAGTGTCACAGTATTGTCAAGTATGGTGGAATAATTAAACTGTTTATCTGTTTGTTGTTGTGGTGACTTACACTTCATCATTTGCATAACCCTAGACATATAACGTTGCCAACACAATATTCCAGAATAATTCTGACTGAGATATAAATATGTGGCAGTAAGTAAGGTTATTTGTAAAACACTACACATATTAGATACAGATACCTTCACAGCTGATCTCAGTCAGTACACTAAGTCCCTATAAATATTTATATCATCCCACTTTACCACAATAGGACTCAGCTGTTAGGGACTTGAGACTAGAATTGGGACGTAAGGAAAGATGTCTGCCTCGTTCGCCTTCAGACTTCCACATTAATGACTCTAATAAAGGTAGTAGTCAACTCAAGGTTAGGACATATTTGAAGGTAACTTTTATCAGCAGTGATTTATGTGCATTGTTATCAGGTGTAGAGGTTTGGAAGAGAGATCGCCATACTATCCTATCGGCTGTCTTCTTCCTGGCCTGGTTCCATTCTAGTCCTTGGTCCTTCAGAGATTGTCTAATGTTGTCCTTTCCTCCCAGCGGACTCTGTGTCGTCCTGGGAGTCTGGATTCCCGGCTCTTAGCCTCCCATACCTGCCGTGGGAGCCGAGCTTATCCCATTCTGCAGACGTGGTTAAACCATCTTAGTTGGAACTGTTCTTCTCGGGTCTGCAAGGGTTGGGTTTTTAGGCTTTGACGTATCGTCTGGTTGCAGACCATATCTCTTCTTGTTACTTGCAATCAACTTTCTCAGATACCTCATTTCTGAGGTTTAAAAATTTTCCACGAAGGATATTATTATTTCTTGTCTTGGTAAAGAGGGATGTTAAGAATACGATGGGGACAGAGAATCGATGTCCCGAAAGAAGCCATTATGCAAAGGAAACGTATTGGTGATAATAGAGAGAGGCGCTCCACTGTCTTCGAACGTGTTACCATTATTATCTTCTTTTCAGCTCCCCGAGGAGCATAGGCCTTCAACAAACTTATGCCAAGTTTTCCTGTCCCGTGCTATCAGCTCAAGGTATTTCCATGTCTTCTTAAGGGTTGCAGTGGCGAAGAGGTATGGCGTCCGCCTCGAATTATAAAGGTACCGATTTCGATTCCCAGTAGATGGAATATAATTTACGGGAAAAAAAATTTCAGAACCGGTGGTCCTAATGATGTCATACTCCCCCCTGGTCACTTTTGTAGTGAGATTGGATGCTTAGACTTCTCGGATAAGGGCGAAAAATTAGAGGTCCCGTGTGTACGTTGCGCACGTTAAAAATCCCCCGGCAATTGGAAATCGTGAAGAGCAGGCCACATGGCCGCAGCCCTGGCAAAATGTTAAAAAAATGAGGAAACCTACCCACCACAATAACTATTTATAAAATGTATGATTCCTTTATGCACACATTGGAATTCTCGCCGGTGCTACGGAGTTCCGTGCACTGTGACGAGATCCTCCTTATGTGATCGAAGGGAGGAGATCGGAGCACTGATGGAGTTGTCCGTGTGCAACGAAGATAGTCCTTCAAACCAAATCAAACCAAACCATATCTTCTTCATACTATTCATGTGTGTCTCCAGGCCTCGCCGTCCTCTCTCCAATCCACGTTTTTGTTTTCACTCGGTTACAACTACTTTGTTGGAATATTTCAATAGAAAAAGATAGTTATTTACCAACATGCATTATTCACTGTCTGTCATCCAACCTTGTCAATATTGCATCCACTATGTATATATGTGTGTGTGTGTCCATATATTCGACATCATTATCTTCCTTTGCGCTCCTTACAAAGCAAGGAGCCACCATTGTAGGAGGTCCCTTTACAGGAAGGCTGCACCAAGCATTGACACGCTCTTGCAGTAGTGGTTTATGCTGAAATGTCTTTAAGATGATGAGGTTGCCTGCCTCGTGCACCAAATTACAAATTAGTAACTTTTTGATTCATGACGTCATCTTCAAGCGAAGGATGTTGCACTATTTCATTAGGCTTGTCATTTGAAGAACAGAGAAGCACACATGGCTGTCACCAGTAACACTCTTAGACGACATCATCGACGTCTGGAAGTGTATGAAGAAGAGGATATGAGTTCCCTTCTATGACATGCTTGAATATGCAGCAGCAGTCCTGGTCTCTTAACAGACTCCCTGGAACTAAACGGGGCTGTGTCAACAGGGGCTGTGTCCATACTGCTGCCTAGACATTTGTATGTGTCCACATCTTTGATGTGCCTGGACTTATACACAAATATTAAGCACGGTCCATCGTTTCTTTCAGATTTACGAGATCTGACGAGCTGCAACGCCATCTCCGCACTCATACAGGAGAGAAAAGATTTGCCTGCCCAAAGTGCAACAAAAGGTAACTTTATCAGCTGTCTTTGCCCAATTTGGCCATGGAAAAGATACAATTGCACCGTGTTCATCCTCATCATTGTCACGTTCTTCTTCTTCTGACTTTATTGTTGTTCTTTCTGTCTTATTTATATCGTTATTATAGATAATATAAATGTTATTTTTGTTTTATTATGTGTCGCTATTGAAGTAGTATGACAAGGTCATTAATGTGGAACTGATGACAAGGTCACTAATGTGGAACTGATGACAAGGTCACTAATGTGGAACTGATGACAAGGTCACTAATGTGGAACTGATGACAAGGTCACTAATGTGGAACTGATGACAAGATCACTAATGTAGAACTGATGACAAGGTCACTAATGTGGAACTGATGACAAGGTCACTAATGTGGAACTGATGACAAGATCACTAATATCGAACTGATGACAATGTCACTAATGTGGAAATTATGACAATGTCACTAATGTGGAAATGAAGACAAGGTCACTAATGTGGAAATGATGACAAGGTCACTAATGTGGAACTGATGAAAAGGTCACTAATGTGGAACTGATGACAAGGTCACTAATGTGAAACTGACGACAAGGTCACTAATGAGGAACTGATGACAAGGTCACTAATGTGGAACTGATGACAAGGTCACTATTGTGGAACAGATGGCAAGGTAACTAATGTGGAAGTGATGACAAGGTCACTAACGTGGAACTGATGACAAGGTCACTAATGTGGAACTGATGACAAGATCAATAATGTGGAACTGATGACAAGAACTAGACACACGCCAGTGAAACAAGAAGAAGACGCTGGAGATGGATAGGACGCTCACTGAGGAAACCTGTTGATAGCATTACCAGGTAGTTCTTGTTCTTGAATCCTCAGGGTAAGGGAGGCAGAGGAAGATTAAGGAACAAATGGAGAAGAGAACTGGAGACAGACGCGAAGGGCATGCAGAAAACAGGAAAAAAAAAACATTGAGTTGATGGCACAGGACAGGGGAGTTTGTTGAAATCCTATGCAACTTGGGGAGCTGACAGATTATGATGATATTCCAGTATTATTATATTTTATTGTATTATATAATGTAGTATATTACATTCTTATATTGTAGTATTAAATTAAAACGTCCAGTGTAGTTCTCAGAGGGTCTATGGAGAGACAAATAAAGAACAGGACTAACCCCCCCCCCCCCCCCCCCATCCAGACATGTCGTATAAGGTGACCAATATGAGGTTGTGAATAACGCTGGCATTATGTACAAAAAAACTGTCACATAACTATCAATGTAAGAGCATGTGATTAACTACCTGGTGTAGGCGTCCTGTAAGGTTGACCAGTGTCGTAATTTTTACAAGATAGGTCTGAGATAATTATGGTCCTGTCCGAGCAGAGGTGATAGGGGTAACTATGTGAGAGTAAGGTGTAAGAAATAGTTTTTCTCACGAGGTGATAGTGTAAGAGAAGGAACAGTCTCTGGATTGAGTAATTTCTCTAATTTACGACTACTTTTACGACTATATTTAAATCAGACACACTTTCTCTTCTTATACAAAATACAAGTAACACTGCACCCACTTACACAAACTTCTGTGACAAATACGCACACACGTGAAAACAAACTATGGATAACATATATGGGCAGGGGTTGACCAACTCGATAACTTAAGGTTTGTTAAGTTTATTATCAGTAGAAAATCACAACATCAAGCATATACATCAATAAAGCAGGGTTTACAGACAAAAATAAAATTAACCCAATAGGTCCTCCCCTCTGGTAAAGGAAAAGAAAGACGATCCCAACAGAGTTAATTAACCCAAAAGATCAAAAGTTACTAATAAGGCATGGAATAGACAATACGGGAAAAGAACAAGTTCCTAATTAATCTATCCCGTAAATACTCAGGTTAGTGAGAATTAAAAAGAAGATTTGTATGATGGTGTAATAAAAGGAAAATATGTTTCTCTCTTTATGCTCATTCATCCAGTCATACTGTGGCCACACTCATATTCGCTTACCCAATAGTAGTCTCAGGTATCCCTTGGAAATAAACACTAACAAGTACAATGACTACAGTGTCAGATTATTTGCCAACTCCAGCCCCAGACTATCCTTAGTGCTGACTGCTAGTTTCAAGGAAGTCGCCGAAGTTGGTGCGTTAATTGGTTTCCTGGATAATACCTGTATCACTGTCTTTAGTTGATTGGAGTAAGATTTATACGTGGTAGTCACCGTCATAGGATGAAAAATATATATATATAGTTCCGGGGTTGTCTAGCCTCTGGTGGCTGAGACACTCTGTTAAGTTATGAAAATGTTACTGGTAATAATTCTCGGCTGTTCTCTGAGGTGATGGCCGAGTCTGAACAGTGAGTTTTTCTGGAGTATAATCCCGTGGGAAAAAAACAAACTACTGTCATATGTCAGATAAGTAGATAGATTTATGTTGCCACAGCGGGCTGCTGAGATCCAGTTACTATTACAGTTATTGTGTCTATATTAGACTCTCTAATGAGTGAAGAAATTGGACCACACAGGGTCACAACACGAAGACTCAATAATATAACAGTATCTCTGGATGCTCATAAGAACATAATACCATAAGACCGTTAGTTCGCAGGGTTTTGATCAGCCTAGATTTAGGAAAAAAATATAGACATGTAATTAAACCATCTGGAATAAAATCGCTATGCGTTATTTAATACACCAGTTTAAGCGCCTAGAAATCTCAGTGAATTATACTGATAAACGTAGCACAAGAAATCACAAAAATGCTATTATATATATATTACCACAAAACAAAACAAAAGTCTCCACGAAATCTGAGTAATCCACTTGTACTATGGCTCTTATGATATCGAGCTAGATATTTCAAAAATTTCATGAAGTGACTGATAACTGATTTTGGGGAGAAGGGATATATATATATATTAAAATAATCTGATCTCGCTGGAAGGTAATGAAAGTCACGCCTTGTGCAAATCAGCGGGTTTCAGCGGGGATTTCTACCCAGATAAAAGAATTTCTCCGTTCGCTCTGTTACCCGGTGAAATCGACAACAAAAGGCTTCAGATCTCGGCGATTGACGAGCTCTGCAGGGAACTTCAAATGCCGTTGCCTTGCCCGTGTTTCTGAGACCGTGCGCTGTCATTATGTCGTAATCTTGACAGTGTAGTAGATTTTTATAAGATAGGTAATAGATGTTTATAGTCCTGTCTGAGCCGAGGTGAAAGTGATAACTATATGAGAGTAAGGTGTAAGAAATAGTTTTTTTTCATGAGGTGATAGTGTAAGAGAAAGGACAGTCTCTGGTTTGAGTAATTTCTCTAATCCAGCCTATCTATACGACTATATTTAAATCAGACGCACTTTCTCTCCTTGTACAAAATACTGCACCCACATGCACACAATTCTGTGACAAATACGCACAAACGTGAAAACAACTATGGATAACAGATAGGGTAGGGGGTGACCAACAAAATAACTTAAGGTTTATCAAATGGGAGCCGCGCTGATGTAATGGCTTCGGCGTTGTACTGGCGACCAGGTGTTCATGGTTCAAACCCGGGCGTCAGCGTTTGAAGAAATGTTTACGGCCGGAAATTTGACTGAATAGCCTGAACGGCTCCTGTGATAAACCCTCTGTGGATGGGAAGGAGCGAAGCTCCTGACCGGGTTGGAAGGAAAGTCCTCAGGTTCCCCAGCCTCGCAATGACATGTCATTGGGCCGAAGGGTGAAAGCCCAAGTGCCGCTGGTTAAGGAAAAAAGAAAAAAAAGGGTTTATTAAGTTTATTTATCACTAGAACTTTACAACATAAATCATATACATCAATAGATCACGGTTTACAGACAAAATGAAAAATTAATCAAATAGGTTCTCCCCTCTGGTAAAGGAAAAAGAGAAGAAGATCCCAACAGAGGTTAATTCACCCAAAAGATCAAAAGTTAACAATAAGTGTATGGAATAGTCAGTAAAGAAAACAAAGGACAAGTCCCTAATTAATCTATCCCGTAAATACTCAGGTTAATGAGAACAAAAAAAAAAAAAAAAAAAAGATTTGTATGATAGTGGTAACAACAGAAAATTAGGTTACTCTCTTACAGTTCATTCAATCCTTCATACTGTGGCCCCATTCATATTCGCTTACCCAATAGTTGTCGTAGGCATTCCATGAAAATAAACACTAATAAGTAATAAGACTATTCAGTGTCATATTAATTTGTGCCAAATCCAGCCCCAGACTAGCCGTAGTTGTTGACTGCAAATTTCACGGTAGTCGCTGGAGTTGGTGATTTAATTGTTTTCCTGGATAAATACTGTATCTCTGCCTTCAGTTGGTTGGAGTAAGATTTATACGTGGTGATCGCCGACATAGGAGGAATAATACATATATATTTCCTGTGTTGTCTAGCCTCTGGTTGCTGAGACACTATGTTAAATTACACGAATGTTGCTGACAATATATTTTGCCACAGCTGGCTGATGAAGTAAATAATATATACCGTCAGTAGACAGTTATTTAATGTATGTACTAGTCAATTATAGCATCTCTTTCTGAGGAATAGCGAGTAATTAAATTTACTTTACAGCTGGAGAAATTTAGCTATATGTTATTTAATATACTATTCAATTTAACACAGAAAATCCCAGTGAAATATAATGAAAAACTTTTAACACACTAAATTACTTAACGGCTAGTATATAAATTACCGCAAACAGAGAAAGATAGAAACAACTGCACGTATCTAAGCATTCACTTTGTACGAAAAACTCTTAGGATATCAGCTAGTTATTTCAGAAAACTCTCTAAGCAGCTGATAATGACTTTTTGGGGAGCCTGGGTATATATCCATATATGCCGTTCTATCGCTTCTTAATGCGAAAGTCGCACCTACGGCCAGGGCCGGGCACATCTACGGTTCGATTCCTGAATGAAAGGTTTTTTCTTCACCTCTGCCGACCTACAACCTCTGGCTTGTTTTTCATTCTCCCTGCCTGCCGCATATCAGCTACGTAAGTTAATTCCCCTGAAAATGTAACAATCCAAGGTACGTTTCAGACTTATCGCCCTAGATTCTTCAAAGAAACTGTTAACGCCTGGCCTCTGCCCACGTGTTTCCCTGATCAAAGAACGATTACGCCGTGCTGCGCACTTCGCTCTGTTCCACCGTGCTTAATTGCCAGACGGCTCGCGTGTTAATTGCGATAGTGAATCAGGCGTTAATGTAGCAAAAAAATATAACCCTAGATTGGGGGGGGGCGCATAAGTGGACGGTCACTGCTAAACTATTTACATATGTGACAGACAGCTCTGCTCTCATCGAACTTCCAGCCAAACATACTTGGCCCGTCCCCTTTTAGAAGGAATGACAGTTATAGATCTGAATAGCGGCTCGTCAGCACGTGGAACAAGACAAGTAGGCGTGGCTAAAACTATGAGTTAGATAGCTAGCCAGAAAGGCATGGATTATGCGTAACAAACTTGCATACTAATTGAGGAAAGCAAGGTGGAACGAGTTGGTTGAATGGAATGAGGGGCGACGGTGGGAATCCAGCGGATTGATCAATGTAGTCTATTCTCATAACCTGTCACAACCAGCTGCAGCCTTAGCTCCACGCTCCGTAAGGATCACAAAGGAAAATGATGACAGTGACGATCACTATCATTATTATTACGTCATTATCAGTGTCACCACGACCTCCATCGCTATCATCGTGAACTGAGTCATCATTATCATCAGCAAATCCTGTGTCATCGTGACCACTATCACGGTCACTGTGGTGGGGGGTCACGGTGAGTATGGATGTGGTGAGACCTGGTGATTAGAATCATCTATGCCATAGTTTCTTGACCTTTCTTGTGAATGGACCATTTGATTGGATAATCGTTATTGTTATTGTTAATCAGAATGGACCTCACTGCACTCCGGGCAAACCCATAGGTGCTCAGTCTCCCTAAGAAAATGTCGAAGAGTATGAAAGCTCATTGTATTTGTAGCACGCTGGTTGTACATACGACGGATGTACCCTCTCTCACGTCCACATCTGCTAGTCCCACGTTTGATGTCAAACTCCAACAGTCTCAGCCTTGTTGATTCATCCATTGCAGTGTCATTATCCAGCAGGCGATCATTAATAGCCCTTAGTATCTCTCCCTTATCCATGTCCAGTGTCCCCACTATGGATGCTCTCGAGGCCAGTCTGTCAGCTCTCTCATTGCCACGTACCCCTATATGACCAGGACAGTAGATCCACACCAGTTCTTCAAGACTTGAGAATTCTCTTGATGTTTTCCATTCTTGCCGCAGCCATCTGTTCTGAACTTTCCGAAGCATGGCTTGAGAGTCTGACAAAATAACTGCCCTGGTTGATGGAGTTTCAGACAGCCACCTCAGTGCTGCAGTAATTGCCTCTACCTCCATTCTCATGCTAGAGGTTGTTGTCATGTAGGCTCCACTCTGTTCAGCGACGAACCTGCCCTTTATTCTCGCAGAGAAGCCCCATCCTGATTTCTCACCACGCACTATAGACCCATCAGTGTACACAATGGCATCATCATCCCCAGCATGATCACTTATCAGCTGATTAATCTCCAGCTCTGCTTTTCCATTGCCCTAAGATCTGCACTCTCTGCCAAGGCCAATGATGACCTGCTGGTAGTTGATCCAGTTCTCTCCTGACTTACTGCACTCTTCCCCTTTGGATACATTTTCAACCCTAGTCACCTGACCAATCGTAGCTTCTGCCTGTGGCATCCATGACATCCCTCTCTTGATTCTTGTTCATTTGATGTCAACTACATTCTCATGTCTTTTGTCGGTGGTTACCAGCATATAGGCATTTGCCTGGACCATCACATATCGGGATCTAATCGATAGCAATCCGAGCATGTATCCCATTGTCACAATGGGGGTATCTCGCGTACAGCCCAAAACTTGTCGCATCCCTTCATTTTGAATGCGTTCCAGTCGTTCACATTGTGACACTGACAGCGTGAGTATTCCTAGCCCGTACTCGATTACTGAAATCACGAGCTGATGATACAAGAGAAACAATAATCTCTGTTCCAAGCGCGCAGCAGCCATTGTTTTTAAGGCTGCCAGTCCTAGCTTGTACTTCTGTATGATCAGTTCGACATGATACTTGAATGATAGCCCACGATCAAACGTTACTCCCAGATACTTCAGCTTGTCTTTCCTTTCAATGTTCTGCCCATTGAAAGTGATGTCTGGAAGGTCTGCTTTCACTATGGAGTTGTTCAAAGAGCACCACATCACACAGGCCTTGTTGGGATTGACCTTTGATCCGCTTTCTTCACACCATTTAGAAAGCGCCTGTAGTGTCTCTTGTATGCCTTGGACCATTTCCTGTCTGTCTGAGCCAGTTCTGTACATGAGTGTGTCATCTGCGAATGTTAATGACCGTCCCAGTCCTGCTGGTTGAAAGGTTGCTACTTTTGCTATGTAGACGTTAAACAGCACTGGTGATAGTGGAGAACCCTGGGGTAGTCCCGGGCAAATGCGCATTGGTTCAGATGTCCAAGTTCTCAAGCGAAATCCAACTGATCTCTCCATTAACGCAGCTGCTATCCACCTTGTTATCCAAGGGTTTACCCCACATGCCATTTGGGTTGCAAAGTCCACTCTGTTATAAGCATCCTCTAGGTCAATTGCGACAGCTACTGCTTCTCATTTACCCTGGAATCCCTCGTACACATCATACGCAAACGTTCCAGCGTTACCCGATGTGGTTTTTATAGGCCTATAGCTACCCAGGGTATCAGGAAGGATGTGTGCATTTTCAAGGTGGCTCATTACTTGTCTTGCTATTATCTTTTCAAGTACTTTACCATAGACATTCTGTAGTGTGATAATTCAATAGCTGTGTAGCAGTGTGGTGTCTTTGCTGGGTTTAGGAAGTGGCCGAAGGTAACTGTGTAGCCAGTCTTCCGGCACTTCAGCATTCTGTATGCTGGTATTTAAATCACTTACCATATTTATAATGCCTGTGTCGTCGAGCTGTTTAATGTGATGATATTGTACATCATCAGGACCCGGAGCAGTGTTTCTGCTGGTTTTCAATGTGTACACCACGTCCTCTTCAGAAATGAGATCGAAGTATATCTGGCCCCATATGGCATTTTCCAGCACACTGTCCTTTATTTTCAGGCGGGCACTTTTGTCACCTTTATCCGTTTGCTCCACATATCGATTGATTAATGCTCTTCCCTTCTCTTCGTCCGTCTTCAGGCTTAGTCCTGAAGAGCATTAGATTAAGGGTTCCATAGCCTTCATCCGACAATAGAAGCGGTCCATATCTGTCGCTGAACAATCGAAGGGGTCTATAGCCTTCACTGAACCATTAAAGGGGCCCACAGCCGCCACTGAACCATCAAAGGGGTTCATAGCCTTAACTGGACAATCTAAGGGGCCCATGGCACAAAAATGTTGAGAAACACTGCTCTAAGAACGTCTTTATTTGATTTTGGTTTCGTTTTTTTAAGGCCTATCTTTATTGCACACTGACTACTCCATCAGTTCTCTGATCTCCTCCCTTTGATCACACAAGGAGGATCTCAGCACAGTGCACAAACTCCGTAGCACCGGTGAGAATCCCAATATGTGTACATAGGAATCACACATTCTATAAATATTTTTGTGATAGGTAGGTTTCTCATTTTTAAATTGTGCCAGGGCAGCGGCCTGATAGGCCTACTCTGTACGATTTCCAACTGCCCTGGGATTTTTAACGTGCGCAACTTGCACACGGGGCCTCCTATTTTTTCACCCTTATCCGAGAAGGCTAGGTATCCGATCTCACTACCCAGAAGACCAGGGGGGAGTATGACATTATTAGGACCACTGGTTCTGAAAAAAATATTTCCATAAAATATATTCCCCTCACCTGGGAATCGAACCTGGTACCTCTTGATTTCGAGGCGGACGCCTTAACCTCTTAGCCACCCCTTTATTTGATAATCTGGCCGTCCAAGTCGTAGGTGACGTCCTCCTTAATAAGTACTTCAGAGTCTCAGACTGTCATTCCATCTGTTTGTTTATATGTCTTGTGTATTTCCTATGACCCTCTGAGAAGACGAAGAAAGATTAGGAACTCTGCTCCTTCAGGCATGTCGTAAGAGGCTACTAATCCAAGGTTTTATATTAGACTGTAGCAACTCATGACGTAAAACGAATAGCTACAGATAGCACCTAACAACAGCATGTGCTTTGACGTAAGCTACCTCGAGGTGGCCATCTGGCATCTGCAATGGTGGCTCTATGCACCATAAGTTAGTTGCTTATCCTTTTACAGGACGTGGCAATCAACCCCAGCTTTTATTGGCTGTTTGTGATTTTTCTAGGCAATTTTTTCATTCAGTAGTTTGCCATTGCTTTCTGAACGGTACGGCGCTTATATCATTGTTAAAAATCCACACAAAGCGATCTGCTACTAAACCGCCTGCAGCAGGTTTCGAACCTGTTATATTTGGATTATGAAACTGCGTTCATATCCATTAGGCCACAGACGCCGACATGCACCATAAGCAGTGACAAACTAGATGATGATTTCATCGAGTACTTAGAGCGATACCAGATTGTTGTTGTTATTATTGATCCAGCGGCGTTTGTACTCTCGCCCTTCGGCCTAATACCCTGTGGTGGTATGTCCATGTGCTCGCAAGGTGTTCTTTAACGCCATATAAGGTGCTACAATTATCTAGCCAATGAGGAAGGAGCGTGTTACTAACACTACCGAGTGCTGGGTACTCAAAGAGGTGTTGGTCAACAAACGATACCAGATACTTCTATTTAGGTGTTGTACAGTATAATGTTTATTTATTATTTATTTAAATGCATCTTCCTTCATTCTCGCTTTCTATTCTGTTTTTATTTCTTTGATACCCGACGAAAGCTTTGTCGTCCTAACGTTGGAAATTTTCTATTTCCATTCTGATAAGTCGCATGACTTATTTTCTTTTACCTCTTTTGTTTATATTGCGAAAGGATCCAATAAGAAGAAGAAGATGGAAAAAAAACTGGGCATGTTCCTTTACTATGTTCTTGGACAAGTCCCTTCTATCAATCCAACTTTGTCGAATCCATTCCATCATCGCTCTATCATGCTCAATACTCTTACTATTTTTTCATAGCTTTTTCCTAATGCTTATTTACTTGTTGGAATCACTGTACAGAAGTTCAATCTTTTGTTTCTTTGCTTCTTTATATCATAATCAATTAACGAACCAATACCCTAGCTTTTACACAGCATCTGCACGGAAACATTTTGATCCTGTTTTTTAACACTTCTACTGTATCTTGTATGTTACTCATATGTTATTCTACTTTCGTTCACAGATTTATGCGCAGTGATCACCTAAGCAAACACGTCAAGACGCATGCACAGAGCGAGAAGAAAGAGGGTGAAGACAGCAACGATGACGAGAGAAAGATTGATACATGAACTAAGCCCGCAGGGTTGCGCTGATTCTGAACGTGGCTGTTTGACCAGTGTTCTCTGTCGTGCATCTGCTGGTCTTCTGAAAGTGAGCGACTGTTATTCTACCGGTTTTTTAAAAAGTGGTCAATCGTCGTTATGCCGGTTTTCTGAAAGTGGTCAGTTGTCGTTAGGCCGGTTTTCTGAAAGTGGGCAACTGCTGTTATGCATTTTGCAAGGATTGAGCAACTGCCTATAATCCAAGGATTGAATATCTGACTAATGCTCAAGGATTGGGCATTCAACCAGTGTTCAAGGATTGAGTTTCTAACTCTTGTAGAAGGATTGAATATTTGAGCATTATCGAAGTTCTGAGTAGGTTGACCGTTGCCTAACAACTCAATTTCTAGTCCATATTTAAGGACTGAGTGCAAGTCACAGTCTGTAGATGTGCATGTGATTATGGTTCAGGGACTATTTGATCAGTGTCATGAACAGTGACTGCTCTTATCCAAGGAATGAGTATTTAATCCATGTCAAGAACAAAGAGTGTTTAATCTTTAATCATAGGGAAAGCTTTTCGTCAGTTTCAAGAACAATGTCTTATATTTAATCATGGATGGAGTATGTAATCAATTTCAAGAACACTGAGGGTTTGATCTTTAATCAAGGAGCAAGTATGGAATTAATTTCAAGAGCAATGGGGGTTTGCTTTTTAATTTCATGGACTGTGTATTTGACCATCGGCCAAGGATCCTTATTTGATCAAACTGATAAACATGGGATGGTTTTTGACAATTTCCATTAAAATTATTAATTAACTGAATTAATCATTTGGTCGTTTTTAATATTCTGTTTATTTTACCTTTGTTCAAGCACTGAGATTTTAACTCATGTTCTGGGATTGGATAACTGACTCTTGTCCAAACAAAGAGTTTTCGACTTTTTTGAAGACACTGAGGTTTCGATCATTTTCTAAATGCATATAGGCATATCTGGAGTCATCCTTATATGACTACCAGCTGTGCATAATGCTACAATATACATATGTGGAAGTGAACCTCTGTCTGTGAGTCTAATTACACCATCATTGACTCTTGGAATCATCAACACACTTCCAGGGATTCCCGCTGTGGTGAAACTTGTTGAGAACCCAGCATTGCACACTAAGCTTGGAGGAGTCACTTGAGCCCCAGACATGATTCTTTGGCTCTGACCTGGTTGACTGCAAGCAGGAGAATCTCACTATAGACCCAGTGATAGGCAGGGGGAGCTGAGAAGTTGCTCTGTGCAGGACGTGACAATTCCTTTGGGAGAGCCCAGAACCAGAGCACAGTACTTTAGCTCTGCATAGTTGGAGAGCCCCCCCCCCCCCCCCCCCCCTTGGATTGCGGGAAATGCACAGTATGCCACTCGCTTCTTCCTCCTAGCTTGGGATCAGATGTGATGATCCTTTAAATGCGAACCAAGCTGGAGAAACTGGAGCTCATGACTTCAACTCAACACGTTTCGGAATGGCTGAAAAGCCGCAGGAAAAACCTAGATCTACAGTGTAAATAATACCAAGGACTCGTCAAACTGGTATTGGCTGCAAAAAAGAGCGAGAAGCCTTAGTTAAACAACAACAATACACAATCATTGTCTAAAAATGAGTATTCTATCATATTCAAGGATTAAGTCATTGAATCTTGTCCAAACAAAGAGATTCCCATCATTGCATTTAACAAATTAGTATTTTATCATTTTCAAGGATTAAGTAATTGACTCTTGTCCAAAGACAATGTAATCGATTATATTTGAGACACTTGAGAGACTGGCCAGAGTCTTAACAAAAAAAATTAGTATTTTACCATTCTCAAAGAATAAGTAAGTGATTCTTGTCTAAGAACTGAGTTTTTGGTATCGAACATTGAAGTTTACTTTCTAAACGTATTACACATCAGATTCTGAATGGATTACTTGTTCTACTGGTCGTTATGCCTGTAATTTATTATTTCAAGGAGAAGGATTAACTGGCCTTATGTTTCAAATATTTGTGATCGTGTGGTTTCAAATAAATGTGATTTATAATTATGATATTTGTGGGAGTAATTGTATGTGTGTGTGTTTGTTGTTGTTGTTGTTGTTGTTGTTGTTGGTAAGACTAACTTCCTTTTTATTAGCAGCCGAGTTTGTGTTTTGAAACGTCACTCCTTATTTCTTTTGTTTTAATTGTTAAATCTTCATTTAAACTAGTAGCAAGCTTGGTTGAAACCAACACTCCAGCAAACATGCAGGCAGCTAAACGAATACCCCAAAACAAATTCAAAGAGGAATTGCTGAACTGATGGGTAAAAGGGTCTACTGGAGGTGCCTTGTATAACGAGATCGCCCATCCGAGCAAAAATGAAAACATTAAAAATCTACGACGTGTGGAACAGAGCACAATCTTCAAACTAAGAACAGAACACACCAGACACAAGTACTTAAACAAATTAAACCCCTCACATGAGCCTAATTGCCGCAACTGTACCCATCCGTATGAGACACTTCAGCATGTGCTGCTCAATTGCACAGGACTCTCCACAGAAAGAATAAATATGTTTCCGGGCTCCCCAACAATCACAAATTCTCTATACAATACCACTTCAACGCTGTTACCAAGCTTCCCAACCATCACAAACACCCAATGCAGCACCGCTCCAACGCTGTAGCCGGGCTCCCCAACAATCACAAACTCTATACAGCTACAGAACACGTGCAAATTCTTCAACTTGGCATTGGCTGCTAAAGAGTGACGAGCTTAGTAACCCTAGTTAATCAAGAACAACAACATATCTTCATTTGTATTTATTGGATATACACGAAACAAATATAAAAAAGGACCAATAATTGTCATGTAACGGCTCATTTCGGATAAAGGCGAGCAAATACGAGGCCCCATGTGCATGTTGCGCGAGGGATTTAACCCTCGGCAGTTGGAAATCGTAAAGAGTAGGCCATACAGCCGTTGCCCTAGCAAAATTTTAAAGTGAGGAAACCTACCCCAAAAAACTATTTATAGAATGTGTGATTCCTAAACACCTCTACACCTCACGGTAGAAGGGGAACGACTAAGTAAGTAAGTGATTCCTGCGTAGCGACACTGGGATCCTCGCCGGTGCTACGGAGTTCGTGCACTGTGCTGAGATCTTCCTTGTGTGATCTAATGGAGGAGATCGAAGCACTGATGGAGTAGTCCGTGCGCAATGAAGATGATCCTTAAAACCAAACTAAACATTAATCCTAACGCTCAACGTAAGATCTGATCTGTTGTACACGTGACTATAAAGTGTGTAGCACGTTTTGCTCTCCTTTTGTAACGTAAAGTTCGGGACTATTTTTAATTTACTCCGTTTTGTTTTGTTTCTAGGAATTGTTGTTCTTGCTGTTTACTAGGACTGCTGAGATTCTCGCTCTTTCGTAGCCAATACCAAGTTGAAGACTCCTTGGTATTGTTTACACTGTAGATCCTAGGCTTTTCTGCCATTCCGAAACGTGCTGAGTTGAATTCATGAGCTCCAGTTTATCCAGCTTGACTTAGGATCGTCACATCTGGTCCTAAGCTAGGAGTAAGAAACGCGTGGCATACTGTGCATTCCCCGCCATCCAAGAGGGCTTTCCAAGTATGCAGAGCTAAAATACTGTGTTCTGATTCTGGGCTCTCCCAAGGAATTGTCACGTCCTGCCTTGAGCCACTTCTCATCTCCTCCTGCCCATCACTGGGTCCATAGTGAAATCCACCTGCATGCAGTCAACCAGGACTTCTTTTTCAAGTACCATCCCAGTGGCGTACGAGATCATATCTCTCCACAACTTCCTGTCTGCAGTATAATGTATCAATTCTGCTGTTGACGTCTTTCCATGCCACCGATGTCAAACTGTCCAGTATTTGATCTCTTTGTCTTCCCCTATCTCTTTTTCCGTCAATCTTACCTGTTGTTACGAAATATTCCAGCTTTCATCTTCTCATAACATGCCCAAAAAAGTGGATTGCTTCTTGTGAAATAATTTCCTTAGCGCACTGACCTCTTTCAGGACATCCTCAACCAGGTCAAAGCCAAAGAATCACGCCTGAGCTCAAGTGACTTAGTGTGAAATGCTGGGTTCTCAACAGGTTTCACCACAGGAGGAATCCCAGGAAGTGTGTGGATGATTTCAAGAGTCAATGAGGGTGTAATTAGCCTCATAGACAGAGGTTCACTTCCACATATGTATATTGTAGCACTGTGCATAACTCGTGGTCATATAAGGTTGACTCCAGAAATGCATCCATGTAGACTCATCTCCTATAGCACATTCTGCTAGTCTGCTAAGCCATATTTACAGCTCGGTGGACTAAGAACGCAAGATCACCTGGTTTCGAACTAGTTCTTTTTGCCTCGAAAATCACGTAGCCTACTCTGACATCTCAGCCACTATTCAATTTGGTTTTCAGAATGAACCAGCCACTAATGATTCAAACACCATCTATTTTACAAATGTACTAGCGTCCGATTGACAGAATAGTTAGAGCTCTGGTCTCTCGCGGCAAAAGTGTTGGGTTCTTATCACGGTACCGGCACGCTGCAGTCTACTCAGCTGAAAATGGGTATCTGACCAGAGTCAGGGAAAGAAACGGCAGCGAGGAAGGGAACTGGTCACCCCCCACCTCTCGATGCTGGACCTAGTATGGTAAAGTCTCTAACACTTCACTCCTCTACGGCAGTATCTGCTATGAGACGACCTTTAACCTCTCATCATCATCAGTTGCCATCTCCACAACGAAGGTTGGCTGTAATGGATCTCCAACGTCTTCTGTCTCTTGTCTTGGTGGTGCACTCTGATAGACTCTTTCCTGTCCATCTCTTGATGTTGTCTTCCCACTTATAGCGCTGTCTTCCCCTTGCACGTTTGTCTTCAACTCTCCCTTCTGTTATGGTCTTCTGCAAGGTGTTATGCCTTTTTATGTGGCCAAAGTATTTTAGCTGCCGAACTTTGACCTCCCTCATTAGTTCTCTTTTCATACCTAGATTTTCTAGGACCTCCTTATTTGTTTTCATCTCTTTCCATGAGATACGCCCCATTCTTCTATATATCCACATTTCAAGAGCCTCAATTCTTTCTTCCAACTGCTTATTCATCGTCCATGTTTCTGCACCATACAGAAATGCAGAATATATATAACACTTTATGATTCTCAGTTTTAATTTGTGAGATAACTGTTTGGATGTCAGTATATGTTTTATGTTGTTGAATGTAGCTTTGGCCATTCCTATTCTCTTCTTGATTTCTGTTTCACATCTGCCATCTTCTGTTATTATATGACCAAGATATACGTAGCTCTTGACTTGTTCCAGGATTTCCCCATTTACGCTTATCTTTAATGTGGGTTTATCGTCTGTTTTGCTAATTATCATAGTTTTTGTTTTCTCAGTATTAATGTCGAGTCCATATTCATGACTTATACAGTTCACTTGCTTCACTAGTTCTTGTAACTCCTGTTCGCTTTTAGCTAACAACACGGTATCATCTGCATATCTAAGGCTGTTTATTGACCTTCCACTGATGTTCAGTCCTGGTATTTCATGTATCTGTTTTAAAATTTTTTCGGTGTATAAATTAAATAGGCAGGGGGACAGCACACAACCTTGTCTGACATCTCTTTTTATGTCTATGTATGGTGAATAATTCCTTCCAGATCTTACTGTGGCAGTTTGCTCCCAATAAAGGTTACTGAGTATTCTTATATCTTTTCCATCAATACCTATGTTATTATGTATATTAACCTCTACTATAAACTAAAAACGGGAGCCGCGGTAGCATAGTGGTTAGTGTACTGGCTTCCTAGCTCAGTGGTCTAGGGGATTTTTTTAGGCCGCAAACGGCTCCTGTGTCGACCCAGCCCCAAATGGGTACCAGAGCAACTCTGGGAAGGTTAAGGCGGCCGGCGTGATGCTCACCACATCACCCTTAGTGTGCCGACGGTCAAGAAAATATGGGCCTAACACCATATTCTCAATATGCCTCAATGGGCGTGTAACGGGATCCTTTTCCTATAAACTAAACACATTTGATGTTTCGGTGCATATTCTTCGTCAGTCGCATAAAAAGATGAAAGATGAGCGGGAAATGAAAGTTGAAAAGAAAGAAAGAAAAATTCACAATTGTAACACGAACAAAAATGAACACTGAACCACCAAAGGAAACTACAGTATGTAAAAATATCACAAACAACAACGCAAAGAAATTAAGAAAAACATCAAACTGAAATAACAAACTAACAGAATAGTCTCTAATGTGATAAAAGATTCCAACACAGATAGTCGAGCGGAAGAAATGGTTCCCTACGAATAATAGGAAATGGGACCTAAGACGCGTTAACAGTGAGGAATGCAGTTAGCGACCCATAGCTTGACTGCTTGCGTCAGGGTCAGCGAACCAGAACTGACCAAGACCCTACTCCACCTCCAAGTGGTGGTCCTGGAAACAGGCTGCATCACTACAGTTTGGCTGAGTGAGTAGGGATCGAACAGGGAAGGCTAACCCGGTCCCAAAAATGCAGTGCTGAAGTCGGATGTGTCGGCTGAAAGGCGCAAATATCGCAGCTGCGCTGTAAACGGACACAACGCAACCAACGTCCTTTTCAGGACGAAGAAGAAGAAGAAGAAGAATAGGAAATGGCAAAAGCCGATAGAAACAAAGTGGATTAAAAATATGAATACACAAATTGGATTGAAAAAAAAAAATTATTATTCCACATTTGTGATAGGTTTGCCAAATAAGCATGGGAAGGACAGTAATAATATTTTTTTTGGTCAAAGCTATGTAATGGCTGAAATAGTAATGCGATTATAAAATTGGAAGTTTTTATTACGGCATAAAAATCCTTACAGCTGTAGTTAAGTTATTCATTGATACAAGCTTGGGACGAGATGAGTTAAAAATAAACTTGCAAAAAAATTACTGTAAAATATCCTTGGCTACATTATCCGCGGCCAACTATATTCAGAAGGCCCTTCACGAATTGACGAAATGTGGCCTACCTTTATCAGACGCGTCTTTTCATATTAGTTATACTGTAGTGACGTCACTGTTCTGGGCACCATGTACGGCCTTGTGAATAACAATTATTAACATACGCTGACGTGTGTGCCGTTCCTCTGTTACTATTTTCATCTCTCTCAGGTTTATCATCAGACTCTCCTCCATGTCTGCCTTGACCTTCACCTGTTCTCCTTAACAAGGTAACGGTAGTCCCATATCAGATACTGCCGTGGGGGGTAATGTGTTAGAGACTTTACTATTCTAGATCTCACCTTTTTTAAGGCGGAGGGTGACCGGTTCCCTTCTTCATTGGATTTAGCTTTCCCTAATTCAAGAGCAGGTACCCTTTTACAGCTGGGTAGACGAGCGTGGCGCTCTCTGGTTTCGAACCCAGTTACTGTGTCTGTTCCAGATTTTTTGTTGCTGAAGTTGTTGTTTTTTTGTAGCTTAAAATTTCTTCAGGGCCGGGTAACCCAAGCTTACTTTCTGCTGTTTACGACATGTGTGGTAGGTTTTGTTTGTCAGGCAACCTCATTATGTTAAAAATACTACCACCGAACCTACAACTGCAAGATCATACGAATGCATACATATACACATATTTATCGCACTTTGGCATTTATAAATTTTTTAGTTCTTGAGTATTACATAAAGCCAATCCTAACATATAAAAGCGAGTCACTGACATTTAGTAAACAATCAGGATAGGAAGCCGAGGTCATGGAGATGTGGTTTTACGAAAGAAAGTTTAGAAAACCATGAGCTGCAAAAAAATAAATAAAATAAAATAAAAATAAGCCAAAAAAGTAATGATGATGTCCTGAAAGAAGCAAGCACGCAGAGGAAGCTCATAATAATAATAGCCCCTTCAGTCATAACTGACTGGGAATGCACCCCTGAGGTGACAGCCCTCAGCTGCGGTGCCCAACTGTTATTTTGCCATCTGCTTATTTATAATACATTAAAAAGAAGCAATCTATGTTTTTTTTTCGTACGTGCTGTGAGAAGGAAGCTGGAGTATACTGTGACAGCAGAAGAGATTAAAGGAAAGAGATTACGGACGCCAGAGATAAAAAATACTGGACAATTTGACATCATGGTATGGAAAGAAGCCAACAACATAATTGATAAAAAGTGTTGTGAGACACGAAGTTGTGGAGAGACATGATCACCTACGTTACAAGGTATGAT
This sequence comes from Oreohelix idahoensis, assembly GCA_024509875.1. Taxonomy (NCBI): domain Eukaryota; kingdom Metazoa; phylum Mollusca; class Gastropoda; order Stylommatophora; family Oreohelicidae; genus Oreohelix; species Oreohelix idahoensis. Next base: position 224,057 of record JAMPIV010001764.1, on the reverse strand, counting down.
ACTTGAAGAATTTAATATTTGTCTTGTTTTGATGAGGCGCCTACCGCTCAACCTAGAGTCAAGGTCCATCGGTTATATTAGAGCTCATATCCAGATATTTAAAAAAAATCATGTGGTCTTGCAAATAGGCTTTTAAGTCCGAATACTTACTTAAAGAGGAAATTTTTAGTTTAACAGATAATTTTTTACAAAAATCTTCGATGTCCATTCTCGGTAATAAAATATTTAGTTAAACATTAAAAAAAAAAAAAAAAAAAATAGAGATGAACTAATCAATCGAAATTGTAGTTAAAAGTCGACGTGCCTATTCTAAATGAGCAGATATCATATTTTGGCTTTAAGCTTCTGCGCGACACTTTTGTTGTTGTCAAAAAGAGGTCTGAACATAAACACTCAAACATCAACTATCAAGAAAGACAGGTCGTAAAGAAAACAGTCAAGGAACTATCAAAAGCAATAACCCCCAAAACTATCGGCTATTACATCATTTTTCTCCGACCGTTCAAGTTGTCGCCATTACGGAGATCCTGCTATTAAAAGTTTATAACCGCGAATTCTGGTGACACTTCTGTGGACATTCTCATTGTTCATCCGGGAGCTTTCGGGTTGAAGACAGCATCTGACACCGCCAACGATCCTAGATTTTCCCGATAACAAGAACGTTTGCTCCCAGTCCAGGGCGTATTTACGTGAAAGTTGCTGGTCATCGGATATCTCTCGGTGTCCTCAATTTTCCAAACGAGCCAGATATAATTTCCTCCTGACCGTTTAGGCTCTGGACCTGTCTTCCCCTTGCACGTTTGCCTTCACCTCTCCCTTCTATTATGGTCTTCTGCAAGGTGTTATGCCTTTTTATGTGGTGTTTAAAATTAAGGCGGAGACAAAAAATAGTTCAAACCGTGAGTAGGACACTGAATCTTCCATCACGTTAGCAGTCCTTTTTAGAACTGACCTTTCTTTGCAGGGTTTCATCATGCAACCTGATAAGCACTAGTAGTTCTTTCCAGATCTTTGTATTTATGACTGTTCCACCACAGTTCAGGTAGAGACACTCTTCTTTTTTCCATTGGCATATGTGCTGTAATATAACTGAAAGATTTATGTATATCATTAAAAGAGAGGTAGAGGTAAATACATGGAGAAGAGAACTTGAGACAGAAATAAAAATAACGAGGAAGACTTGGATAGATCTTAAGCTGTCGCAGGCGATAGGAGAACTTGGCATGAGTGTGTTGAAGTCTTACGCTCCTTGGGGAACTAAGGGTTAAAGAATGAATGTGCTCTGGACAATTTTTTTGTTGTCTATATATTTTTAATATAGGAACTTTGTCTCGTTTCGGCGAGGCGCGCTCAGTTCAACTTAAAGAAGTCCCGTCGGTTATAAACATAACAATTTTTATCTTTATATTCTTGTAGCGCGATTTCTTATCGCTGGACAAGCTAGGTCGCAGTCAATTTTACGAGTAGTACCCATTTTAATTTTTTTTTCTTTTTTCTGTGTCCTTCTTTCTTTCCTTACCTTGACGAAGGCACTCTGGCCGCAGTGTTGGGTATTTTCCTTATCTCTTGTCCTAGTAAGAAGAATCACCTATTTTCGATTATTTTTTTTTTTTGGTATCCAACTACAAAACTACTTGTGGCCTGATATAACAGTGACTAAAAATGGTAAAGGTAGTCTCATGGCATATAGGACTGTCGTAGGGTTGAAGTGTTAGAGACTTCCCATACTAGGTCCAGCTTCGAGAGGTGGGGGCAGCAAGATTCCTTACCTCGCTGCCTTGGCCTTTATTAATTAAACTTAAGAGTCAGGTACCCATTTACAGCTGGATAAACTGAAGACCGGCGCCATCATGTTTCGAACCCAGTACCTTTGCCGCGAGAGGTCAACGCTCTAACCACTTTGCCAACTGGACGATCATAGCAGTAATAAGGGTTCTATATTTTATCTGGCTCTTTGTAAGGACATCATCCATTACCGCTACAAATCGTTGAGGGCAAAATAAAACAGCCAACTTTCACCTGCGAACAAAGCTCAATTCTCACGGAAGCTGTTATGTTATCATGTTTCAACGGTTAATCAAGCACCGGTTTTCCCCAGCCCTCAGAATAGAAAGTTAACGCAGGGTGGCGCTTCTGCAGAATAAAACGTAAGGACGACTACTCCACGTGGGGTATCTTTGACAATTGATGGATGCAAAACCCGAGATTTGTGTACTTCTGGTGCGGAAAAGTCAGAAAGCTTTCACACGCATATTGTTTGCCCAGCGCCATAAAATAAGTATTGTATAACATAATCACTGAAGCACATTCTCTAACAAATATGTACGCCATATACTGGCGTAGCTGCCGAGTCCTTTTCAGGGCTTTATGCTAGCAGATGGATAATGTTAGTCCTTTTCAGGACTTAGTATCTATCAACGCTGGACGGGTTAGCAGTCTGTTTACATTGCTTAAGAGTTCACTACAACCGGTGTTCGCTGAACATTGAAGAAGTAAGGGCAGCGTTGGCGTAGCTTGCGAGTCCTTTTTAGGGCAAGACCTCTTCAAGGCTTTAGGGACGCAGATGGATTGTTTTCAGGACTTAGTATCTATCAACGCTGATCCGGCTAGCAGTCCTTTTCAGGACTTTTTCATGCTAGCTGTTAGATGCTAGTAGTCCTTTTCAGGGCTTAGAGTTTTATCAACACATCGCTTCAGTTAACAGAGTTTACTTTTTTTTTGTATGGCAAATTGCGCTCTGATAAAACCAAATGACTTGTCTGGGTTGAAAGGCACGAGCCTGACCACAAGAAGTCAAAATCTGCAAAATAAAAAAATAAAAGGCCAAGTTGCTTAACAAGACAACAGTTGGAAATGTAACTAACATATAAAAACACAATCGAAAGGAATAATACAGTACAGAGCATTGATCATACACAAACAAGAAAAACATCACAGTAAATGAAACGCGTCCTGATATCTTCTTGTTCTTCCTCGTTCGTCCTGAAAAGGACGTTGGTTGCGTTGTGTCTGTTTACGCCGGAGCTGTGATATCTGCACCTTTCGGTCGACACATCCGACTTCAGCACGGCATTTTTTGGGACCGGGTTTGCCTTCCCTCTGCGATCCCTACTCTCTCAGCCAGACTGCAGTGATGCAGCCTGTTTCCAGGACCACCATTTGGAGGTGGAGTAGGGTCTTGGTCAGCTCTGGTTCGCTGACCCTGATGCAAGCAGTCAAGCTATGGGTCGCTGACTGCATTCTCTGTTGCTGCATCTTTGGGTCCCGCGTCCTGATATAACCAACATTTCCATTTTTTTTTTTTTTTTTTTTTTAACCAGCGGCACTTGGGCTTTCAGCCCTTCGGCCCAATGACATGTCATTGCGAGGCTGGGGAACCTGAGGACTTTCCTTCCAACCCGGTCAGGAGCTTCGCTCCTTCCCATCCACAGAGGGTTTATCACAGGAGCCGTTCAGGCTATTCAGTCAAATTTCCGGCCGTAAACATTTCTTCAAACGCCGACGCCCGGGTTTGAACCATGAACACCTGGTCGCCAGTACAACGCCGAAGCCATTACACCAGCGCGGCTCCCACCAACATTTCCATGTATATGGTAAATGGTTGAAAGCGCCGTGCTACGGAGATATGTAAGGTAAAGGTAGTCCCATTATAGCAGATACTGCCGTAAAGGTAGTCACATAGTAGATACAGCCGTAGGGAAGGGGAGCGTTAGAGACTTCACTATACTAGGTCTAGCATCAAGAGGTGGGGGGACCAGTTCCCTTCCTCGCTGCCTTTTCCTTCCCTAACTCAAGAGAAAAGTCAGGTACCCATTTAAAGCTGTCTTTTGTTTGGTTTTTTTGTCATTTCCACACTGGAAATCTTGTGCCATTTCAAATCCTTCTATTCGACGCAAGCATTCATTTTTATTACACGCTTTTATTTAACTTCACTTGTATGTCACTTTCAAATCTTGCAATCGATTTTTCAATCACTTCTAGATGAGCAGTAGTTCTGAAACTTGGCATAGTTGTGAATTCTCGATGACAATACAATAATCAGTCAATTATTTAATAATTTAATATTGTAATTATGACATTATGAGTAATTAAAGTTTTTCGTAAAGAAATGTAAACAAATCAGGGGCCATAATCAAGTTAATTAAAAATTAAAGAGTACGTGGTGTGCTTTGTTTTGTTCTGCGTAAAACAGGGCAGTACTCAAACAAGAGTCTAGCTAAATCAAGGAAAACAATCCAAATTATAAAATTATGAATCAAGGGAAAGTCGAGTTCGATCTCTAGATGGCCTTCAAATTGAAGAAATTGATTGCACCAAATAAACAGGCACAAAGCCATGTAATATTGACGCTCTAAAAGAAATGGATCGCTTAAGAAATTTTTAGACCAGATTTACAATAAGTAAAAATATTGTTTGTGTTTTAGTATGTCATAATTTTTTATAACACTAAAAAGAAGAAATAAAAAATATTAAAAAAAATATTTTAAACACACGCTTTTAATGCACTAAAACCCAAACATAATTTTTCAAGGAGTTTATTGCTTGCAGTCAAAAAATGTAACATCAAACTGACAAAAAGCGTGGGACGCTGATTCTGCATGAAATTAGCTTCTGCTTCATACTTCAATAGACACTTATGGACAAAATATATGATAAGCGCTTAAGCGCCACACGCTTTTTGTCAATTTGTTGTTACATTTTTTGACTGCAAGCTATAAACTCCTTGAAAAATTATTTTTGGGTATTTAGTGCATTAAAAGCTTGTGTTTAAAAATTTGTTTATATATTTGTTATTGAAAATCTGAATTGGAGCAGGCTTCATATTCAATGCATGCGACGAACTGTAGTATGTTAAAATGAAACAAATGAGAACCACCCAACAGGAGCTAGTTTTGCGATTCTTCTTCTTCTTCTGCGTTCAGTTTGTAGTCACACTAAATCTGCAGGTCTGTCGCCAGGATGATGTCGACAGTCTTTTCCAGGTCAGAGCTGCAGCCATATAACTTCTGCCTGAGTTCAGCACCCCGTGGCCAGGTCAGACGTCGTGAGGCGTAATGGGTTTTGGAGAATGTGTGTGTGTCTGTGGCAGGTCCTGGATTCCAGTTCCACATCGACATTCATTTGTATAAGATAGAGGTGAGCTAGAAATCTACGGTGGCCAGTTCTCAGGTGGAAAACACGGGACCTCCTATTTTTTTGCCCTTGTCCGAGAAGGCTAGATATCCGATCTCATAAACCAGGAGACCGAGGGAGTATGACATCATTAGGACCTGATACTGAAAAAAGTTTTTCCATAAAATTATATTCTCTTTACTGGGAATCGAACCCAGTACCTTTAGAATTTGAGGCGGAAGCCATACCTCTAAGACACTCCGACAAAAAAAGTTACAGACTATCATAGATGGGTGCTTGCATAAAATAGAACGATTGAAACGGTACGATGAGATCACCCATGTGGAACTGATGGAAAGAAGCAGACAAACGCTAGCCTTACAAGAAATGAGGCGAAAAAGGTGGAGCTGCATATGACAACATAGGGAGAAAACCAGCTGATAGCATTGAAAGACAGCCTTTGTTGTGAAATCTCCAGAAAAGAGAGATAAAGGGAGACAACAACACAAGAACATAAAGAAGGGAATATACATGAAGTGGACAAAGAAGACATGGAAATACCTTGAAAGTATATCACGTGATAGGAAAGCTGTACATGTATTTTGTTGAGGCCTATACTCCAATGGGAGCTTCAGGGAAACATGAATGAATGACAGAAATAGCCATGGTAAACTGTTAGCAAGAATAGTATAATAAACATGACAGAGATAAACCAGTTTATTCTTCAACTCTTTATCTATAAACTCGCATTTTCAGGAACCAGTCATCTTCCATTAAGAAACAATCTAGACCAGGTGTCGGCAAACCGGTCGGTCTTGGTCTACACTCTACAGGTTGGTCCCATTGTATCGTTTGGTAGATCTCTAGGTGACAGAGGGGGAAAAAGACTTTTTTAACCTCGGTACATTTCGAAATAGCCACCCTCCCACATGTACTTTAAACTGCAGTGTCTTCGGGTACTTTCATTGTGTTCCCAGTGAAAATTCGCATGTTAGCTAATTAAAATTCATTCTGTTTGTGAACTGTAAAAGATGTTGTTGTTGTTTAACTAGGCCTGCAAAGTTTCTCGATCATTTCACTTAATACCTATTTGGAGACTCCTTGGTATTATCTACACTTTAGAGCTAGGCTTTTCCTGTTACTTTTCTGCCAATCCAAAACGTGTTGAGTTAAAATCATGAGCTCCAGTTTCTCCAGCTTGACGCATTTAAAGGATCATCACATCTGGACCCAAGCTAGGAGGAAGAAGCGTGTGGCATACTGTGCATTCCCCGCCATACAAGGGCGATCTTCAAATATACAGAGCTAAAATACCGTTCTCTGGTTCTGGGCTCATCCAAGGAATCGCCACATCCTATACAGAGCCGCTTTTTCAGCCATGCCTCCTTGCAATTTGCATAACTGTATAAGTTAAAAAAAGCCATTTTTTTCTTTGAAGTGTAGTTCAAATTCGGTACAATATTTGGTTTTAATTTTCCAACGCCCTGCTGCTGGAATTGTAGGAATCAGATTGAGCAGCAAAGATAAATGTTACAAATAGATTGGACGTACTCCAAATTTCAGATACTCTGAAACCTGATTTTATCAAAATAGGTTGACGTACTCCAAATTCATGGTATTCGGAAACCTGATTTTATCAAGGTAGGCTGGACGTACTCGAAATTCATGATACTTGGAAGCCTGATTTTATCAAGGTAGGTTGGACGTAGTCCAAATTCATGATACTCGGAACCCTGATTTTATTAAAGTAGGTGGGGCGTATTCCAAATTCATGATACTCGGAAACCTGATTTTATCAAGTTAGGTTGAACGAACACCTCTACACCTCACGGTAGAAGAGGAACGACTAAATAAGTAAGGTTGAACGTACTAAAAATTTATGATACTCGGAAACCAGATTTTATCAAGGTAGGTTGGACGTACTCCAAATTTATGATACTCGGAAACCTGATTTTATCAAGGTAGGTTGGACGTACTCCAAATTTATTGTCCTCGAAAACCTGATTTTATCAAGGTGGATAGGATGTACTCCAAATTTGTGATACTCGAAAACCTGATTTTATCAGGGTAGGTTGGACGTACTCTAAATTCGTGATACTCGGAAAGCTGATTTTATCAAGGTAGATTGGACTTACCCCAAATTCCAGATACTCTGAAACCTGATTTTATCAAGGTAGATTGGACTTACTCCAAATTCTAGATACTCGGAAACCTGATTTTATCAAGGTAGATCTTTAGAAAGCTCAGTTTTTCTAAAGCAGATCACCATACCTACTGGGTTGCCCAACTTTGATCTAGACTAATTCTCAGACAATTTATCCAGGACCCAAAGACGCAACAATAGAGAGTGCAGTCAGCGACCTATAGCTTGACTGCTTGCGTCAGGGTCAGCGAACCAGAGCTGACAAAGACCCTACTTCACCTCCAAGTGGTGGTCCTTGAAACAGGCTGCATCATTGCAGTCTGGCTGAGAGAGTAGGGATCGAAGAAGGAAGGCTAACCCGGTCCCAAAAAATGCTGTGCGGAAGTCGGATGTGTCGGCCGAAAGGCGCAAATATCGCAGCTTCGCTGTAAACGGGCACAACGCAATCAACTTCAGGACGAACGAGGAAGAAGAAGAAGAAGATCATTTATCCGGTTTTCATGATCAAAAAATAATTAACCGAAAAATGCTGTGGAGCTGCGAAATGTAAAATAACACTCCGCTTTTGTTCCAATAACAAACTGTCTGTATTTTTACAAATACATTTTACGTTGTTCTCTCTTTATTTCTTTGCTGGGTTTTTTTCCGTTTATCTCTAACGAAGGCTTTGTGGTCGAAACGTAGCACATTTTCTTTGTCTTTAGCCCTGATAAGGCGCATTTCGTTTATTCCGGGAAGGAAGCATTCTTTTCTTATTTTTTATTCTCACCTTCATGTCGTACAAGGCGTCATGTAAAACACGTTGCCACAAAAACGACAGCTGCAAGAGGATGTGAATGCTTGGTGCAGGCTTCCTGCAAGAGACCAGCTGTAGTGGTGGTTCCTTGCTCAGTAAGGAGGGCAAAAACTGACGATGATGATGATGATGATTCTCACCTTGCTTCTCGAGGCAAATGGACCTAGTTCGAAACCAAATCTCATCACTCTCCTGTCTACCTAGCTGGAAAAATAAGTACTTGACTCTGAGTTGGGGAAGGCAAAGGCAGCGATGAACTGACCACCTGTTAAAGGCGTGGTTTTGCTCTATTACTTTTGATATGTTAGTCTTTTCATTTCAGTTCCTTGCATCGTGCCTTCGATGTTAATTACGCGAATGTGGATGTTAAAAGAATTGTCGAATCATATTGAACTTGTAATTTCATTGACTTGATAAGTCGGTTCATTGAGTCCACAAATATTTAATACAGTTTACACGTCAAGACGATTCATGCATGTTGATCACAAAAAGTACATATTATAACTTGAACATATATTGCATATGTATGTAGATATCCTATCAGTCCTTGTCCAATAAATCAAATTACTGTACGCAGATTGTCATAGCTGTATGCACGCGCGGTTGGGGTTTCCAACGGCCGACAGTGAGTCTATGAGTCTGGCAAAATCAAATACTATGGACTGTAATTCATCCTTCCTTAATTTTCACTTACGTACTGACCTTTAATCATTTCAAATCTTCGTAATAACAATGGACTGACCCATGTCCGTACTTGCATAAAAGATATCTGTATGGCAATACCATGCCCAACATTGGAAGGAAAGTCAGACGCGTCTTTACAGCTCGACGGTCAATGTAAAAAGGGTCCCGTAGCTAGGTCACCGTCTGCGACCTAACAACGCTCACGCGTCATAATTAGAGCGTGAACTTCGCGTTCAGTAGTCCCTAACTTATTAACAGTAATTTATATTAAATGCTATGACCCTAAACGTAGCACACTGCCAATCCTAGCAGACAACGGTAATATTACTCCCGTAACAGTTTCCTGTCCACCGGGGAAAAAAAAATCTATTAGATAGATTTTTTTGACAGAAATTATATCAATTACGCAGCTCAACAAGAAAAATTTAACAAAAACCCGACGTATGGCCAACGATGTTCTGAGTAGAACAGTGTCGCGGTCATGTCAACTACCTACTATTCATGTAATATAATAAATATGTTATACATATGTGTGATCTTAACTAAACGAAGATGTCAATACATAATTACTTAATGAACTTAAAGTCTGTCTTGAGTAAGTAATGAAGTGTCATGTCTAAATTAATTTAACTAATTAAGATTAAACTAATTAATTATAGTTAGTGTGTATTAAGAATTAAGTGATTGAGAATCTAATTAACGAAAATAACACAAGATGTTATGAGGGAAAGAAACAATGAGAGATAAAAAAAAAACAAGTAAAGTAAAGAAAAGAAAATTAAAGTAGAACTTAAGTAACTGATGTGTGTAACATTAATTATATGTGTTAAGTAGTTTTAAATTAATTAACTAACTAATCAGTAAAATAAGATGTTATATGCCGACATACTTATCAAATATAAAGATATTTATACAATTCATAATTAAATCTAAGAATATTAATTAAAATTGTGTGAGATTCTTTTCTTTTATTCATTCATTTTTTTCTTTTCATCTATAATTTCATTTTCTTATTTTTTTCTTCTCTTTTCGTTTTATTTTCCATTAATTCAAATGCTAAGTTAAAAATTAATTGACAGTGGATATGACGATCCATCCGTAGTCCTGATCCTTGTAAATTTCCATATCGAAAAGTGTTTAAGTGTTCTGATCCGGAATGAATGTAGACTATCCGAATGTCTAATAGTTCATGTCATAAACCGAATTTAGTTCGACTGGACGTCACGTAATAATTTCGAATTGTGTCAAATAGTTTTATTTTGAATGGACACTAACCAAAGTCCCAGCGTAGCCAAGAATAAAATGTCTCCTGTTTTCCCAAATTTCACATTACGCATGTCTATCATAATTATTGAATTGAAGTATATGCGACGTTTCATTCCCAGTCTGAGAGTTCAACGATAAGATTCTGTATCTGTATTTTGTGACAGGTACCTTCATAAATTCGTAGAGTTTATAGGTCGACATCCAAAGGGTTTCTGGAAAGGACATCTGCAATGATATTCTCCGAGCCGGAAATATATTCGATGGTGAAGTCGAAAGACTGGAGGAGAATGGAGAATCTCGTTAACTTCTGGCTTTTGTGATTCGCACGACGTAGCGAAGCGACCGCCCGTTGGTCAGTTTGTATTACGAAGGGCGCACCCAAGAGAAATTTCTCTAACTTAGTAATAGCCCACACGACCGCTAACAACTCTTTATCCACTGTGGAGTAGTTTGTTTCGGGTGTCTTCCATTTCCTCGAGATGTATAACGTCGGATGGAGGATGTCATTGTGGTACTGGAGCAGACAAGCGCCGATACCGTAATTACTCGCATCTGTACGAATGACAAACTTTTTAGAAGCATCTGGTAGTTTCAAAATAGGTGGATGCGAAAAAATATCTAGAATTTTTTTTAAACATTTTGTCACAGTTATCAGTCCATGTCACCCTTACCGGCCTGTCTTTCTTCAACAAAGATGACAAGACAGCCGTGATAGATGACAAGTTAGGTACAAATCTACTGTAATATTGAACCAAACCTAATAAGCTTCTCACCTGCTTCTTCGTTTGAGGAACTGACAAGTTTAACATTTTAGATACTGTACTAGGGACTGTTTGGATATATCCCGCTCCAATAATATGTCCCAAAAACGTGATTTCCTGAACAGCTATTTGGATTTTTGTAGGTTTAGCTGTTAAGTTATTATTTCTTAAAGTTTCCAAAACATATTTAAGCCCGAAAAATGTTCCTCAAATGGCGAATGAAACAAGCATCTGTCGGCAATGTATGTAATGATGTCTGGTCTATGTGAAAATTTTTTTTCGCATCATTGCGAATGAAGGAAGCTGGAGCGTTAACTAGGCCAAATGGCATAACATTCCACTGGTATAGACCTAGCGGAGTAGAAAAAGCTGTGTAGTATTTAGCCCTTTCGGTTAGTGGTAGCTGCCAATAACCTTTAGTTAAGTCTATCTTAGTAAATATGGTTGCGTTGGATAGACGTGGAAGTAAGTCATCAATCAGTGGATGTGGTTCACTATCACCCACAGTTTGCGTATTTAATTTCCTATAGTCGACGCACAATCTAATGTTGTTGTCCTTCTTGCGGACAATAACTAATGGAGATGAGAATGGAGAGTTACTAGTTTCAATAATCCCCAAAGATAACATTTGCTCAAGTTCCTTAGTAGTTTTAGTTAGAAAATGTAGTGGAACAGAATATGGGTATACCCGAATAGGTGTATCATCTATAATAGTAATGTCATGACTAATTGCTGATGTGTGTCCCGGTACGTCGGTCAACACATCTGGAAAGGATAGTAACAAATCAGCAGTACGTTGATGCTGTTGCGGTGTAACCGTGGAAGAAATGGTTACGTCCCGCCAAGATTCAGTGGGTTGTACTATAGGTACAGGTAATGCTATCTGTACCTCAGGAAAAGAAGATGCTTCTTCCTGGATAACTGATAGATTAGAGTAGTGACATGTAGGAACTGCTGTGTCATCCAGTTCGTGAAAGATAGCCTGTAGATGTTCAGGACGAGTATGGAACTGTTTTAGCATATTAATATGGTATATTTTTTATGTCCCTTAATATCTAAGACATAATCGACATCATAAATTTTATCAATCACCTGGTACGGCCCATTCCATGAAATAAGTAGTTTATTGTCGCTATGTGGCAATAACACATAAGCTTGGTCTCCTGGAAACTACTGACGTAATCGTCTGGTTCTATTTTGAAAAGTTCTAGCTTTTTCTTTAGCAGTCTCAGATGACGCTGTTGCCAGTAGGCAAGATTCCATAATGTTATTCCGGAGATTAATTACGTATTCATAGGATGACTGGGTATCCTGAGTCATCTCTGAGTCAATCAATAAATCTTTTATTAATCCCATAGGACCTCTCGGTGGGGCGCCGAAGACTAATTGAAATGGAGAGAAACCAGTTTGTTCGTGTGGCACCTCTCGATAGGCAAACAGTATAGCTGGGAGTACTCTGTCCCAATCCTGTGGATGGTTAACCGTAACCTTATGTAACATTTGTTTAAGGGTACGGTTGAGTCTTTCCACTGCACCATTACTCATGGGATGATAAATGCTACTAAGATTCCTATCAATATTCCAAGTTTTCATCACTTCTGTCATCGTCTCAGATATGAATTGAGATCCATGATCTGATAACAGCTTCCTTGGAAAACCCACTCTGGAAAAGATCAGATGTAGTGCATCAGCTACATCTGTGGTAGTGGTGGTCTTCAATGGGATGGCTTCTGGCCATCGTGTGCATAAGTCAATGCATGTGAGAACAAATCTATGGCCTCTTGCTGATGGTAAGAGTGGACCAATAATATCAATGGGCATCTTGTCAAAGGGTCTCACAGATATGTCACAAGCCTGAATAGGCGCCGTGTGAAACGCTCCACGTGCTTTCACTTCCTGGCATATCGTACAGGAGCGTACGTACTGTGAAATATCTCGTGATACTCCCGGCCAAAAAAATGAAGATAATACTCGGGAACATGTCCGAGTATATCCCATGTGACCTGCGCACTTAGAATCATGTGCGTGTTGGAGGATGTACCTTCTAAAAGCGAAAGGTACCATAACCTGTATTCTTACTTGAGTCTTATCCCTGAAACATCTAATCAATATATCATTTTTAATCATAAACCAATGATTATTATTATTATTTAAAATAGGATTGTCAACTTTATTGACCTGAGCAAAAAAATTTTGTAATGATCTGTCTTCCTTCTGTTTTACCGCAAAGGACGTGCGGTCAATCGAAGAATGAACATCAATAATTTCCTGCTTGTCCGGTTCCTCCTTAGGGTTGATAGATTCTACTAATTTCGTCTGTGCTCTTGTTGTAACAGCATTAGCTACATATAGATTATTCTTCTCCCATTCAATGATTTCTTCTGCAGTACAATCCTTGCTGCCGTGAATACGACCTACCATAAGATCTGCAATAGGCTTTTTTTAACATGCATACCTTTACGTTACCCGTGAAAAAAGGTGTTTTGACATGAATAATAGCTGTGGGATAGAACTCAATAGTTCCCCCGAAGGTCATGCAACGGACATATTCCCCTGTTGCACAGCTAGGATGTACCAGAGACTGCCGCACTCCGATCGTTGTAGATCCAGAATCTCTCAACACTGAGACAATGGATCCATTAACAATTCCGCTGTTAAAAATCAGAGAGCCTGTTCCATCATTGGCTGCAAGACCTACCTCTGGTGTGATGTGTCCGCAGTTTAGCACTGTCTCCTTCGCCTTCTGAAAAACAAGATTGCATTGTGGACAACTATTTGCCACGTTATAATTTATAGCAAAACATGCAGCAGAGGACTGTATTGTATTATCGTTAGGTGGAACCTGAACCCTAGGGGTGATATCATTTGTAACTGCCGCCCCTGTATTATGGTTATAATGTGACGATCCACGAGAATGAGATCGATTACGAGAATAATCGTTAGAATTATGTCGTTGTCCCCTGTAATAACTGTTGTCTCGATGTCTCGAGCCATGATTATTACCATTCCAATTGTTGTTATTATTGTGGTTATTTGATCTATCATAATTAGCGTTATATTGCCTGTCGTTATAGCGTGACTGAGGTGAATAATTCCTATTCCGTGATCTACCTCTGTTGAATTCATTTTTATTGTTGAAATTATTATTATTATGTCCTTTGTGAAAATTAACATTGTAATTTCCCTTGAACCTACTTCTGTCTACACTGTGAGCTCTTTGTTTGTTATTGTTATAGTATGCCATATTGGAAGCCACAGGTAGAGGTTCCCTTATCAAAGAGTTAGAAATGTTCGCATTCGGATGCGCATTGCAATAGTTTAATGAAATTTTTTCTAACTCGTCAGTGGTACCTGGCTTTCGTTCTTACAAATATGCGAAGAACGGTGGGCTGACAGAGGATAATACCTTATCCCGTAGCAACAAATCAACTAATTTGTCATATGATTTGTTGACATCTGCCAGTTCAAGCCATCTATTAAATGTATTGCGAATGTTCGCAATAAACCCTGCAAAGTCTTTAGGAGATTCAGGTAGGATATTTTTTAATTTTAACCTACAATTTTCTTCGTCCAAATGAAACCTCCGTAAAAGTAAGGTTTTAATAGCATCATAATTATTAGCTATTGTTGGGTAAGCATTCAAAGATGCCGTCAATGGTTCCCCATCTAAAAATTCATTTAACTTAAGTACCCATGTATCCTTAGGCAAGTGATTTGTTTTGCATGTCTGTTCAAATCTTGATAAAAATGATGATAAATCGTCAAAATTTAACTTAAAATGGGGTAATTTAAAGTTGTAAAAATGTTTATTTTGGTTGGATGACGATCCATTTTGTGCATTATCATTCTGGTTTGTAGCAGCACTTTGTGCCTGAAATCTTGCTGTTTCATTCTGAAGACGTGCCAATTCCAATTCATCTCTCCTTTTTTTTTCTTCTTCTTGTCGACGTTCCCCCCTTTCCTGTCTAGTAATTTCTCTTTGTCTATTTTCTTTTTCTATTTCTTTCATCTCACGGTCTGCCTCTTCTTTTTTTAATGTTGCTATCCGTTCTGCTTCTTCTGCTTTATATTTTGCAAGTTGTTGTTCCGCATATTCACGTAGTTCCTGTCCTTTCATATTAAAATCTTTCCCATTTTTAATAAAATGGTCTAAGGTGAGCATCTTGACGTTAATATTGTAAGTAATTACAGATCTATAATAATCAATAATAAAATCTATGTCCTTATTTGTAACAGCTCAAAATATGAATACTCAGTATAACCAACTGTAATATTCTCTTAATAATTGTTGTAAGTTCAACAACTATTCAATATTGTATCATAATATTATGTGTAATCAATAATATATATCATAAATAGTTATGATATTTAGTTATTCAAGATGCTGGATTTATATCATGCACCTAATATCACTATTAAATAATTATGGGCATTATCCCTCCATAATTACACTAATCAATTAAAGATATGTGCTAAGTCCACACTGTAGGACTATAAAAGTGTACAAATTACTATATTATATATATAGTTTTTCAATTCAACACCTATCCATGGTGTGAATACAAGGCAATAATTCAATAAATTATTTTAATTTAATATTACTTGTATTTATCAAGTTAACATTTTATGCCCAATTCATCATCTACAAAATGCTTTATAAAAGTCTTGGACTACTACTGCAGCTTGATGCAATCCCCTAAGTCATCATCAAAGTTGCTAAAATGTAATCAAATTAATTAAATATATTATTAACACCAATTTATAGAAATAACATTAGATTATGGGATTAATGAAGACAATACAATAATAAACCAAGGCTTTACAGTACAGTAGTACAACACAAAAGTGACATTATTTTACAAATAAAAAATGAATTTATAAACTAAGCAGAACAAACCGGAAGTCAACGGAGAGAGAAAACCAAATGGAGACTAAATCTACGTACACCCGGAAAATAGTGACGTCACAGGACTCATAACGGATAATACAATACATCTAAAAGAACGTAAAAATAGTAAGGTTAGGAATACGAGATAGGTTACTAACAATGATACCACTTAATAAAATGAAACTGAATACACTAGAAAACCCCAGTTATTAACAGAACTAGACATCTAACATACAAAGGAATTAATAGCAAGTCCGAACGAACAAACCACCGGCAGTGTCCTCAGTGAGTCCTTCGCTAAATGCGATTAATTCACGGCCTTATAGAACAATTACACCTGATCTGGTCATTCGTAAAGACATGTAATCAGATGTAATTCTCCTGCCCAACCACCCACATTAATAATACAAACATACGGTGGAAAACAAACATGAAATATTAGACATACAAATAGATAGACATATCCGGGTAAAAGCAAAATGGACTTGGCACTGTTATATTAACCGACAAAGGTTATAACAAAACTTATCTTTTTGTGCTCAATTCTCGTTGTCACGGACAATGCAAGTATTCACCGACGGGACATAGAAGTGTTGTTTGTTGCCCTTCCATCGTTTTCACAGGTTTACTTCTTGATAGATTTCATTTTGTAGGAGAGACTGGATAAACGGCCGCCGTCATGACTTTTGGTTCGTACTCAAAGAATGATGACGTAGCTTTGACCTTAGTAATTATGCGTGTCGCGTCATCTTTTTGCAGTCACGTGAACGTCTTTCAATAGTAAACATCTGCTGTCCGTATGAATGAGATTTCGGTCGGTTACTTCCAGAAAAATTTTTCCGATCCCCATACTGGCCACCAGTTGTTAAAATGGGTTGGTTTTGCTCTATTACTTTTGATATGTTAGTCTTTTCATTTCAGTTCCTTGCATCGTGCCTTCGATGTTAATTACGCGAATGTGGATGTTAAAAGAATTGTCGAATCATATTGAACTTGTAATTTCATTGACTTGATAAGTCGGTTCATTGAGTCCACAAATATTTAATACAGTTTACACGTCAAGACGATTCATGCATGTTGATCACAAAAAGTACATATTATAACTTGAACATATATTGCATATGTATGTAGATATCCTATCAGTCCTTGTCCAATAAATCAAATTACTGTACGCAGATTGTCATAGCTGTATGCACGCGCGGTTGGGGTTTCCAACGGCCGACAGTGAGTCTATGAGTCTGGCAAAATCAAATACTATGGACTGTAATTCATCCTTCCTTAATTTTCACTTACGTACTGACTGTTGCGTGATAAATTCTCGCAACATCGTTTTATTACAATATCTATTTTATAACACAAGGGCAACAACTGCTTGAAATTTATAGTTACTTTTCTCGGTAAGCATTTGTCTTCTCGCGTTGGTATCGAATGCAGTTAAGTTTGAGCTGTGGTCATTTTGCGCTGGACTGCGCATGACTTGTCTTGCTTCTTGGTCGATCGGTTTCCGCCCACCACTAGTGGAGTGAGCGATTTGGAAAGGCGAAAGAGATGCCTCGTTGAAGAGGGGATCTCCGCTATTTTTTGTTCTGTCAGGGATGTGTAGTCCTCTTAATGGATATTTCGTTTATTCGAGATAATACCTCTAGTGTTTCCCACATGTCGGGAGGCGTGATATTTCTGTGTATTTCATGAAAGCAAGGTAAATTAACATTTTCATTAACTCTATCGATTTTTGGTCGTGAACGATTTCTGGCTCATAGCCTGTCTTCGAAAGTCGTCGTCACGAGATGTTTTCCTAGCTCACATGTCGCTGTATTGTGCTGCATCGGTTGATGCAGGTCCCAAGGACTATTGCTTGCTACTTGGTTACCTGAACTAGGTTTGAAAAACCTTTATTATCTAGAGGATATTTTTTGAGGACATTATTTATACTTCGGCAGACGTGTCTGTCTTGCTGAAGTCAGACTAAGGGGAGTGAACTGATCTCATAAATCTGGTTATCTCCTGGCTGTTATAGAAAAGGATGGAGTTTTTCACCTGACTACATTTACAGCACTATGAAATATAACATGCATCTGACTCATCATTGTAATGCTGTCTACCGTCTATTGCTGTATTGAATGTTGCTGTGATAATGACTGTTTGATGTGTCTACATATTCGCGTAACCATTTTGTCACTGTGGCGTCCACAATAAATAATGAAGAAAAACGTCAACGGCTGTTTCAAGAATCATTGACTTTATACGTCGTGAGTTTACTGACGTCCTATGTGGATTGCCCTGTTATTTTTGTATGAACATTGTTTTGACTGAACACATCTGCACACTACACAAAACCAGACATGCGGATACCATCCATCATCATATGGCATCACGTATCATTTGGTGGCCATAAGCTGGTTTGATTCTGGTACCAGCAAACACGGGATCCCTTACCCACTTCATTTTCAACAAGAATTCATCAACATCCTTCAAGAAATTAACATTCTTCAAGACAGCCAACATCTTCAAAATTTTCAAAGTACTCGGCGTTGCCCGGTAAAAGTCAAAATTTCAATTTTTTGACGGAAACAAGAATTTGACAGTACCCGGCGTTGTTACATGTTGCCGGATAACTCGGACTGCTGTTATCTTTTACGCAAGTCAAGCAAGTTGCTGCTGTCAAGGTTCCAGTGCTGTCGTTTTTGTGAAGGTCAAGTGCCGGTTGAAACGGGTTGTTTTCTGAAGAAGGCCAAGTACCGATTTCCATCAACTTACTTTTGGATTAGAAGGTCAAGTGCCGAAACAACTCAACACACAGTATGTCAGAAGCTCAAGTACCATCGTGTTAGCAGTGGAAGCAGTTCAGATGTGCCATCATCGTTGGAGCTTCGCTCTTTAGGACGTTGATTGACATCCGTTTTTTCTGCTGTTCTACGATTGGAAGCCTATAAGTTAAGTGGCCTGTTTGTATGTAAACTGTGCCCTTATACTTCTGCTGAGTCTTCTGTGTATCATCTCATTCTATATGTTATATGTCTATATGTTATTTGTATATTTATATGTTTATATTTCAGCGGGTTCTCGGTTGGGTGGTGTCTCCGTTAGATTATGCCACGTCATAGAGGTCGTCTATTGTGAGCGTTTTCTGTAGGGTTTGCAAATTTCCGATACTGGAATTTGCTAAGCGACTTCTGTTGCTATTTATGTTAGCTGTGATGACATGTTTTAATATTGTTTTCGTTATTATTTCGCATTCTTTAGTTTTGTTTTGATTTGTTTGTATTTGTTAGCCTACTCTTGTCTATAATTTAGTTTCATACAACATTTTTGTTTATACACTGTGGTGTCATGTATTTTGTTTAATTCTATCGTAGATATCGTCACATTTTTTGTGATATTTCATTAATTTCTGCTTTATTTTTAGTTGATTTCTGCGAACGTTTTTGTATTGTTGCTGATCTTTGTTATTGTTTACATTGTTATTGTTTACATTGTTTGCATTGTTTACATTTTCAATGTTTACATTCTGCATGTGTTTACATAGTCATTGTTTACAGTTATAGTAATTAGTTAATGGGCTATGCTAATGCACTGTTACTACTACACTGATGATAAATGAATGATGAATAGTGTTGTGCACTATTGAATGAGAAGTGCACTTATGATCAAGAATTGATTGGTGATATTTCATATACAAGTTCTTTGATTGGAGACTTGTTTCCCACAGAGACTGGGATAATATAAGGTGATGTGAATATACAAGTGCTTAATTAAGACTTGTTACACTTAGGTTTGAAATAAATTAGTTAATTATTTCAGGTTTTGGACGCATATGTTAGACAACATGTCTACATTTGAGCACTTTATTGAGCAGGGTAAATTGCTTGGGAAGACTGGTGATAAGTTAGAAGAATTTGCAACTGCTCGATATGATAAAGCAATGGAAGCTGAACAAAAGAAACTGCATATGGAAGCTGAACAAAAGAAACTGCAGATGCAGGTGGATGAAAAAAAGATTCCAAATGGAAATGGAAAAACAAAAAAGGGAATCAGAAGCTGAGGAAAGAAAACTCCAGCTAGAGGCTGAAAATAAAAGACTTGAAAAAGAGGCTGAGAATAAAAGACTTGAAAAAGAGGCTGAGAATAAAAGACTTGAAAAAGAAGCTGAGAATAAAAGACTTGAAAAAGAAGCTGAGAATAAAAGACTTGAGAAAGAAGCTGAAAGACTTCAAATAGAGGCTCAGGCTGAGGAGAGAAGATTACAGAGAGAGTCTGATGAGAGGAAAGAGAAAGCAAGAATGGAACATGAAGAAAAGGTCTTAGCTTTAGAGTTGGAAAAATTGAAATTGATGAACATGAGTAATGGTAATGATTCAAACAAGGGTTCATCTTCTGGTAAGGCTAATAATGATACTTTTAAGATTAAGTTACCAACATTTAGTCCTTCCAGTGATGACATAATGTTCTATCTGGAAAGATTTGAACAAGCATGTACAGCTCATAACATAGACAAAGCAAAATATGTTTATCAGTTATCAGGGATACTGACAGGTAAAGCTCTAAGTATATTAAATATGGTGGATGAACCTGACAAGAACAATTATGAGGTTGTCAGGGCCGCTCTGTTAAAGAAATATCAGCTTAACGAAGACGGCTATCGTCTACAATTTAAAAACATGTTACCTGAAAATGGAGTTGAATTCTCCGAGTTTATTGCAAGAATACGCATTACTTTCTCACGATGGGTTGAACTATCTAAGACGGAAAAAACTTATGAAGGACTTATGGACTTAATACTTAGAGACAAAGTCATGTCGTCTGTCAATGAGTCTTTCCTTGCTTTCCTTCATGAACGTAAACCTAAAACAATAAAAGAAATGGAAGATTTCTGTTGCCAATACGTAACTGCACACCCACACATAACCATGGGTAACTCTAAGGTGAAAGAAGGTTTACCAGTTGCTTCGGCAGCTCCGTATGGTCAAAACTTTGCTCGTAGATTCCAACAAAATTTTGATAGAAAGAGCAGCGGTAATTTCTGTCAAAATCATGGAAACCAATTTCATGGTGATTCTTCTTCGAAGAATTGGAGACAACCTGATAGTGGTCGTTACTATCACCCTAATAATTATAGGCATTTCAAAAGAGGATATGGTAATAGAGGTTATTCCTGCCGAAGACCTCAGAACCAAACAAATAGATGTTCGCATCAATGTGAACATGATAGTAATCGTGGAAACTGGAATTCGAACCAGGATAACAATTACAATAGAGACAATAATAACTGCAGAGATAATAATAACTCTGATAACTTCAGAGGTAATAATAGTCGGGGTAGATCTCAACACAAAAAAAAAGAGATATCAGCAGGCTAATGCTGTACAACAGGAAACTGAGGGAGCCTGTAATCATGTTGTTGATAATAAAAAAAACTTTGACGCTGTCACTGGTTCTGCTTTTGACTTTGAGAGAGCAAACAAATGCCCCCAATGCAGTACTTTATTCGAACCGGGTACCATAACTACTTTGAGTTGTGGTCACCCACTTCCCGCTCTTCCTGCTGCTGTTGCGCATGACGGGAGGGGTTCTTTAATTCTACATAAGGGTCTTGTTAATGATACTCCGGTCTCACTACTTTTCGATTCCGGATGCACCACAATTGGTGTTAGACAATCGCTTGTAGATCCATCTTGTGCTACAGGAAGGGTTATTAAATGTGTCACATTTGGCGGCACTCTAGAAAAATATCCTACTGCTGTAATTCGCATTGCCACTCCTTTCTTTACTGGTGATGTGCATGCTTGTCTCTTACCTAATCCTATTGCGGACCTTATTATTGGTCGTATTCACGGAGTTAGGGAGTGTACCCCACAGCAGATTGCTGCTTGGGAAGATAATAACATGCAAGCTACAAATGCAGTAGTTACAAGAGCACAAGCTCTACAAACACCCGAAAAATCACTGAATAGTGATAATGAAGTTGATAGCCAAGATAGTCACTTAGTAATCACTCGTGACTCTTTCATAAAATTGCAAGAAGAAGATCCTTCTTTAAAAAAATTCTTCGTTCTTGCGAAGAAAGGTGATCCGAATCAGGATACAAATAGAAAATCTTGGATTGCAATGAGAAACGGCGTACTTGTACGTATGGTACAAGATTCGACTACGTCGGCACATTCGCAAATTCTTGTTCCCAAGAGCATGAGAGTGCAAATATTACAACATGCTCATGACTCGCAATGTGCTGGACATATGGGTTTTTCCCGTACGAAGTCGAGAGTCCTTGCGGCTTTCTTTTGGCCTTTTGTCAATAAGGACATTCGTATTTACTGCCGATCATGCAAGGTATGTCAGGAGGTCAAATCTAGAGGACCACGACATGCTGCGCCTATCCAGGCTGCTGACATTCCTATTCGGCCGTTTCCAGAAAATGGCCATAGATATTATTGGCCCTTTTAAGGTCAAGTCGGCCAGAGGACATCAGTTTATCCTTACATGTGTCGATATGTGCACACGTTGGCCAGAGGCTATTCCTCTTAAGAGCATATCTACTACAGATATCGCAGATGCTCTTTGGTTGATATTTTCTCGCTTGGGGTTCCCCAGAGAAATATTGTCAGACCATGGCACTCAACTCATATCTGACACTATGTCACAGGTAATGTCTACCTTACATATTGAACGATCTCTCAGTAGTATCTACCATCCTATGTCTAATGGGTTAGTTGAGCGTCTGAATAGAACGCTCAAGACTTTGCTTGGTAAGATAACTGAAGATCATCCTCAAGATTGGGACAGGGTTTTACCCGCGGCTCTCTTTGCCTATAGAGAAGTCCCTAATGAACACACAGGATTTTCTCCCTTCGAACTTGTCTTTGGCGCGCGTCCGCGTGGCCCTATGTCTTTATTACACGATCTCATCACTGCCGATGATATTAGCGATGAAACTCAATCCTCATATGAGTATGTCATTGCTCTTAGACAAAAGATCATTGAGGCATGTAAGCTAGCAACTGCTTCATCAGAAATTGCTAAAGAGAAGGCAAGACAGTTTGCTAACAAGAATAGATGTCTACGACAACTTTGTCCAGGTGACAAAGCATTCGTCCTACTCCCCAGTAGGGAAAATAGACTTCTTATTGCATGGAAAGGTCCGTATGCAATAGTCTCTCGGATTTCCGATGTTGACTATGTGGTAGATATTGATGGAAAGCATAAAACTTTCCACATAAACATGCTTTCGGAATTTCACGAACGTCCGGACTATTTGCTGCCTATTTTCCAGGCAACGGATGATGCTCCTGCACCTCACGGTCATTATTCATCCCTGTCTGTCATACAGGATGAGGAAGCTACCTTCTCTGATGTCAACCTTCCCCTTCCAGTGGTTCCATTACATTCCAAGGAATCTTGGAAAAACGTTTCTGTTTCTCCTAATCTTTCTGGTGACGAACATCGACAAGTCTCGTCGATGTTACAAACATTTCAGGATGTTCTCACTGACATTCCTGGACACACAGATGTCATAGAACATGACATAATTCTTACCGACAATAATCCAATTAGGGTTAGGCCGTATCCTATTCCTATACACTTTCAGTCGCAAGTGGAAAAGGAATTGGATGAAATGATTCAATTAAATATAATTGAACCATCGACTTCACCATATTCTTCTTCCATGGTTATTGTCCGGAAGAAGGATAAGAACATACGAATTTGTGTTGATTATCGCAAATTGAATCAGGTCACAAAGTTCGATGCTGAACCGATGCCTTTGTTAGAAGATCTACTGATTAGACTTTCTAATTCTAGATTCTTCACTAAACTTGACTTGTCTAAAGGTTATTGGCAAGTGCCTTTAGCAGAGCATGCCAAACCTCTTACTGCTTTTTCTACACCTAGGGGTCTATTTCAATGGAATGTTATGCCTTTTGGTCTCATGAACGCCCCTGCCACTTTCGTTCGCATGATGCGTCGAATTCTGTCACATCGTTCGGATGTCATCGCATACTTAGATGACATCTGTCTCTTCAGTGATACCTGGGAAGATCACTATTTAGGGTTATATGACTTACTGTCCACTCTACGTGAGAATAATTTGACAGCAAAACCTTCTAAAGCTTTTGTTGGTTTTGGTGAAATCTCTTTCCTGGGTCATCGTGTTGGTCATGGTCTCTTGAAGACAGAAGACCACAATACTTCCAAAATACTGAACATCTCTGTTCCTAAAACGAAGAAACAAGTTAGGAGTCTCTTAGGTTTAATTCAATTTTATGGGAGATTTATTCCAAATTTATCTTCGATCATGGCACCTCTCTCAACATTGTTGAAGAAAGGTTCGCCTAATCTGGTCCGTTGGTCTGAAGAATGCCAATCTTCATTAGACCAAATCAAGAATATATTTTCTTCTCCTCCCATCTTAAGATTACCTACTCTTGATAGGACTTTTGTTCTTCGAAGTGATGCTTCATCCACTGGGATTGGAGCAGCACTGATGCAAGAATATGCAAATACTCTGCATCCTGTTATGTACATTTCTAGAAAACTAAATGCGGCAGAGAGGAACTACTCGGTTTTAGACCGTGAGTTGTTAGCGATGGTTTGGTCAATTCTAAAGCTACAAAGATTCCTCCTGGGCGCACATTTCATTCTAGAGACTGATCAGAAAGCTCTTACAGCTATTCAGACTAAGAATTTGAAGAGTTCGAGATCCACTCGATATGCTATAGCTCTTCAACCTTTTCACTTCACGGTACGAGCTATCCGTGGTGCGGATAATGTGATGGCTGACATTTTGTCTAGATGCCCACATGACTCTAACTAATACTTCTGTCCTATATTCCTATATATTACAGAGTCATAACACACCTATATTACTACAATAGATTAGCACATCTGTACTCACTTTATATGTACACACTATCGTGCTTTGTTGTCATCTTCTTCTGTTCGTTTTTAAGATGATAGAGGAGGACTGAGTAGTTAATATAAGGGCCGTTAGTTTACTAAACAGCCACAATTATTAATAATGTATTATACCTTATGAAGCATATTAGTTATTAATTAGCATTATATTGCTTGTACTTTCTCAGAATGTCATTGTTGAGCTGAGGACTTACCTTACTAGTATCAAGCATGACGAGTTCTAGATTGTGTACTTACCCTCGGAATACCAGAGCATATGTCCTGGATCGTCATGTAGTTTAACTTTACTATGTACTTATGTCATTACATGTCAAAGAATGTACTATTTAAATTTTCCTATCAGATTTGTACATCCATTTTTAAAGACAATATTAGAGTATGCTGTTTAATGATGATTATGGTAACTTGCATACGTATATTGTGTTTACATGCTAACGTGATGTGTGTTGGTGACACCTCCCCGATGTGAATATTTTTTGAGACATATTTATTTTTCTGTTGAGGTATATCCTCACCAGACACTCTATATTTAGCCTCATGTTAGGCAATTTAATTAATTATCAGCGCATAATTCGTGCGTTTTGAGCCGCTTATCGCATGCTCTTTGATATTTAAAAAAAAAAAATATGTTCCACATTTTTTTTTTATCGGGAGGAGGTGGTGATATGTTGCGTGATAAATTCTCGCAACATCGTTTTATTACAATATCTATTTTATAACGCAAGGGCAACAACTGCTTGAAATTTATAGTTACTTTTCTCGGTAAGCATTTGTCTTCTCGCGTTGGTATCGAATGCAGTTAAGTTTGAGCTGTGGTCATTTTGCGCTGGACTGCGCATGACTTGTCTTGCTTCTTGGTCGATCGGTTTCCGCCCACCACTAGTGGAGTGAGCGATTTGGAATGGCGAAAGAGATGCCTCGTTGAAGAGGGGATCTCCGCTATTTTTTGTTCTGTCAGGGATGTGTAGTCCTCTTAATGGATATTTCGTTTATTCGAGATAATACCTCTAGTGTTTCCCACATGTCGGGAGGCGTGATATTTCTGTGTATTTCATGAAAGCAAGGTAAATTAACATTTTCATTAACTCTATCGATTTTTGGTCGTGAACGATTTCTGGCTCATAGCCTGTCTTCGAAAGTCGTCGTCACGAGATGTTTTCCTAGCTCACATGTCGCTGTATTGTGCTGCATCGGTTGATGCAGGTCCCAAGGACTATTGCTTGCTACTTGGTTACCTGAACTAGGTTTGAAAAACCTTTATTATCTAGAGGATATTTTTTGAGGACATTATTTATACTTCGGCAGACGTGTCTGTCTTGCTGAAGTCAGACTAAGGGGAGTGAACTGATCTCATAAATCTGGTTATCTCCTGGCTGTTATAGAAAAGGATGGAGTTTTTCACCTGACTACATTTACAGCACTATGAAATATAACATGCATCTGACTCATCATTGTAATGCTGTCTACCGTCTATTGCTGTATTGAATGTTGCTGTGATAATGACTGTTTGATGTGTCTACATATTCGCGTAACCATTTTGTCACTGTGGCGTCCACAATAAATAATGAAGAAAAACGTCAACGGCTGTTTCAAGAATCATTGACTTTATACGTCGTGAGTTTACTGACGTCCTATGTGGATTGCCCTGTTATTTTTGTATGAACATTGTTTTGACTGAACACATCTGCACACTACACAAAACCAGACATGCGGATACCATCCATCATCATATGGCATCACGCATCACTGACCTTTAATCATTTCAAATCTTCGTAATAACAATGGACTGACCCATGTCCGTACTTGCATAAAATATATCTGTATGGCAATACCATGCCCAACATTGGAAGGAAAGTCAGACGCGTCTTTACAGCTCGACGGTCAATGTAAAAAGGGTCCCGTAGCTAGGTCACGGTCTGCGACCTAACAACGCTCACGCGTCATAATTAGAGCGTGAACTTCGCGTTCAGTAGTCCCTAACTTATTAACAGTAATTTATATTAAATGCTGTACATAATGACGAGTGTTCCTTAAATTCTGTTGAAAGGGAGCATTCTGAGAAAGACCACCTAAAAACTAGTAGGAGAAGCCTAAAAATAGGAACATGGAATGTTAGAACTCTGAACGGAGAAGGAAAGCTTGACAATCTTATATTAGAAGCAACAGACATGAAACTCGATATACTGGGAGTTGCAGAGGCAAGACTTTTGGATACAGGCTACATAAAAAGAGACCAGTACACGCTTATACACTCAGGCGGAGAAAAACATGAAAGAGGGGTAGGAATGTTGATAAAGAAGGAGTTAGAAAAATACGTATGTGGATACTGGACACACAATGACAGAATGATGTTACTAAAAATGAGAGCAAAGCCATTCGACATATCAATCTTACAAACTTATGCACCAACTAAAGATCACAGCGAGGAAGAAATAGAAGAATACTATAGATGTAAGCTGAGCTAAAAAGAAAAAAAAAATATAGTGCGAATAACATAAAAAAAGCCACGCGATTAATTATGAATATAAAATAAAGTTATCAGAAAAACTTCAAAAACAATCGATTAAACATAGTCACGGAATAAGAGCTTATGTTTTATTTATAAATAATCTAAAGTATATTAGAATGCAAAAAACAGAACATAAAAAAAACACGAGTAAAAAAAAATTGAAAAAACGGGAGTTAAATTCAGGATGGGTACAAGTGAGCAAAAATTGGAATTAAAACAGAAAAAAAACCAAATTAAGAAATGTAACTAAGGTAAATTTTATTAGATGACCCAGAGTAAAAAAACTTAAAGAATAGGAACTTCAGGAAAGAGAGTATGTTATTTAAACCTGAAAAGAGAAGGAAAGCTTGACAAGATACTTTGATATGATGTAAAGAAATATAGTAAAAAATACAAAGAAAAAAACACAATGATAAAATAAATGAGTAAAATTAAACGTATTAAACAAAAACGGAATTGCAGAGGCAAAAAAAAAAAAAATGAATTTTTGGATGAAAAAAAAAAGTTACAGGCTACACCCAAAAAAATAAAAAAGAGACCAAAGTAATAAAAAAAAAAAAATATCGAAACCCAGGTTATAATACAAACAAAAAAAAAAAAAACAATCAGGCGGAGAAAAACTTGAAACTTTGGTAGGAATGTTAAATAAAAAAAAAAAAACACAAAAAATGACCAAAAAACTAAACAAATAAATACGAAAAATGGTAAAAAAAAAAAAAAAAAAAAAAAGATAAATCTCAGACACAGTAAAAAAAAAGATAAAAGTTAAAAAACTGAAAAAAATAAAAAAAAAAAAAAAAGAAAAAAAAAAAAAAACAAAACAAATAAAAAAAAGAAGAAATGATGTTACTAAACGAATGAAGATAAATAGCAATAAAAAAAAAAAAAATGAAATTCGAGGAGTATAAAAAAAACACAGCTTACAAACAAAAAAAAAAAAAAAAAAAAAAAAGCCACAACTAAAAAAAAAGATCACAAAAAATGTTGGAAAATAAGAAACTAGCAAAACAAAAAAAAAATTGCTTAAACACCATAAAAAACGGTTAATAAAAAATGTAGCTTTAACAAAATGTAAATATAAACACGCCAGCGTGGACCAGTCAAATCAACAGATTAGTGTTTTGAAATAGTAATGGGTGATATGAAATGCAAAAGTAGGAAAAGGAAAATACAAGAAAATAGTAGGACATATTATGGATTAGGGACAATGGAAATGATAGGAGGAGACAGACTTATCCAGTATCTGTGAAGAAAACCAGCTGGTCATATGTAACACCTTTTTTGAACACTCACCCAAGGAAATTATACCACATGGAAAAGCCAGGAGAGATATAACACGAAATGCCAAATCGACAATATATCATGATTAAAACATAGATTTAAAAACAGTGTCACAAGTGACAAAAGACATATCCTGGCGCCGACATAAATTCAGATCACAATCCAGTCGTCATCAAAGTAAATATAAAGCTGAAAAGAGCAGGAAACAGAAGACAGGAGGAACCCCAGATAGAAATATCAGCGCTGAAACAACAAGATATAAAACAGAAATATTTAATAGACGTCAAAAATAAATATCAACAGTTATTGACAGAAAGCATGGAGCAGTATAGAAGAGAAAACCCAGAAGAAAAAGCAACCGCAAAATGGGAATGCTTAAAAACAAGCATACAATCAGCGAATGCAAATTTACCTAAAAGGAGTGTCTAAATGGAAAATCCAAATTTGGATGACAGGATGACATCTTGAATAAAATGACCGAAAGAAAGAAAGCAAAAAAGACACTCCAGAATATAAAACAATAGACAATGACATTAGTACTATGTGTAGAGAAGCAAAAAGAAACGGTGGATAAGAAACCAAAATGCAAGGAAATAGAAGACTTGGAAGCAAAGCAACAGGACAAGAGATATGCATGAAGAAATAAAGAAAATTATCAAATCGGTCACCAGGTTTGCACAAGGAGGAAGCTGTTAATCAAGAGCCAAAAAATGGGTGTAATATTACTTGATGAGAAAGACATATCAAACAGATGGGGCAGAATTACGTTAAAAGAAAATTATTCACGACGAGGACAACAGAGGTAAAAAACCATCACCAGATTCTAATGAAGGCCCAAACATTCTCAGATCAGAAGTAGAGAATGCCATTCATATGATACAAAAAGGAAAATCAGCAGGCATGGATAACCATAAAAATTGAAATAGATAGAAGCTCTGGAGAGAGCTTTGGTGTAGATACAATCACAGAAATATGCAACGAGTAGTAATACAATACAGGATATATACCACACGACAATGAAGACATCAGTTTTTATAACCATTGCCCAAAAAAACCAAATGCAACAGAATGCTCAGACTTCAGAACAATCAGCCTGATGAGTCATGCAATTAAGATACTGCTCTCAAATCATTTACAGGAAAGAATAAAAAGTAAAGTAGACAGCGAAAATCCCAGGAAGAGCAGTTTGTGGTTTTAGACGGAACAGTGGAACAAAGAGATGGCGCAATATTTTGCCTAAGAATATTAGCAAGAAAAAAATATACAATGGCGTGTCCAAATAAAAAAGTAATGTGATATTATGTGCTTACACTATTGACTATAAAGAAAGGCTTTTGTGACAGGTAGTCCATCTCATGAGAAAATAATTGAAAATGCTCGAAGACATAATGGTAGGTAATTGATGGAAAACAGATATAAGAATATTCAGACCAATGTACCTTTATTGGGAGAAGCAAACTGCCAACAGTAACAGATCTGGAAAGGAATTATTTCACTAAACATTACCTACATAGACATTAAAGGAAAAGAGGTGTCTCTCAGACAAGGTGTAGTGTTGCTGTCCCCCTGCCTATTTAAATTTTAAAACCATCGTGACCGAAAAAATTTTCAAAGACAAGATACAAGAAAATAAGCCCAGGGACTGTAAACTATCAGTGGAAAGGTCAATAGAACAACCGTAGAGATAATGCAGAAATGATACCGTGTTGTTAGCTGAAAGCGAACAGGAGTTACAAGAACTAGTGAAAGCAAGTGAAAACAGTAAATAAGTCAGCGAAATAATGGATCTTCGACAGATATAAATATTGAGAAAACCAAAAAACTCTATGATCATATTTAGCAAAACAATACCGAAAGATCGATAAACCCACATTAAAGATATAAGTCGATAAAGATGGGGAAGCATAATCCTGGAACAATGTCAAGAGCTACGTTATAATCTACGGTCATATATAACAGAAAGATGGCTAGATGTGAAACAGAAATCTCAAGAAGGAGAATAGGAATGGCCAAAGAAGCTACAGATTCAACAACAATGTAGAGAAACAGTTATTATACTGACATCCTCACAAAACACCGCAGTTTATCTCATACAAATTAAAAACTGAGAATCATAAAGAGTGTTATATATAATTGCTGCATTCATGCTCTGTATGCGGTGCAGGATAACGCATGGGGACGATGAATAAGCAGTTGGAAGAAAGAATTGAGGCCTGAGGCTCTTGAAATGTGTGGATATATAGAAGTTTGAGAATGGGGCGTATCTCATGGAAAGAGATGAAAACAAATAAGGAGGTCCTAGAAAATCTAGGTATGAAAAGAGAACTAATGAGGGAGGTCAAAAGATTGATGATATTAAATGCTATGACCCTAAACGTAGCACACTGCCAATCCTAGCAGACAACGGTAATATTACTCCCGTAACACCACCCCACCTCAGAAAAGATGAGACCTAGTATAAGTGCAGTCTCTTACACACCACTTCCCTAGGGCAGTATCTGCTATCGGAATATTGTACATTGTGATCTACTTTTGTAACCACACTCTGCGCCCGATTTGTAGAATGGTTAAAACACTTGTCTCTCGCAGCAAAGTTATATGTTCCAGTCTACCCGGCTATACATGGATTCCTGATTCTGGTCTTGAGTTAGGGAAGGCAAAGGTAACTTGATCACCCTACCTCATAAAGCTTGATCTAGTATGGTGAAGTATCTAACACGTCATTCTCCTACGGTAGTATATGCTCTAGGACTACCTGTATCTCCTTGTTACCTTTGTAACAACACTCTGCGCCACGATTTGCAGAGTGGTTAGAACAATAGCCTCTCGCCATAAAGTTACCGGGTTCCTGGTTCGAAACCTCATAGCGTCAAACCAATTTAACTAGCTGTGTATAGATTCCTGGTTCTGATCTTGAGTTAAGGAAGACAAAAGGTAGCGTGGAAGGTAACTTGATCACTACCTCATAAGGCTGGACCTATAATAGTTTAGTCTATAACACGTCACTCCCCATCGGCAGTATATACTTGTAGAACTACATTTACAATTTTTAACCACACTCTACTTATAACTACTTCTTGGCACCCGAACGCCGCCACAGTGGCCTGAAAGTGGAACAGAACACAGTGGAATATGGCACCAGGTGTCATCAACTCAGTAACACAAGCTATGAGTTCCAGACACAGGGTTTTCACACCTGAGAATAAGAGACGAAGTTTCATTGATTCCTTTACGAGTTAATTAAATTAGGTTCATTCATCTCTGGCTGCCATCTTTGAATAGGTTCCTTTACAGACAGCGACTGGCTGGCGGTTACAATGTCGTTAGAACTGCGGTTGACTCAGTGTGCGCTACATAATTGTTCACCCCTGGAGATGGATGAAGAGTGGCAGGTAGACGAGATGAATGGAACATTGTGGTCATTGACCTATACACCCTTGAGAGCAACGGGCCTTGGAGATGATGACGTGATGTTTATTGCTACAGATATCAATAATCTTTGTGATTTGTTGTTGTTGTTTTATTTGTAAAGATAAATGAAAGTTTTAGATATGTTTCGCAGGAGAATAGTAACACTGCCTCACCAGAAATGTTGTCTAAGGCCACTAAGGAAGGTTGGGCACGAGACCGGTATCTCCATCCTGTAGAGATATAAAGACACAACAAAAATAAATTCAAAATAAAATAAGCGGCATCAACCAAGAAGATATAAGGTAAAGGTAGCCAAAAGGCAGACGCTGCCGTAGGGGAGTGAAGTGTTAGAGATTTCACTATATTAGGTCCAACTTTATGAGGTGGGGTGATCAGTTTCCTTTCCTCGCTGCCTTTGCCTTTCCTAACACCTTTTAGAAGCTGAGTCGACTGGAACGTGACTTTACCCGGGTCTCGATCCCAGAACCCGGTAATTTTGCCGCCCAGAAGTGCTTAACCAGTCGGAGGCTCAAGAAGGTCATCACCATCAGATGCCATCTTCACAACGAAAGTCGGCTGCAGTAGATCTCCAACGTCTTCTGTCTCTTGTCTTGATGGTATACTCTGATAGACTCTTTCCTGTCCATCTCTTGATGTTATCTTCCCACTTATAGCGCTGTCTTCCTCTTGCACGTTAGCCTT
This sequence comes from Oreohelix idahoensis, assembly GCA_024509875.1. Taxonomy (NCBI): domain Eukaryota; kingdom Metazoa; phylum Mollusca; class Gastropoda; order Stylommatophora; family Oreohelicidae; genus Oreohelix; species Oreohelix idahoensis. The sequence goes on along the minus strand of JAMPIV010001764.1, from coordinate 191,597 downwards.
CAACTCTACCTTCTATTATGGTCTTCAGTGTCCGGTGTTATGTCTTTTTACATGACCAGAATATTTTAGCTGTCTGATTTTGATCTCCTTTATTAATTCTATTTATATTCCTAGCTTTTCTATGACCTCTTTATTTGTTCCGTTTCTCGCTGCTCTTTTCCTTTCTTAACTCAAGAGTCACGTACCCATTTACAGCTGGGTAGACTAGAGCGTGTCGACACCGTGAATCGAACCCAATATCTTTGCCGCGAGAGACCAGCGCTCTAACCACACTGTCAATCGAACGCTCTTTAATAAGACAATTGTAGCCAGATTTGGTAGCTAGGTTACTCATGGAGTAAACACCCCGACAAGATGTGGACTCGCCCATATATCTTGACAGCAATATCAAGCTTCATGTCGATCGCGGGTGGTCTGCGAATAGGACTACTACACCTTAGGCATGTCTCACAATGTGACTTTTTTTTTTTTTTTTTTAATCGTACGCCCGCTATTCATCATCATGATCAGTTGCCATCTCCACAACGAAGGTTGGCTGTAATGGATCTCCAACGTCTTCTGTCTCTTGTCTTGATGGTGCACTCTGATAGACTCTTTCCTGTCCATCTCTTGATGTTGTCTTCCCACTTATAGCGCTGTCTTCCCCTTGCACGTTTGCCTTCAACTCTCCCTTCTGTTATGGGCTTCTGCAAGGTGTTATGCCTTTTTATGTGGCCAAAGTATTTTAGCTGTCGAACTTTGACCTCCCTCATTAGTTCTCTTTTCATATCTAGATTTTCTAGGACCTCCTTATTTGTTTTCATCTCTTTCCATGAGATACGCCCCATTCTTCTATATATCCACATTTCAAGAGCCTCAATTCTTTCTTCCAACTGCTTATTCATCGTCCATGTTTCTGCACCATACAGAAATGCAGAATATATATAACACTTTATGATTCTCAGTTTTAATTTGTGAGATAACTGTTTGGATGTCAGTATATGTTTCATGTTGTTGAATGTAGCTTTGGCCATTCCTATTCTCTTCTTGATTTCTGTTTCACATCTGCCATCTTCTGTTATTATATGACCGAGATATACGTAGCTCTTGACTTGTTCCAGGATTTCCCCATTTACGCTTATCTTTAATGTGGGTTTATCGTCTGTTTTGCTAATTATCATAGTTTTTGTTTTCTCAATATTAATGTCGAGTCCATATTCATGACTTATACTGTTCACTTGCTTCACTAGTTCTTGTAACTCCTGTTCGCTTTCAGCTAACAACACGGTATCATCTGCATATCTAAGGTTGTTTATTGACCTTCCACTGATGTTCAGTCCTGGTATTTCCTGTATCTGTTTGAAAATTTTTTCGGTGTATAAATTAAATAGGCAGGGGGACAGCACACAACCTTGTCTGACACCTCTTTTTATGTCTATGTATGGTGAATAATTCCTTCCAGATCTTACTGTGGCAGTTTGCTCCCAATAAAGGTTACTGAGTATTCTTATATCTTTTCCATCAATACCTATGTCTTCGAGGCATTCAATTATTTTCTCATGATGGACTCTATTACTCAAGGCGAAATCTCAGGATAGTACGGCTATGTCTAAACTTGAGACTGATTTTACGTGAGTATCCTATTTTCCCTGTACACTGACAGGTGTCCTCTCGCCATTCAGGCAGATACTCGCCGTCCTTGGAGGGTACCCATTAGAGCTGGGTTGGCTCAGGAACCGTCAGGTTATTCCAGTCCCTGGTCGACGACACTTCTTCAAATGTCTTCGCCAGGGCTCGAATTATTCCAGTCCAAATCCCGGTCGACGACAACTCTTCAAATATCATCGCCCAGGCTTGAACCTGGATCACCCGCGGTTCCCATAGAATGTGACTAATATGAGGTTGCGCATAGGACTTGCAACCTCATCATGTAAGACAAATTGCCACAGAGACTATTGCTGCAAGAGCATATTAATGCTTAGTGCAGGCCTCCTGAAAGAGGACTAGCTACAGTGGTAGCTGCATGCTCTGTAAGGAGCTCAAAGGAAAATGTTGAATATAGATAAAGCTGCAGGAGCACACAAGCAACCGTTTATGAATCTATCAACTTTTGCCTGTTGTTTTTGTTGTTATCCATGTTTTACAGCCACACAATAGGACTACCTTGACAGCTGTGTTGAAAACTCTTATTTTTGTGTTGGGCAGGGGCGTACTTTAAGTATTTGGCACCCGGTGCGGATCCTTCCTTTCGCACCTCCCAAACACACAGACTAATACGTCATGCTTGCAAGTAGATAAATAAATAATACAGTATTGTCTTAACAGTATCAGATGCACCCCCCCCCCTTTTTCCAGGCTGTAACCCGGGTCAGACGGCCACCCCCGCCATACCTTAGTACACAACTGGTGTTGGGTGTAATATAATATATTTCTTTGGGTAGTCAAGGCTTATTATTATTTTGATAATGAACATTAATTAAAATAGTGAAAGCAAAGTAAGAATACAAAAGGCAGAGAAGCTTTGATTGTAACAGGATCTATATGAGAAATCAAGCCCAATAGAAAACTTCAGAATGTTCAACTATAATGTCTCAGCTGTCCTATTGTATGGATCTGAAAATCAGAGAACAACGAACACAACAACCACGGTTTTACAGACTCATAAATTGCTGCTTGTTCCAGAATTGAAGAATTATAGTGGTGTGACAGGACAACAATGTTGTGGTGATATAACAAAAGGTGGAGATAGGTCTTTGGAGTTGAATAGAAAATACGCTGAGGTAACCAGCCCTAGTATAATAAAGTCGTCTGTGTTCTGGAATCCACAGGGTCCCAGAAATATAGATAGATAGATAGATAGATAGATAGATAGATAGATAGATAGATAGATAGATAGATAGATAGATAGATAGATAGATGGATAGATAGATGGATAGATAGATGGATGGATGGATGGATAGATAGATAGATAGATAGATAGGTAGGTAGGTAGGTAGGTAGGTAGGTAGGTAGGTAGATAGATAGATAGATAGATAGATAGATAGATAGATAGATAGATAGATAGATAGATAGATAGATAGATAGATAGATAGATAGATAGATAGATAGATAGATAGATAGATAGATAGATAGATAGATAGATAGGTAGGTAGATAGATAGATAGATAGATAGGTAGGTAGGTAGATAGATACATAGCTAGATAGATAGATAGATAGATAGATAGATAGATAGATAGATAGATAGATAGATAGATAGATAGATAGATAGATAGATAGATAGATAGATAGATAGATAGATAGATAGATAGATAGATAGCGAAATCTGTGAGATAATCGCTAAATTCAGTAAGATTTTACTCCTATTAAAATAAATAAACCCGCCCGTGTGTGGTTGCCTATCGTCGTCTTCTGCGCCAGTAGAGCGCTGAATTTTGTACAGTGGTAATGCTTAGAAAATGATCTCGCCGTCAAATCTTACACGCTTTCCTAGTTCGTCCTTGAGAATTAAAAATAAAATTTTTGCAGGGTCAAGGAGTATTTGTTCCAAGACCGAGAGAGAGAAGAAGGGAGGTGGGTGAAGGTGCGACAGAAGAAATGCTACCATTGTCACGCGTTTGGGTTTTGAAACGCCAAATTGTAATGAGAGCGCTACAGTATTGCCTTTAGCAGATTTGAAAAACAAGACGCAAAGCCCCATGCATGCATCGTACTATATTCTCGCAGTTGAAATGGATATACACACACACAGTCAGCTCTCATTTCCTGCCTAGTAGTGTATTTCTGACGTAACCCAAACAAGTTGTTTTATTTTGAATAAAAATGATAGAGAAGGGGGGAAAGATGGCCGACTTATGGAAAAGTATATAATTGACGACTAACAGTGACGAATATGAAAATCCAAACGATATTAATGCTAATGCCAGTCAACGTATGTTTGTGATATTTCCATTGAATTTGTGGTAAGTACGAATTTATTAACCTTGTTATTAAAAAAATTTGGTGTATAAGATACTGCTTTATTGGGAATGTTTTGCGACTAAGTACATAGGTCCCCTAGCAGACTTATGCAGGGCCTGTGGTGTTGCTCACACGCAGTAGAACTGACACGAGTTGTATAACTAAAAATGATTTCCACACTTACCAGTGGGAAGGCTAACCCACATTATCCTATGGGAGAGGATCATTGTTGAAGTGTCAGAGGCGTTGTAGCCATTAGGGAGAAGAATAGGAGCACTGGTATGAGTTGTTATCTCAGATGAAAATGGTTGAAATGGGTTGGTTAGAGGGATCTGACCCTTTTCTTTTTATTGAATTATACCATGTATTACTTGTGGAATGATATTGTAGATGTGTTATAAAGAATCATAACCTTGTTTCAGGGTTTTTGTTCTGGTACTAAACTAGTGCCAGAACCCTGGTGTATTTATCTTCGTGAGAGAAATTGAAATTTTTGCTGGTACACGCTGTCTACCACACCACACCAGGGACTGTGTCAGATTGGTCATTCGGTTGAAAATTTTGCTGGTACACGCTGTCTACCACGAATCAACCCATGAAATATAGGAGATTGTCAGCATCATAACTACTACCAACAGAAAGATAAATGCCCTTGTGTCGGCACTAAGAGTTCATCCACTTGTATTAAAACATAATAAATAAATAAAAATTGACTGTTGAATAAACATTCCACAAGAGATAGAGAAAAGAGAGGGTATGATGAAAATACCCCAACCCACCATTAATTACCAGTGTTAAGTTAGTCTATAGTAATACCTAAATATAATTGGATTGTAATATTGCTTTATATGGACAGAAGATCCATTGTGGTATTTAATTTTATGTAAATAAAACCATAATTTTCATTTTGTTGTATCAGGGCAAATAAAATTGTAATATAGCCTATTACATAATATTCAGTCACAGACTTCTATAAGATATATCCTAGAGTGTTAGTCTGTTTGTGGTTGTAGTATTGACTCAGTCCTATTTATGTGATATAATTAAAGTGTATTTGTATTGTTTGACTTACACTGCATTATATCTTCATTACCCTAGACACTTAGACGCAGTCACATAAGTAATAAATAAAAATATAGAACCAAGTGAGATCATAGGGTGGTAGCAGCTAGGTCCCCTGAAAATACTTAACCATCAACTACTAAACTCAGGAGCCTACACAGCTGACCTCACTTGGGTAGACAAATAAAGATAGATAGAGAGGGAACCAATGGAGAATAGAATTTAAGAGTGGCGTACAAACAAACAAACAAACAAAAACAATAAAGGAGCTTGAGCTGATGCTGGAAGACATGACAGTTGTAACACACATTTTTAATCTCTCTCTTTCTCTCTCTTTCTTTCTCTCGCTTCCTCCCTCTCTCCCTCTCTCCCTCTCTCTCTCTCTCTCTCTCTCTCTCTAAAAACCTACTCATTTTTTATTATGATTGTATACTGTAAATGAATGCTGTTATGTTAACTTTATAATGTTGCATGCCTTTAAATTAGTGCTTAAAGTAATATGTACGAATAAAAGGATATACGAGTATGCAAGATTAATGAGAGTGAAAGGGCAGAATGTTAGACGGGCCTGCGCGCCCAATTCTTAACCCTTCGAAAATAAAGTTCGTTCGTTCGTTCTCTCTCTTTGTGTATTCTTACATCTTTTGCACTTTCTTCTTCCTATAATCTATGTTGAGATTTATGTTTTATATCTCGGCGTTTCATATGGTAACCTCCGACTTTGTCAGTTTTTACTCCTTGTAGAGAGAAAATTAAGAGTTACCAGAAAACCTAGGAATAAAATGAGAATTAATGAAGGGGATCAAAATTGAACAGCTAAAATATTTTGGCCATATAAAAAGACATAACGCGGAGCATGTTCTACAGGATTGTCCTCTGTACGACCAATTAAGAAAGAAATACTGGCCCAATGACTCAACCCTAAACTCAAAGCTGTATGGAGCTAAAGAGAACGGCCGAATTCATCATGAGAACTCGTCTGACGGTGTAAACATCAAAGATGCGATCACAAGAAGAAGAAGAAGAATAGACATAACACCTTGCTAAAACCCCTAATAAGAGAAGAGTTTGGCAAAGGTGCTACTAGTGGGAAGATAGCATGGACAGGAAAAAGTCTATCAGAGTGCACCATCAAAACAAGAGAAAGAAAAAAGTCTATGAGAGTGCCCCATGAAAACAAGAGACAGGAAAAAGTCTATCAGAGTGCACCATCAAGACAAGAGACAGGAAAAAGTCTATCAGAGTGCCCCATCAAAACAAGAGACAGGAAAAAGTCTATCAGAGTGCACCATCAAGACAAGAGACAGGAAAAAGTCTATCAGAGTGCACCACCAAAACAAGAGACAGGAAAAAGTCTATCAGAGTGCATCATTAAAACAAGAGACAGGAAAATGTCTATCAGAGTGCACCATCAAAACAAGAGACAGGAAAAAGCCTATCAGAGTGCACCATCAAAACAAGAGAAGGGAAAAGTCTATCAGAGCGCACCATCAAAACAAGAGACAGGAAAAAGTCTATCAGAGTGCACCATCAAAACAAGAGACAGGAAAAAGTCTATCAGAGTGCACCATCAAAACAAGAGACAGGGACAAGTCTATCAGAGTGCACCATCAAAACACGAGACTGGAAAAAGTCTATCAGAGTGAACCATCAAAACAAGAGACAGGAAAAAGTCTATCAGAGCACCATCAAAACAAGAGACAGGAAAAAGTCTATCAGAGTGCACCATCAAAACAAGAGACAGGAAAAAGTTTGTCAGAGTGCACGTCGTAGATTTTTTATAGGAGAATTAAGACTTGGGTTGGTCCCTTCTGATTAGATTTGAATAAGTGATAGTTACAGTGAGAGATAGTAATAGCAATAGATTTCCACGAGTGAGATGGTAGACTGTGATAGAGGCTGTCTCTGAAATCGAGAAATCTTCTCTCTTTCACCTATCATCTACGACAGATTTAGAGGAGTCAGACAGTCTAAACACATATATATTACATATATAGTTCTATCCACTCACGTCCACGCACATACAATACGACAGTTAGACGTAGAGACGTGGGAAAACTATAACAATGATTATACAGATAATTTGGAACGAGCTGACCAACGCGCTGATTAAGTTCTCGAGAAATTTTTAATTATCGTAATAAACTTCTATCACAACATAAAATATTACATCAAGCATAAACAAATAGTCATAAAAAATCAAGGAATTGCTACAAGAAATGATAGACCCACAGTTATGATCTTCCCTCGATGTTTAGCCCACAGTCCCGTTAGGAGAAAGATGATAGCCCAAAGAGTCACAGATACATATGATTTGGGTCTAATATTTTCCCTTTTGAAGGTATGGACAGACTTGATATCTCTGGTCTGTTCTAAGGGAAATAAGGTTAGCAATACTTGCATAAAGAAAGTTAAGACAGCAAAATGGGTGCCAAATTACAACAATAAAGAAATCACTCAGTTATGCATTCACTCTATTCATTCAGCCGTGATCACGTGCATTTGTTCATACTCACAGCTTTGATAGCCACTTCTGGAAACACAATTTTTAGGACATTCACACACAGAATCGTCAATGGCAGTCTTTGACCAAGAAATCCCCAGTTCGAAAAAGACGGGTTGAATTCTCTGCTTCAGGGAACGATTCCTTGGGTGTTCTTATTTTTCGGATGTCTGTTTAGGTCACATTAAAATTGTCCAGGCACGAACATTAACAACGAGCACAGTGTCAATAGCTTAGGTTTCTGCAAATGAGGAATGTCAGATCGGTGTCTTTTTTTTCTGGTTAGGACTTTATTTGGTCACCATACTACTAGTCAAAACTCCGTCGGAATGTTACTGACGTTAATATGTTACTTGCCACACAGGCTAAAAAATGTACTTGAGTTGTTTCTCAGGAAGAATTAAATATGGCGCGATAGGCCTGTTACTTCATTTAACCTTTAGAGTACTTGTAAAGATTATGCACCAAGTTTTTTAAGGAAAATGTTTTAGTTCTTCACAGATATCACTCATCAGTACTTAACGCTGGCAAAGTTTGGGTTAACCCCAGTATTCACTGAATAAAGGAAAAAACACATATAAAATAATTATACATACTAGGTACTCATTATAACTTACATTTTTAAACTGCAAGCGTACAGCTTGACTTATCATTTAAAACTTCCCGTAAAATAAGTTATATACATAAAATCAATCATCATGAATTAGGAATACATACGTATCCCGTCAATACTCACTGATGTAGCATTTCAGTTACAAGTTAATTTAAAAATATTCTCGTCTGGTTATTAGCAGTTAAATTAAATTTATTAATAGCCAAATGATCTTAAGCTAGAAATTATAATTTTATTCTGCTTTCCACTGAAACACGTCACTAGAAAATAATACAGACTATATTTTAATTCTCTCTGCACAAAAGAACTAGTGAAAAATAGGCGATTTAACACTTTAAACACTCACAAAATATTAGATACTTAATATAATATTTACCTCAACACAGAACTATGGTATCACAACGAAACTAAGAGGTTCACTTATAAGTTTAAGTATCTAGAACGAAGTGACCACGTCTACTGCAAATGGAGAATGAGTGAAATCAAGTTTAAAACTCTGGTTAATATCTTAAACCAGACAAAGGATCCTACTATTTCCAAACAACCACGATCTCTCCCCTCTCCTAACACCTACGTTAGCTTAGACGCTAGCTCATAACTGCCAAAACGTGCGTCTTCGCACCTTACGCCAAAAACTGGCCGTGGAGCGTGAGTGTCATATGAGAAATGCTAGACACTCTGTCTGCTCTGAGCAAGCATGTCTGGCGCGATTCACACCTCATCGAGCAACTCAGCCAAGGAAACTCGCGTGACAGGTGCAAATGTAGACAATTTGTCTGCTCTCATGTCTGATAGATAGACTGAATTCCCACCTAAAATCATCTCGTGCAAGGGACTGACACGTTAGGTAATCTACTGCGTTTCTAAATGAGAAAACGAAAACGGCAAAGTCAGAATGGGAAAGAAAATATTTTTCGCAAACGAACGAATGCGAAAAATACAGGAAAAGGATAAAGAGTGATAATAAAATAGAGGACCCGGGTGGAAGAAAAAAAGAATATATAGAAAATTTATTGATCATAAAACTCTCTGTGACAGAACGTCCCTCCTTTAAGAAATGAAAGCACTCCATGTCTATGTTATGGAAATAAATTTCTTATATCCGTAGCTTCAGGGTGTCTGTCCTCTTCCCTCTCATCTTCTCCCTCCCTCCATCTCTCTCCAATTACTACTCAAGTCTACTCCCAAAGTTTCCTTTCTCTGGAATGTCTCCCATGCGCGCTTGAAAGAGTGTTGCCGCTTTTGACATTTTTGAAAGATTACGTGTGCTTGCAGTGGAATTTCCCTGCCACTATCGTCATCTTCCTCAGTTTTGGCGATCGTCAGGAGATGTTCGGAGGTTGGCACTGGTCTTTCCAAGAATTTCTGTAGCAGATTTAAATGGAAAACCTTTTTCTTTCCTTGAATAGAGATCTGGTAGTTAGCCTTAGAAATCTTTTTCAGGACGGTAAACGGCCCTTGCCATCCGATCCTCAGTTGGTATTTCCGGTAGGGAGTAACGCCATAACTTTCTCTCCTGCGTCCAATTCTCTTTCTTTCGCGACTTTCCTGTATCGGTTAGCGTGCTTTGTGCGTGCTCGCTTAAAGTTGGTCGTTGCTAGGTCCCATCCTAGTTTCAACCTTTCCTTTAAATCCGACACATATTTACTTGCTGAGACAACTGTCTCATCAGCCTTTTGGTCTGTCAGCGACCAAAGTAAGGCTTCCAGCGGGCCCTTAATGGGTCTGCCGAATAAAAGCGTAGCTGGCGGAAATCCTGTGGAAGTATGAGGAGATTCTCTGTAGCCAAATAAAGCTGCAGGAATACAAAGATCCCAATCTTCAGGTTTCACTTGCGCCAGTTTACTTAGCATCATGTTGAGGTTTCCGTTAACACGTTCCATGAGCCCATTTCCGGCCAGAGTGTAAGGCTTAGTGTAGATGGGCTGGTCCCTCAAGATCTTAATGATCTCATCCATCAACAGGTTTCGGTATGGAGATCCGTTATCGGTCAACACTTGCTGAGAGAATCCCAACCGAGTGAAAATCTGCACGAGGGCTTCTGCGACATGCTTGGCATCTGCGCATGTTAGCGGGATAGCTTTTGCCCATAAACTGCATGTCTCGACTAAGGTCAGGATAAACCTGTTCCTTCTTTTAGTCTTTTCTAAGGGTCCTAAAATGTCGATCACAACCCGTTCGAATGGTGTTCCCACTATTGGCATTTCACCCATGTGGACTGGGGGTGTCCGTTGCTTGGGTGGTACACGTTGGCACTGGGCACAGGATTTGACATACCTGATAATATCAGTATTTACTCCTGGCCACCAATAATGAGTGGTTATTTGTTGGTTTGTGGCGTTCTGTCCCATATGTCCGCTGAAGGGAATAGAGTGCCCCATTTCTAGGATTTGGCTTCTGTACTGTTTCGGTACTAGGAGCTGGTTGTAACCTTGGTCAGGCTTGCCCGTTCTGCGATAAAGTACGCCATCCTTAGAAAAAATGTCCCCGTGCTGTCTGGGTTCCTTAGCCATGGGCAGTTTCCTAAAGCAGGGTGCCAAAGTAGGGTCCTTTTGTTGCGCGTCTTTACGTTCTATGGGTAACAAATTTGGCGCAGGCTCCCGTTCTTTCTTGGTTTGCCCTCTTGTAGTTACTGCTGCCACAATCGGCTCTTCCGGTTTCCCAATAAACACGTATCTACCGCCAAGTATGACTGGGTAGATGGGATCATCCATAACAGCCGCTTTGATCACACCTCTGACAAAGTCAGAGTGGATCTCCACCAAAGCGATGGGAAGCGCTGTAGGTGCATCACTCTTACGAACTCCACAAAGTTCGACGGTCTCTCCTGTCTCTTGACCGGGTTTAACCAGGTTTCTGGCAATAATGCAATCATAAGAAAGCCCCGTGTCGAATAAAGAAGAAGTTTGAGAACCGTTCAATGTAACAGTACCTCGCGTTGAGGGTGTATTCCCAACAGGTTGGGAATCACTGTCAATAATTCCGCCTTGCGAGACTGTTAGTAAGCATCCGTTGCGTTTAGGCTCGGTGTGCTCACTCTGATCATTTGTCCCGTGCTCAGGGGTTCTCCCTTTGCCACCTTGTCCTTTCTGGCTGCGCTGCCATGTAGGGCGGTCGGGTTGATCAGACTGTTTGGGGTGGTTGGGGTACTTGTTCTTGTAGAACTTGGATTTTTCAGGAGGGGTGTTTTGAGGTCCAGTTTCTCTGTGGTTATTCTGATTTGAGGCATGAGAAGATTGGTCTAGATTATTCTTTCGAAAATCCTCTTCTGTCGGTTTCCGTTTTGTGGCCGGTAGTTCAGCCAGCGCATTGTGATATCGCTCAGACTTTTCTAAGATGTCTTCAAGCTTTTCTGCACCCTGCTCAGCTAGAAACCTCCGGGTGTCCGCAGACAAAGTGTTCTTTATTTGTTCTGTTATAACAAATTCATCCAAACCTTCATAGGTAGAGGGGAGCTGTGAAAGCTCAAGGCACTTTGTCAAGTATCCCTTCAAACGAGACGAGAATTGCTGAAAAGTTTCAGAGCTCTCCTTCCTGCTGTTGCGAAACAGTTGCAAAAACTTTCGCGCATTCATTTCAAAGTGCCCAAGCAAAGCTTTCTTCAACACGTCGTAATTTTCTTGTTGGCTGCTCCCCAGTTTGGCGTAAACATCATACGCACTGCTTTTCAAAGCCTGGGAAAGCTTCATATTCCAACGCGACCTCTCTAAACCGTACAGAGTTGCAATTTTCTCAAATTTTTCTAGCCATGTGTCAATCTTCTCATTAGGACAAGGGAAAGATTCTAGAGCGAAAGACATAGCGGTGAGATGAGAAGATTGTGTGTTAGAAGGATCAGTTAAAGAGGAATGAGGAGAAGACTCTCCGTTGCTGGAGGTAGAGACAGCACCACGGCTTTGGAACTCTAGAGTCTTAAGCGCCAACTCGTGCTGTCTCTGGTTCTCCTTTTCCTCAAGCTGTCTCTCCTCCCTCTCCTTCTCATGCTGTCTCTCCTCCTTCTCCTTCTCATGCTGTCTCTCCTTCTCTGTTTCTCTCTCCCTGCGGATTTCCATTTCCTCGTCCATCTTCATCTGCTGTAATAGACGGTCTTCCGCTTCTTTCCTCTCCGCTGCTTTTTCCTTCTGCTCCACATCATATCTCTCAAGTTCGTCCCTGACAAAAGCTTTCGCTTCGTCGCCGTCCAGTTCCTCTTCCATTGCTTCCTGTCGGAGCATCTGCCTCAGTTTCGCCCTCTCGGCCATAATAAATCAGTGACTGAGACTACTCAAGGAAGAAAAGAAGAAAAAGGATATCTGGTTCCTACCACTTACGAGAAAATACCAAAACAAAAGATGATATACTTGAACCTGGGATACCTCCTCCTATATTATAGTATCTAACTATCGCTGCCAATAATCGGCAATAAAGCACCTAATGCAGACGACTATGCCAAATAAATGGTAGTTAAGATTACTCACTGAAAAAATAAGTTGCTACAGTGGAAACAAAATAATTATTATAAAAATTTAAGGAGAAAAAACCATCCCTTAATTTTTTAAGTCAACTAAAAGTACACCCCTGAAGTCAGTTAGGGTAAGGGAGGCAATTTACAGGACGTAATTGTCTGAACGCACTCCTTAGCTTAGCTCAAACACCTACTTCTTCAGAACCCTGTGAATGTTATACACTCACAAACTTTACCAGCGTTTAGTATTACAAAGTCAGTAATTAACATATATTCCGACAAAATCAACCTGTAACTCAAATGTATATTACTCAAAATGCTTTGGAAAAACAATTATTAGTTGTGTGGTCAGCACGCCCATAAACAGATCGTTAGTCTAGGGGATAAATTATTTTTAAAAAGATACAAAATGCACGAGACAATCACACTCTTACTCTATTTCAGAATAAAGAAAATTACTCCTGAGACGAGCTGATATTTGCCGTCTCGTCTTCCTATTCTAAATTCAAAATCCCGATAGACGAGTCCACATTTGTCGTACGTGCTCAGGATTTTGGGTTCAAATCCCGGACGAGCCCCCATTTGTCGTAGATTTTTAATAGGAGAATTAAGACTTGGGTTGGTCCCTTCTGATTAGATTTGAATAAGTGATAGTTACAGTGAGAGATAGTAATAGCAATAGATTTCCACGAGTGAGATGGTAGACTGTGATAGAGGCTGTCTCTGAAATCAAGAAATCTTCTCTCTTTCACCTATCTCCAACGACAGATTTAGAGGAATCAGACAGTCTAAACACATATATATTACATATATAGTTCTATCCACTCACGTGCACGCACATAGAATACGACAGTTAGACGTACAGACGTGGGGAAACTATAACAATGATTATACACATAATTTGGAACGAGCTGACCAACGCGCTGATTAAGTTCTTGAGAAATTTTTAATTATCGTAATAAACTTCTATCACAACATAAAATATTACATCAAGCATAAACAAATAGTCATAAAAAATCAAGGAATTGCTACAAGAAATGATAGACGCACAGTTATGATCTTCCCTCGATGTTTAGCCCACAGTCCCGTTAGGAGAAAGATGATAGCCCAAAGAGTCACAGATACATATGATTTGGGTCTAATATTTTCCCTTTTGAAGGTATGGACAGACTTGATATCTCTGGTCTGTTCTAAGGGAAATAAGGTTAGCAATACTTGCATAAAGAAAGTTAAGACAGCAAAATGGGTGCCAAATTACAACAATTAAGAAATCACTCAGTCCTGCATTCACTCTATTCATTCAGCCGTGATCACGTGCATTTGTTCATACTCACAGCTTTGATAGCCACTTCTGGAAACACATTTTTTAAGACATTCACATACAGAATCGTCAATGGCAGTCTTTGACCAAGAAATCCCCAGTTCGAAAAAGACGGGTTGAATTCTCTGCTTCAGGGAACGATTCCTTGGGTGTTCTTATTTTTCGGATGTCTGTTTAGGTCACATTAAAATTGTCCAGGCACGAACATTAACAACGAGCACAGTGCCAATAGCTTAGGTTTCTGCAAATGAGGAATGTCAGATCGGTGACTTTTTTTTCTGGTTAGGACTTTATTTGGTCACCACACCACTAGTCAAAACTCCGTCGGAATATTACTGACGTTAATATGTTACTTGCCACACAGGCTAAAAAATGTACTTGAGTTGTTTCTCAGGAAGAATTAAATATGGCGCGATAGGCCTGTTACTTCATTTAACCTTTAGAGTACTTGTAAAGATTATGCACCAAGTTTTTTAAGGAAAATGTTTTAGTTCTTCACAGATATCACTCATCAGTACTTTATGCTGGCAAAGTTTGGGTTAACCCCAGTATTCACTGAATAAAGGAAAAAACACATATAAAATAATTATACATACTAGGTACTCATTATAACTTACATTTTTAAACTGCAAGCGTACAGCTTGACTTATCATTTAAAACTTCCCGTAAAATAAGTTATATACTGTAAAGGGCAATTTTTACTATCTTGCAATATAATACATTTATATTCTTATTATGTTCGCAAATATTTTGGAAGCAAAGTATTTCCTTTTTAAGTGCTTAAGGAGAAGTCATTTTTGGGTTGCTTCCCTTGAAAATAGTTCTGTCATCTTCGATCGGACTCCGCAGACGACTCTAGGCCTACTGCGATTTATTCTGTGGCTGGGTAGGAATAGATTGTTCTTGCTTCAGTATATCTATGGCCTGAATTTATACGTAGTGTTTGTATGAGTAGGACGAGTCTGTCTTATATATGGATATCTTTGCATTTCTAAGTCGAACTAATTTGGTTGTCGCTAGAAAAGGTCAAAGGCTATGCAGCGGAAGTATCGCTAGCAAAGGGTGTGATCCATGGCTGTCATCCTGTGAGGATGCCGAGTTTTGTTGTAGCAGGCTTTTTGCCGAAATAGTGATCTATCTATGGATGGGGAAAAGTGATAATCATTTAGACATGTTGTATGTACTTTACCCCAGTGTTTATTCTCTTTTGCCAAGGAATGGCAAAGTTATATTTCGCATAAAAAGGTAAAACCACAATTTATTATGAACTTGGGCTTCGCCATCGTTGTTGATAAGCAGATGCACAGTGGTACTTTTAAAAAGAATATCCATTCAAAGGAAGAAGACATTCCTATGTATCAGCACTGGATTGTATGATATTATTCAATTACCTCTATGAGAGAACCTATGAAGAAATGAGGACATTTAATGAATGACTAATTTTGGTCTATATTCTATAGTGAGTGAAGCTCACGAGAGAGAGAACAGCCATGTTGAAATTCATATACTTTGTATTTATCGAGTGAGAAAAAGGGATGCCTGTACTATCGCTCGATGAACCAAGAGATCACTGCTACATGTGAGAACCCATGTCTGGGATTCCTATATTATGAAATATATCTATATTGAACTTTACGTGAAGGAATATTCGCTAGACGAGGTTAGGTCTAGGAGCCTTCCTATCTATTGGTTATGGTCTGACGTGCCCAGTCAGTAAAGCCAGATGATTTACATGATGGAACGCTGAATGCTTATTTACGAATGCTCCATTATGATATTTGCCAAGCATGAATGCTAACTTAAGATGATATTCCTGTGATCAACATTATGCTGTCTATGTCGACATTTGTTCCTGTAACCATACACGTACTGTCCAAGTGTGCGTCCCATTAAATGTTATAAAAAGACCACCGTAGTTCCAGTACTTCTTGAATTCGAACAGTGTGAGTATGAGTGATGTACTACCAACCTGTCAACTCTATCGAATCATTCTACCATTCGCGTACTGACATTCAGATACACACTCATTGTTTACACTCACATTCTTGTCGGAGCCTCATCACGTTCCAGGACAAGATGACCTGTATGACCAAAACTGTGCTGGGTTTGATGAGTTGACAATCGTTACACTTTACTACACCAGTCCCAACATCTACATTTATCCACTGGTGGACATTCACATCATTTAGCAAATAAAGCATGATTCAACAACTAGTAGCCAGTATGAGTTAACAACTACACACAAAGAAAGAGTTTAACAACTGGTGTGCCAGCTTCCTGGGTCAACCTGCACAGCGACCATATTGAGAAGTAAACTACTGAGACCAGACGTTCCTTGGGGTCTGTTACGACACACAAATACATCAGCAGTACAACTCTACAGTGATGTCAGCGTGACCTGTCCTGTCGAGAGTATGCAGTAACTAGGTCAGGGTTTGTTGACATTTGCTTCATTGGACATTTGCCATACAACTGACAGTGTTACACAGCGAGCTTGGTTGAAACATAGAACATTACACATCAGGACTGGAGAATATTTGACAGTGTTTGCGAAAGAAAATGTTATTGAACTGAGAAGTCCTACATTGATTGTTATCATTCAAATCAACGATGGAGCTTCTATTTCTGTGTTGAATTTAAAATAATTAGACCAGAAGTATTTGTTTAATAAAGTACCACAGTACTGTACTATTAGGCAGTGTAACTGAGCCTTCATTCCAACACATTCTTTCTGCAACACTCTATTTACATCATATTGCCATACTATTTATGCATTTATGTATTTATGTTTAACTATTTATATGTGATATTTGTTTGTATCCAGCGGGTTGTTGTTTCGGTTGGGCGGTGTCACACAGCAGAGTATCCCACGTAATAGAGGGTCTGATGTGTGCGTTTCTATAGGTGCAATTTTCTTCATTGGAAATTTGCTGCGACAGCTGTTGCTATTAGTGTTAGCTGTGAAGTCTGTACTCATTGTTGTTTTTGTAATATTCCTCTGTTCTTTAGTTTGTTTTGATTTGTTTGTAATTTGTTGGTCTACCCTATTCTATCTTTCAGTTCTATTCTCAATTTATATTTATATACTGTGGCGTTATTTGTATTTGTTATCCTCTTGCGGTTTATCTTTTATTGTTTTTCCCATTTTATTTATTTCATTTCCGCAAATGTTTTCATGTTTTTCTGTATAACTGTTTTGTTTTGTGCCTGATCGACATACACTATTTAAAATATAGTTGATCATATAAATTGATGTACAAGAATCAACTGATAGTTAATTGCTATTACTAAAGGTACACAGTTGATGATATAAAACACTATTTCTGGTGCACTGCACTTATATTATAGAGTGAACCAGCAACTTATAGCTGTTATTATATAAGGATTTATACAAGACCTTTGTAAGGCTTGTTTCCCACAGTGATTGGGATAGTTAAGTACTATTTTTCACAGGTTACAAAGTTATCATACAAAGTCTTTGATTAAGACTAAGAAAGTAAATTTATTTACTTTTGCAAATTACTGATCTTATTAGACAAGATGTCTACCTTGGATTATTTTATCACACAAGGCAGGGCTCTTGATAAGACTGGTCAGCAGTTAGAAGAATGGGCAGTTGCTCAATATGACAAAGCATTGGCTGCTGAAGAAAGAAAAGCATTGATTGAAGAAAAGAAATTAGAAGCTGAGGAAAGAAAATTACAAAGAGAGGATGAACAAAAGAAATTGAAGATACAGACTGATGAAAAAAGATTCCAGATGGAAATGGAAAAAGAGAAAAGAAAAGATGAAGCTGCTGCTGAAGAGAAAAAATTACAGGCTGCTGCTGAAGAGAGAAAATTACAAGCTGAAGCTCAAGAAAAAAAAGCAATAAGAGAACATGAACACCAAAAAGAACTTTTAGCATTTGAGTTAGAAAAGTTAAAGTTAACAAACATAAGTAATGTTAATCAAGCATCTAGTGGTAATGGTAAACCCTTTACTTACAAGGTCAAGGTACCAGCGTTCAACCCTTCCAGTGATGACATAACATTCTGGCTAAACAGATTTGAACGCTCGTGTCGAGCACATAATGTGGACAAATCACAATATGCTAACCAGTTATCAGAAAATCTGAAAGGTGATTCTCTGACTAGTTTAAGTTTGGTTGAAGAGGCTGACAAAGATAACTATGATGTTATTAGGGCAGCCTTGTTAAAGAAGTATCAGTTGTCTGAAGAGGGTTATCGGAAGTTGTTTAAGACAATGGTGCCTGAGGCAGGTGTAGAATTCTCAGAATTCATTGCAAGAACACGTCTTACATTTGATCGTTGGATTGAGCTATCCAAAACAGAAAAGACTTATGAAGCCCTTATGGACTTGATACTCAGAGACAAGATTATGTCAAGTATAAATAAACCTTTCCTCGAATTCTTACATGAGCGTAAACCTAAGTCTCTAAAAGAAATGGAACAGTATTGTACCCAATACGTCACTGCACATCCGGACGTAGCCATTAGCAACAGTAAGGTTAAAGAAGGTATGCCAGTTGCTTCTGCAACACCATACAACCCTAATCACTCTCACAAATTCCAAGGACCTCAAAATAGGTTTAATAAAAAAGGTAACTATTACAGTTATCAGAACCAAGGTAACCAATCATTTCAGGGTTCTTCTTCGAATACCTGGAGAAGAGCTGACAGCCCTCGATTCAGGGGTGGTCATAATTACAGGAACTTTCGCAAAGGAAGTCATTCTAGAAACTATCCAAGTTTTCCTTCATGGAGACAACAGGATCATAATTACCGAGATACTCATTATAATGAATATGATGATAGTAACCAAAGAAGCTATGATTCAAACCCGAGTAGAGGTTATAATAGTGGAAACAATGATAAGTACAGAGGCAATAATAACAGAGGTAGAGCACAATTCAAAAAACATAAAGCTCATTACCAGGCGAACTCTGCACAGCAAGGGTCCCACGAAGCCTATAAACAAAATAAAGATAATGATGACTCTAATAATATGGCATGTGCCGCTTTTGATTTTGGGAGAGCATCTCAGTGCCCCCAATGCAAAACATTATTTGAGCCAACCACAGTGTCTACTTTAAGCTGTGGCCATCCTCTTCCCGCTCTTCCTGCGTCAATCGCGCATGATGGGAGAGGTTCTCTTGTCTTACACAAAGGTTTAGTAAATGACAATCCAGTCTCAGTACTTTTTGATTCTGGATGCACAACTATTGGGGTTAGGCAGTCACTCATAGATCCTTCTCATTCTACAGGCAAAGTAGTCAAATGCGTAACATTTGGCGGCACCATAGAGAAATACTCTACCGCTATCATTAGGATTGCTACTCCTTTCTTCACAGGAGATGTACACGCATGTCTTTTGCCGGATCCGATCGCTGATCTTATCATCGGTCGCATTCACGGAGTCAAAGAATGTACTCCGGAGCAAATTTCCGTTTGGGAAAATCAAAATATGCAATCTGCTAATGCAGTAGTCACTAGAGCTCAAGCTCTCAATATGCCTGAAACTTCATCTGTTGAAGATAATGAAGTGCATAACCAAGATGATCCCTTGGTAATTTCTCGTGACTCGATTATAAAACAACAAGAAGAAGATCCGACTCTTAAGAAATTCTTCACTCTTGTAACAAAAGGTGATCCGAATAAAGATTCAAATTGTAAATCTTGGATTACAATGAAGAATGGCGTACTTGTACGTATGGTGCAAGACTCCACTAAGTCAAGTCATTCTCAGATTCTTGTACCCAAGAATTTGAGAGTTAAGATCTTACAACATGCACACGACTCTCAGTGTGCTGGTCACATGGGTTTTTCCCGTACTAAGTCAAGAGTTCTTGCGGCTTTCTTTTGGCCTTTTGTGAACAAGGACATACGGATCTATTGTCGATCCTGTAAAGTATGTCAAGAAGTCAAATCCAAAGGTCCTCGTCATGCTGCGCCTATTCAGGCTGCAGATATTCCTATTCGTCCATTCCAGAAAATGGCGATAGACATCATTGGTCCATTCAAGATCAAATCTGCTAGAGGACATCAGTTTATCTTAACGTGTGTAGACATGTGCACACGTTGGCCAGAGGCTATCCCTCTAAAGAGCATTACTACCGCTGACATTGCAGATGCTCTTTGGCTTATATTTTCTCGGCTGGGATTCCCCGGAGAAATATTATCAGATCATGGCACCCAACTGATATCGGATACCATGTCTCAAGTAATGTCTACTCTACAGATAGAGAGATCTTTGAGTAGCATCTATCATCCTATGTCCAATGGGATGGTCGAGCGACTAAATAGAACACTTAAGAACTTATTAGGGAAGATAACTGAGGATCATCCTCAGGATTGGGATAGGGTTTTACCCGCGGCCCTCTTCGCGTACAGAGAGGTCCCCAATGAACATACAGGGTTTTCGCCCTTTGAACTTGTCTTTGGCGCGCGACCGCGCGGCCCAATGTCTTTGCTGCATGATCTTATAACAGCTGACAATATTGACGATGACACAAAATCTTCTTACGAGTATGTCATCGCGCTGAGACAAAAGATTATCGAAGCATGCAAATTGGCAACGTCCTCTTCTGAGTTTGCTAAGCAGAAGGCAAGACAATTTGCTAATAAGAAGAGAACTTTACGACAACTTTGTCCTGGTGACAAAGCATTTGTTTTGCTACCTTGTCGTGAAAATAGACTCCTTATTAGTTGGAAAGGTCCGTACGATATAATATCGAAAATTTCAGATGTTGACTACATCGTCGATATTAACGGGAAGCATAAAACCTTCCACATCAATATGCTTACGGAGTTCCATGAACGTCCTGACTATCTACAGCCTATTTTCCAGGCAACGGACGATTCTCATGTCAAACATGGTCATTACTCATCACTGTCTGTAATACAGGATGAGGAAACAAGTTTTTCGGATGTTAATCTCCCGCTTCCAATGATCCCACTTCATTCTAGTGAATCATGGAAAGACGTTACTGTTTCTCCTGATTTGTCTCTAGGAGAACGGCGACAAGTTTCGTCTATGTTACAAACATTTCAGGATGTCCTCACTGACATCCCTGGACAAACTCATGTCATTGAGCATGACATTGTTCTAACTGAACATACTCCAATTAGGGTTAGGTCTTATCCTATCCCTATACATTTCCAAACACAGGTTGAAAAGGAGTTGGATGAAATGATAGATTTACAAATAATCGAACCATCCACTTCTGCATATTCTTCGCCGATGGTTATTGTTCGAAAAAAAGACAATAACATACGTCTTTGCGTTGACTATCGCAAATTGAATCAAGTTACGAAGTTCGATGCTGAACCTATGCCTTTACTAGAAGAGTTACTTACTCGTCTTTCTAAATCGCATTTTTTCACTAAACTTGATTTGTCTAAAGGATATTGGCAAGTTCCATTATCCGAACGCGCCAAACCTCTTACCGCTTTCTCTACTCCCAGAGGCCTTTTCCAATGGAATTTTATGCCTTTCGGCCTTATGAACGCACCAGCTACATTTGTACGCATGATGCGTCGAATCCTATCGTATCGGTCAGATGTCATTGCTTATCTAGACGACATCTGTCTTTTCAGCGATACTTGGGAAGATCACTATTCAGGGTTAGTTGAATTATTATCAACTCTGCGTGAGTATAACCTGACAGCAAAACCATCTAAAGCTTGTATTGGCTTTAGCGAAATTGCTTTCTTAGGCCATCGAGTAGGTCACGGTTTCTTGAAGACAGAAGACCATAATATCACTAAGATACTTAACATCTCTATCCCTAGGACTAAAAAGCAAGTGCGAAGTCTTTTAGGTCTCATACAATTTTATGGACGTTTCATTCCGAATCTGTCCTCTATCATGGCACCTCTCTCTACACTATTAAAGAAAGGGTCGCCTAACATGGTTCACTGGTCTCATGAATGCCAATCTTCACTAGAGAAGATCAAAACTATGTTTTCATCACCACCTATTTTAGTGTTACCTACAACAGATAAGACATTTGTTCTTCGTAGTGACGCTTCATCCACTGGGATTGGAGCGGCACTAATGCAAGAGTACTCTGGAACTCTGCATCCTGTAATGTACATATCCAGAAAACTTAATGCTGCAGAAAGGAATTACTCGGTTTTAGACCGTGAATTATTGGCAATGGTTTGGTCAATTCTCAAACTCCAAAGATTCCTTCTGGGCGCGCATTTCGTAGTGGAAACTGACCAAAAAGCTCTTACGGCTATCCAAAGTAAGAACTTGAAGAGCTCGAGATCAACTCGATACGCAATCGCTCTTCAACCTTTTCATTTTTCGGTACGAGCTATCCGTGGTTCAGAAAATGTGATGGCGGACATTCTGTCCAGATGCCCACATGATGCCACTTAACTGTTAAATATTGGATCTTTTTAATATGTATAACTTTACAACAGTTATTTTTTGTTTCTTTACTAAGATACACATTTGTAATTTAATAATAGAATGATGGTATCGCTACTTAGCGGTTTATTGATGTTAATTCACCGCTGTTCTTTGATGATTGTTTCTTCATAAATCATAAATTTAAGATTGTAGTGTGAATTTTTGGGTATGCATTGTATAATTACCAGAATTGTATTATACGTACATCACACCTTCCTGGAAACATTTATTCGTAGGGAAACAATTTCTCTCAGATTTTGAGATATATATTCTCACCAGTCATATTAGGAATTATAGTTATTCCTGATATTTTCATCTGCGCAGTATTCTTGCGTTGTGAGCCTATTCTACGGTGCTCCTAGATGTATTTAAAAAAAAAAAATTTTTTTTTTTTTTTCCCGGGAGGTGTGGTAAGACTGTAAAGGGCAATTTTTACTATCTTGCAATATAATACATTTATATTCTTATTATGTTCGCAAATATTTTGGAAGCAAAGTATTTCCTTTTTAAGTGCTTAAGGAGAAGTCATTTTTGGGTTGCTTCCCTTGAAAATAGTTCTGTCATCTTCGATCGGACTCCGCAGACGACTCTAGGCCTACTGCGATTTATTCTGTGGCTGGGTAGGAATAGATTGTTCTTGCTTCAGTATATCTATGGCCTGAATTTATACGTAGTGTTTGTATGAGTAGGACGAGTCTGTCTTATATATGGATATCTTTGCATTTCTAAGTCGAACTAATTTGGTTGTCGCTAGAAAAGGTCAAAGGCTATGCAGCGGAAGTATCGCTGGCAAAGGGTGTGATCCATGGCTGTCATCCTGTGAGGATGCCGAGTTTTGTTGTAGCAGGCTTTTTGCCGAAATAGTGATCTATCTATGGATGGGGAAAAGTGATAATCATTTAGACATGTTGTATGTACTTTACCCCAGTGTTTATTCTCTTTTGCCAAGGAATGGCAAAGTTATATTTCGCATAAAAAGGTAAAACCACAATTTATTATGAACTTGGGCTTCGCCATCGTTGTTGATAAGCAGATGCACAGTGGTACTTTTAAAAAGAATATCCATTCAAAGGAAGAAGACATTCCTATGTATCAGCACTGGATTGTATGATATTATTCAATTACCTCTATGAGAGAACCTATGAAGAAATGAGGACATTTAATGAATGACTAATTTTGGTCTATATTCTATAGTGAGTGAAGCTCACGAGAGAGAGAACAGCCATGTTGAAATTCATATACTTTGTATTTATCGAGTGAGAAAAAGGGATGCCTGTACTATCGCTCGATGAACCAAGAGATCACTGCTACATGTGAGAACCCATGTCTGGGATTCCTATATTATGAAATATATCTATATTGAACTTTACGTGAAGGAATATTCGCTAGACGAGGTTAGGTCTAGGAGCCTTCCTATCTATTGGTTATGGTCTGACGTGCCCAGTCAGTAAAGCCAGATGATTTACATGATGGAACGCTGAATGCTTATTTACGAATGCTCCATTATGATATTTGCCAAGCATGAATGCTAACTTAAGATGATATTCCTGTGATCAACATTATGCTGTCTATGTCGACATTTGTTCCTGTAACCATACACGTACTGTCCAAGTGTGCGTCCCATTAAATGTTATAAAAAGACCACCGTAGTTCCAGTACTTCTTGAATTCGAACAGTGTGAGTATGAGTGATGTACTACCAACCTGTCAACTCTATCGAATCATTCTACCATTCGCGTACTGACATTCAGATACACACTCATTGTTTACACTCACATTCTTGTCGGAGCCTCATCACGTTCCAGGACAAGATGACCTGTATGACCAAAACTGTGCTGGGTTTGATGAGTTGACAATCGTTACACTTTACTACACCAGTCCCAACATCTACATTTATCCACTGGTGGACATTCACATCATTTAGCAAATAAAGCATGATTCAACAACTAGTAGCCAGTATGAGTTAACAACACACAAAGAAAGAGTTTAACATATACATAAAATCAATCATCATGAATTAGGAATACATACGTATCCCGTCAATACTCACTGATGTAGCATTTCAGTTACAAGTTAATTTAAAAATATTCTCGTCTGGTTATTAGCAGTTAAATTAAATTTATTAATAGCCAAATGATCTTAAGCTAGAAATTATAATTTTATTCTGCTTTCCACTGAAACACGTCACTAGAAAATAATACAGACTATATTTTAATTCTCTCTGCACAAAAGAACTAGTGAAAAATAGGCGATTTAACACTTTAAACACTCACAAAATATTAGATACTTAATATAATATTTACCTCAACACAGAACTATGGTATCACAACGAAACTAAGAGGTTCACTTATAAGTTTAAGTATCTAGAACGAAGTGACCACGTCTACTGCAAATGGAGAATGAGTGAAATCAAGTTTAAAACTCTGGTTAATATCTTAAACCAGACAAAGGATCCTACTATTTCCAAACAACCACGATCTCTCCCCTCTCCTAACACCTACGTTAGCTTAGACGCTAGCTCATAACTGCCAAAACGTGCGTCTTCGCACCTTACGCCAAAAACTGGCCGTGGAGCGTGAGTGTCATATGAGAAATGCTAGACACTCTGTCTGCTCTGAGCAAGCATGTCTGGCGCGATTCACACCTCATCGAGCAACTCAGCCAAGGAAACTCGCGTGACAGGTGCAAATGTAGACAATTTGTCTGCTCTCATGTCTGATAGATAGACTGAATTCCCACCTAAAATCATCTCGTGCAAGGGACTGACACGTTAGGTAATCTACTGCGTTTCTAAATGAGAAAACGAAAACGGCAAAGTCAGAATGGGAAAGAAAATATTTTTCGCAAACGAACGAATGCGAAAAATACAGGAAAAGGATAAAGAGTGATAATAAAACAGAGGACCCGGGTGGAATAAAAAAAGAATATATAGAAAATTTATTGATCATAAAACTCTCTGTGACAGTGCACCATCAAGACAAGAGACAGGAAAGTCTATCAGAGTGCACCATCAAGACAAGAGACAGGAAAAAGTCCACCAGAGTGCACCATCAAAACAAGAGACAGGAAAAAGTCTATCAGAGTGCACCATCAAAACAAGAGACAGGAAAAAGCCTATCAGAGTGCACCATCAAAACAAGAGACAGGAAAAAGTCTATCAGAGTGCACCATCAAAACAAGAGACAGGAAAAAGCCTATCAGAGTTCACCATCAAAACAAGAGACAGGAAAAAGTCTATCAGAGTGCACCATCAAAACAAGAGACAGAAAACTTTGGAACTCCATTGCAGGAGACCTCCGTTGTGGAAATGGCAGCTGACGATGACTTCTTGTTCTTTCCTTTTAATTTGTATTGATTTTATTCTTTTTATTTTCACTGTTCTTGTTTATTTTTACCTTACTATCTATATGTTTTGTTCCCTCTCTTTTTGTAGATTTCTGTAGAACCCTTCTAAGTCCAAGGACATGATAAACAAGCGGACGAGTGATAGCAAAGCTCGAGGATCAATCCAATTATTAAATTGTTGCTATTGTGGGATATATTGTTTTAATAATCTATTTTAGTTCTTATGTTTAGTTTTTACAAAGCATTATGTTGTTGTTGTTGCTGAGCTTTTCGCTCTTTTGCAGCCTTTACCAAGTTGAAGAATTCTTGGTATAATCTACACTAAAGATCTAGGTTTTTCTGTATTTCGGAACGTATTGAGTTGAAGTCATGAGCTCCAGTTTCTCCAACCTGGCTTGCATTTAAAGTATCATCACATCTGGTCCCAAGCTAGGAGGAAGAAGCGTGTGACATGCTGTGCATTCTCCGCCATCAAAGGGGGCTCTCCAAATATGCAGAGCTAAAATACTGTGCTCTGGTTCTGGGCTCTCCCAAGAAATCCTTACGTCCTACACAGAGCTATTTCTCAGAAACTCCTGCCTATTATGGGGTTCATAAGGATGTCCTCCTGCATACAGGCAACCAGGTAAAAGCCAGAGTTACGTCTGGGGCCCAAGTGACTCCTCCAAGCTTAGTGTGCAATGCTGGGTTCTCAACAAGTTTCACCACAGGATGAATCCCAGTGTGTGAATGATTTCAAGAGTCAATGAGGGTGTAATTAGCCTCACAGACAGAGGTTCACTTCCACAAATGTATATCGTAGCATTGTGCATAGCTGTTGGTCATATAAGGATGACTCTAGATATGCCTCCATGCACTCACGAAGCATTATGTCTTCTTATATCTCCATATAATTTCCGGGGGTCTCCCAGGAAAAAAAGTAAGAAAGAATAGAACTACTTATCCTTATGGATGGCATCAGAGGCGACTAACACAAGGTTGTGCTTGAGGAGAGCCCCATCCTCATCCTGTAAAACAAATTGCAACAGCAACAGCCGCTACGAGAGTACATGAATGCTAAGTGCAGGCCTCCTGCAATTAACTACAATGGTAAACCTGTGCTCCGTAAGGAGTAAACGGGGAAATACATAAATGAATTGGGTACCAGAGCGACTCTGGGAAGGTTAAAGTCGGCCGGCGTGATGCTGACCACATCACCCCCTAGTGTGCTGATGGTCAAGAAAATATAGGCTTAACACCATATCCTCAATATCATCTACTTCTGACGTCTGAAGATACAGAATGCGTGTACTGCTCAACATATTTTTAAAATATACTAAGGCGGATGAAAGATAAAGGAGGTGGGATTTTCTGGATTTCTGTAGGATTGTGGTCGTAATCAAGCTGCCTTCTGTCGTCAGGTATGTCTTAGGCCAGTGGTTCCCAAACTATTTTTCTCTGGGCCGCACTTTCGGAATGAAAATTTGCTCGCGTGCACCGAGATTTTTATTGAATTCATGACGTAGAACTGCTTTATAATATAATCATGAGATATTCAGAAAGTACAAAGCGGGCAACTTTTTACATGCCGGGAAGCCAGTATTGAGGTGCCTATATTTATAATTTACATGATTTTTAACTATTCTTTTTTTATTATCATTAAAATCTATTTGATATAAAATAAATTATATTACTGAATAAAATGTTGAAACGTCTGGAAAATTCTACGGGTTTCTTTATATACAGTACTTTGCAAAAAAAATGGCAGTCATATTTTCGCAACAAAGCACACTCATAGAAGCAAATAATAATAAAAACTGTATGTCCAGAGGAAGATTGGTATCTCCCCTATCTATTAACAGTGGTTTCAGTACAATATAATGTTGCCTTCTCCAGCAAAGCAAGCCTGGATGCGGCGAGGCATACTTCCCACAAGTGTTTGTAGGTAATTGTGAGTCAGACTGTCCCAGTATTTTTCAGCTTCCTTCTTCAATTGTTCAACGTCTCTGAGTCCACTCTTTTTTAAATGATTTTTGAGTAGTGCCCAAACGTTTTCAATTGGGTTTAGGTCGGGACTGTTGCTGGGCCACTTCAGCACTATCACATTCTTCTCTTGCAGCCATGCTTTGGTGGTATGAGCTGTATGCTTTGGGTCATTGTCATGTTGAAATGTGCACCCATCGGGGTACATGACCAGCATAAATGGCAGAAGGTGTCCCTCTAGTATGTCGATGTACCTTTCTTTCGTGAGAATTCCTGTGAAAACACACAGTGGGGTGGCACCTCTTTCTGACACCCCTCCCCAAAGATGGAATTTATGGGTATGTTTCGGTCGCTGGTACACAGGCGTTACAGAGTCTTTCGTCCAAATATTTATTTGAGCAGGATAAGACCAAACAGAACATTCATCTGAAAAAAATCACATTGTCCCATGACAAATTTTTGTTTTCGTGGCACCAGTTCAAGCGCATCTGTTTGTGAGTCTCTGTGAGCAATGGTGACGAAATTACCCGCTTTTTTGTGTAATTCATCCTGTGTAGCTCACGGTTGACAGTAGCATTAGATACCTCTGGGCTTCCCAACTCGATCATGCGCTGCCGTATGTTTTCTACACTCTTCATTGGCCCAGCCCGAACGATTTGGGCGAGACGCCGATGGTCATTTGTGTCCAAAATTCTTGGCCTCCCACTACCTTCCTTTCGCTCGATTCCATTACCTGCTTTTAATTTACTCTCAACTCTGTAGACAGTCCATTCAGGAATGTTCAAGGTTTTAGAAATGATGGAACATGTTTGATTTCCTTCATTTCAAAGCTGTGAAATTAACATACACTTTGTCTTTGTATCCATTTTCTGCCACTAGCATTAGAAATTGTCGTCTGCTCTATTATCAAGATATATTCCCATATTTTATCACATGTTACAAAATAAATATAATAAATAAGAAAATGACCTTCACATTTATTTTTGGCGTAATAATGTTTGGTATATGTTTGGGATTGGAACCAGGCCAGGAGGAAGACGGCCGATGTGAGAGTATAGCTCTCTCTCTCTCTCTCTCTCTCTCTCTCTCTGTCTGTCTTCCAAACCTCTACACCTCACGGTAGAAGGGGAACGACTAAGTAAGTAAGTATATTTGAGTACCTCTGGTCTTAGGCAGAGACGTACTAAGGAGTTGCGAGAGGTTCGGTCTACCCCGGGTGAAAACAAGGAGCGTGTTGCCGAAGGGTTAGAGACTTCACTTTAATAGGTCAATCTTCGAGGGGTCAATGTCTTAGGCAGTGGCATACTGAGGGGGTGCGAGAGACTGGTCCGCCCTGGGTGAAATTCAGGAGAGGGCTGCCATCGATCCCTTTTACGACAGTAAAAGGTAGTCCCATAGCAGATACAGCCTTAGGGGAGTGAAATGTTAGAGACTTCACTATACTAGGTCCAGCATTGAGAGGTGGGGTGTCCAATTCCCTTTCTCGCCAACTTTGCCTTCCCCAACTCAAGAGGTGAATCAAGTAACCATTTACAGCAGGGTAGACTGGAGTGTGACGTAGCAAAAGAAAAAATCTCTCTGCTAATCGGACGATGATTATAACAACACTGTACTGTTTCTTCTTCTTCTTCTTCGTTCGCCCTGAAAAGGACGGTGGTTGCGTTGTGTCTGTTTACAACGTAGCTGTGATATCTGCACCTTTCGGTCGACACATCCAACTTCTGCACGGCATTTTTAGGACCGGGTTTGCCTTCCCATTTCGATCCACACTCGCTCAGCCAGCCTGCACAGCTGCAGACTGTTTCCAGGACCACCACGTGGAGGTGGAGTGCGGTCTTGACCAGCTCTGGTTCGCTGGTCCTGACGCAGGCAGTCAAGCTATGAGTCGCTGACTGCGGTCTCTATTGCTGCGTCTTGAGGTCCCACTGTACTGTTTAAAAACCTACTTGCATGCGTAATGTATTTTTCTTTGTGTATTCCTTGGCGGAGGGGGTGTCAGAGGTTGGTTCCACCTCGGGTGCCAAATACTACGCCCCAGGCATTAGGATCAGGAAACGATCTGGAAGCGTAACACTGGACAATGAACTGAAGAAAGCCGGCGTCACCAACTTCAAACACGAATTATTTTTGATGTAGTAGACGACCCAACAAATATTTCCTTCTACTTTCATTGTCAACTCCAGAGATTTTAGACAATTATTGAGAAGACAACCCGCGCTCGACAGCACTTGAGGGGATAACAAATCCTTCTATTTATTATTATTCCTTTCAACTTCACCGCTGGGTGGCGCTGGTGATGATACAACAAAACGTGACTACGAGTAATCAACAGTTGTCGACACCCTGTACAATGGCGGCTTTGTAGGGACGTGGGACAGTGGCTGAAGGCAGATCGCGTCGTCAGTGGGAATTTTACGTAAAATCCTGCTAATCGTGGGTTTTTTCACCATACTTTGTGAGTTGGGGGGGTGACGCTACCAGGGCTGT
This sequence comes from Oreohelix idahoensis, assembly GCA_024509875.1. Lineage (NCBI taxonomy): Eukaryota > Metazoa > Mollusca > Gastropoda > Stylommatophora > Oreohelicidae > Oreohelix > Oreohelix idahoensis. The sequence goes on along the minus strand of JAMPIV010001764.1, from coordinate 161,504 downwards.
GGAGTTGAAGTCTGGAGTCGGAGTCGTGGAGGGGGGGGGGGGGGGGGGGGGGGGGGGGGGAGAGCGTAAAAAATTGAAATAACATTCCAAAGTAGTTGTTTTATTATTAACGTAGTACATTTTAAGCAACGGAACTAAAAAGAACCTTGTGATGTCTTTGAAATAGCAAGTTAAAAAAAAAAGTCTTCTGTGGTAAAGTAGGATGTTATAAATATTTATAGGGGACTTAATGTACTGACTGAGATCAGCTGTGAAGGTATCTGTATCTAATAAGTGTGGTGTATTACAGATGACCTTACTTTGCTACCACATTTATACCTCAGTCAGACTTATTCTGGAATATTGTGATGACTACGTTGAATGTCTAGGGTTATGATAATGATGAAGTGTATGTTCACAACAACCAACAGACAGATAAACAATTTAATTTAATCCACAACACTTTACAACACTGTGACACTCACATACATATAACATTCTATAAGACTATCTTAATAAGTCAAGGGTAACTTTTAAAAATATGTATTAATTCCTTTCAATAATAGATATCCTGATTCAACTACAAAGTGAACCAGGAATCACAATCAAATGTAATCACAAGTTGTATGTACACAATTTATAGATAGGATCTTTGTATTGACATATATTATTATTGCAATATGTGTGTAAGTTGTGATGTAGGACTATGAGGTAATACTGGCTTTTCAAGCTAAGTTGTTGTTTGTCATCATGACTTCAAGTGTCTGTTTCTGTTGGAAATAATATTGGAAAGGTTCACAGTTTCTTTTTATTTGAAACAAATAAATGTCCCTCTTGATTTAAGGTAAAGTCACTTTTAGGGGGGGGGGGGGGGTATACACAAGATTGAGCTGCTCTGGCCACGAACTCTTAACTTCTGTGTGGGCGGCAGGAAACAGTCTCCACTGCTCGCTTGCTTCACCGTTTCCTTGAGAAACAACACTGGTCGATATCTTGACCAAGGAGTATGCTACCAGCCTCTGGATTCAGCAAAACTCAGACCAAGGGCTGCTTTAATACGTTAGTACCACGGTCCCACAATTCAAGGAAATATTAAACAAATACGTTGACTGGCGATGAGTTATGGCACAATTCCGATCTGCCTCTGTCCCAGGCTTTCATTAGAAAAATATGAACTGGTTCTCAACGCACTTGCTTCTACACAGTTTAATTTCAAAAAGTGGCACTGAACCGACGCTCCTAATTGACTATATTAAATGGTCTAGCCAATAAGACCATGTTTACAAAAGCATTTGAAAAAAAGTACCCTTCCTACCGTTTCCCTTAACAACCAAAAATAGTATTTGCAGTCGACTAATCATGTTTCGCCGTACATATAATTCTAGCCAATCAAATCGGATTTAACATGGTGGCCTCATTCCGCTAAAGCAGTATCCAAACATGAGCAAATATGATCTGGTGCTGTCAGACAACACCCCTATAATATTTTGGCTATAATTTGTTAATTATTAGACTATTTGCTTAACACCTAACATATTCTTTGTCAGCAAGTCCTAAGGCACCCAAATATATAAATTTAATGAGGCCAAGTGGCTTCGTTCAAAATATGTATTTTCTTCTAGGATAGTCGTGCTGTTACCACCTCCTCGCTTCCATACTAGGGGATGCCTTCTGTACTGTCAGACTAATGTCAGGATTTCAGACATAAAACAGTAGAATGTCATGTTTCCTAATAAGCATTAAACATGTTTTCAAAACCTAACCGTGTATTGGTTGTGTTTTTTGTCACTGTTTATTTGAAAAAAAGTTAGTGCTTCATGCCTTACGCGTGGGATTGGCGTTACTATTAATCGCGAGACTGTGGTAGTATTGCATATGTTCCTCCGTACATCTCTCTCTCTCTCTAAGGCCGTCTGTCTTTGCGTTTACGTAGTGCATAAAATGACATTAATGTAATCTAGGTCATTACGCAGTGTCTATCAAGGTCGTATAAGAAATACAGTAAGTTTTATTTTTAGAAACGCGTGTATGATGCTGTAGGCTTTACTATCAAACTTGGAAGTGTTTCAGTTATGTAGACGAAGTAGAAAAGGGGGATCTCGGGTTCAGTCATTAAGGCGTTCCACAACACAGGCGTACGCCATTGTGACAGCCCTGGTCTTTTACCATTCTTCTTTCCTTTTATTGAATTACTTCGTTAGGCTTTACATTTAATTTTTAATTTATATATGTGGATTTAGAATTTTTCACGACATCTTCTCAAAATGCAATATCCTGCTACCGCGTGAGCTATCAACATACTGATTTTATTGTCATAGCGTTACCACTCATTCAAGTCTCTGTGGATCGTCTGCTTTCTGTCCTCGGAATAATCAAATCCGATGTGAGAGCAGCAATGAAGCCTGACCTAATAGAAGGGATCCTTTTTTTAAAATAACCAATTCAATATAAACAAAAATTATCATATTTTAAATACTTTCTGGGTTTTTGTTTTGTATTATTGTATGAATGAATGAGTAGTTAAATATGTTATCTACAAAAGCCACGTATTTATTTATCCATACATGTACCTATACATATAACTCCATATGCATGGAGGCATTTCTGGAGGTCATCCTTAAATGACCACCAGCTATAGGTGCTATGCACAATGCTATAATATACATATGTGGAAGTGAACCTCTGTGAGGCCAATTACACCCTCATTGACGCTTCTAAGCATCCACGCACTTCCAGGGATTCCCCTTGTGGTGGAACATGTTGAGAACCCAGCATCGCAGACTAAGCTTGGAGAAGACACTTGAGCCCCAGACGTATTTCTTTGGATTTGACCTGGTTGACTGCGTGCAGCAGGATCTCGTTCGGTAATAGGCAGGGGAAGCTGATAAGTGGCTCTGTGAAGGACGTAACAATTCCTTGGGAGAGCCCAGAACTGGAGCACAGTATTTTAGCTCTGCATAGTTGGAGAGTCCTCTTGTATGGCGGGGAATGCACAGTATATCCACACGCTTCTTCCTCTTAGCTTGGGATCAGATGCGACGATCCTTTAAACGCAAGTCAAGCTGGAGAAACTGTAGCTCACGACTTCAACCCAACACGTTCCGGAATGGCAGAAAAGCCATAGGAAAAGCCTAGATCTACAGTGAGATAATACCAAGGAGTCTTCAACTTGGTATTGGTTGCAAAAGAGCGAGAAGCCATGGTTAAACAACAACAACAACATATAACTCCATATAAATGCACAATTTTATGCCACATGACAAGTACAACAAAACTATAGATGGAGTCGGGAATCCTGAGTCAGACTTCTAAAATTTCAGGAGTCAGAGTGGGAAAAATATTTTGGCCTACTCCACAGCCTTGGATGCTACCGGGACCCAAAGATGCAGCAATAGTGAATGCAGTCAGCGACCCATAGCTTGACTGCTTGCATCAGGACCAGCGAACCAGAGCTGGTCAAGACCGTACTCCACCTCCACGTGGTGGTCCTGGAAACAGTCTGCAGCAGTGCAGTCTGGCTGAGCGAGTACGGATCGAAATGGGAAGGCAAAACCGGTCCCTAAAAATGCCATGCAGAAGTCGGATGTGTCGACCGAAAGGTGCAGATATCACAGCTCCGGGGTAAACAGACACAACGCAACCATCGTCCTTTTCAGGGCGAACGAGGAAGAAGAAGAAGAAGGATGCTACCAGGTTTCCATCCTGGAACGTGGTAACTGTTTCGCGATAGGACAGAGCTTTAATCGCTAAGCCAACCAGACGCACACAAAATAACAGAAGTACAGTATGATAATGCCAACATTGTATCAAGTTTTTTTTTTCCCCACGTGCTTCGTTTATATCGTCTGTTCATTTTCCCATCAATTGTCCTCTTGACCTACCTTCTACTGTTAAAGACCTGTAATAGACATATGACCAAACATAGACATAACATAACAAGTTACTACAAAAAATTGCCAAATGGAAGTTAATATAGAGATTGTAATTACCACCTAGTCCACACAAGTACTACTTTAATTATTACAGCGATTTACCTTAAAAACAAAAGCCACAATTTAACAGATGGCATAATAGTAAAATCGATACATAGCGTTACAACAGGAGACAATCTGATCATCAGAAGCTCCCCCCCCCCCCCTTTCACCGTCGGACAGGTTTTTTTTGCCCTTTATTCTGATTTACACTCTAAAAAAAAAGGGGGGGGGAGAGGGCACTTGGGTGATAACTCTGAAGTGTAAGCCTGTTGTTATCTTTCCAGAATTGAACCCACTCCACCTTGGTTGCGACTTTCAACATGACTCCTGGTTTTATCCATGCTGCCAGCTTGAGGCAGTTAGGATTACTAGAGCAAAATTCGTCATGTAGACTTATCAGTACCACACTGCTTGCAGCAGCACCACCATTGGTAACGAAGCACCACCATTGGTAACGAAGCACCACCATTGGTAACGAAGCACCACCATTGGTAACGAAGCACCACCATTGGTAACGAAGCACCACCATCAAGAATTAATGCAGAACAGTAGAAAAAGCATGCACAGTCAGGACATGGTAACACTAAAAGTAGGCCAGAATATTTCTCCACGTACAAATTTATTTGAACTGTATTTATATTCACTAAAAAAAAACCACCCGTGTGATACTGGGGCCCAGGGGGTGGGGGGGGGGGGGGCATAGAATTGTAACACTATAATCTACCACGCATCTCATAAGAGGCGACTAAGGAGGGTTTGGCATGGGGTCGGTTACCCCTTGTGAACCAAATATAACTAGACAGACGGGAAATAAAGAAGGCATAGAAATACCTTGAGCTGATGGCGCACAGCAGGAAGATGGCATAAGGTTGTTGAAGGTCTATGCTCCTTATGGACATGAAGGGTGGTGGTCATAATGAAAAGAAGGCGTCTCGATATAACCGACATAGTCATGCATGTGGACCAGTGGTTGAAAGCGACGTGCTGCTCGGAAACGTAACATAAACCCATTAACAAAAAAAAAAAAAAAAAGTGACTTGTTATAGTATATAACAGCGCTGTAAGAAGAGGTGTCCAAATTATTTTATGTTCTGTCTCTTTATCTTCATAGAGTCTCGAATCTTCAGGAACTGGTGCGGACCTACTGTCGTGGTCATGCAGGGGTACGCGGTAATGAGAGAGCTGACAGACTAGCCTCGAGATTGGACAGCGTGGGGAGATTGGATATAGATAATGGAGAGTTACTAAGGACAATTGACGATCGCCTAGTAGAGAACGGCGCTGTAATAGTTGAATCTTCTTCTTCTTCGTTCGCCCTGAAAAGGACGGTGGTTGCGTTGTGTCTGTTTACAACGTAGCTGTGATATCTGCACCTTTCGGTCGACACATCCGACTTCTGCACGGCATTTTTTAGGACCGGGTTTGCCTTCCCATTTCGATCCACACTCGCTCAGCCAGCCTGCACAGCTGCAGACTGTTTCCAGGACCACCACGTGGAGGTGGAGTGCGGTCTTGACCAGCTCTGGTTCGCTGGTCCTGACGCAGGCAGTCAAGCTATGAGTCGCTGACTGCGGTCTCTATTGCTGCGTCTTGAAGTCCCATAGTTGAATCAACAAGTTTAAGAGTGCTGGAACTTGGCATCCAACATAAGACTTGCGGTGATGGACGTGAGAGGACGCATCCGTCGTGTATACAACCAGCGCGCCACAGGAACAATTAGCATTCATACCCTTCGACATTTGCTGAGGGAGACTGAGTACCTATGGGTTTGCCCGGAGTGCAATGATGTCGATTCTGATTCCCAATAACAGTAACAATTATCTTTGGTGAATAGTGTTTGTTTGTTTGTTTGTTTGTTTTTTCCCCACCAACTTTCAAATATCTTTATTTATCATTCAGCGCCAAAAGCTAAAGAGATATAGTAAAAATAAAAAGGTAAGTATAAAAAAAATGAATAAAGCTATTGTTTTTTTCAATCTTTTCTTGAAGGGAGAGAGAGAAGGAAGGGATGCAAGTGGACTTAAAAAAAAAAAGAAAGCCAACTGCCCTCAATCTTGTTTGTCAGATTGCCAGATTGTCAGTTTGTCAGATTGCCAGATTGTCAGTTTGTCAGATTGCCAGATTGTCAGTTTGTCAGATTGCCAGATTGTCAGTTTGTCAGATTGCCAGATTGTCAGTTTGTCAGTTTGTAAGATTGCCAGATTGTCAGTTTGTCAGATTGCCAGATTGTCAGTTTGTCAGATTGCCAGATTGCCAGATTGTCAGATTGCCAGTTTGCCAGATTGTCAGTTTGTCAGATTGCCAGTTTGTCAGATTGCCAGATTGTCAGTTTGTCAGATTGTCAGTTTGTCAGATTGTCAGATTGCCAGATTGTCAGATTGTCAGTTTGTCAGATTGCCAGATTGTCAGTTTGTCAGATTGCCAGATTGTCAGTGTGTCAGATTGTCAGTTTGCCAGATTGTCAGTTTGCCAGATTGTCAGATTGTCAGTTTGTCAGATTGCGAGATTGTCAGTTTGTCAGATTGCCAGTTTGTCAGATTGCCAGATTGGTTACAGCGGTAAATTCTCGAGGTATAGTTATCGGATTCGAAAAACGGCTGAGTCACACTCCAGCCTACCCAGACGTAAATGGGTACCTCCTCTGCTCTTGGGTTAAGGAAAGCAAAGAACGTGAGGAAAGGACCAGGTCACCCCACCTCACAAAGCTGATACCTATTATTGTGATGTCTGTAACACTTCACTCCCCTAAGACAGCATCTGCCATGGGGATTACCTTTACGTTTACCCTCAATCCTAACCCATCCCTTTTAACACCAGAGACAACAAAAATGTAGGTCACATTCAAGGCCCAAACCCAGAGCCCGGGGAAAAGTCACAATAGAAGCCTTTTTCTCACAATGAAACTGAAGATTTGATAGATGCTATCGGCGTCCTTAATTTGCAGCGCCGAGAAGTCGTTAACCCTCGTTATCTCAGTCCCGAATTGGTGGAACAGGTAATCTTAAACCCTCATACCCGTGCCAACATGAGAATCTTACTACCAAGAGAAAATCCACCCTGTTTGTGATTGTAAAACTTTTAAAAATGTAAAATATACATTACTGGCGTAAAAGAGACAGCGTGATACCTTTATGAGTTCGTAAATTTTGTAACGTTCGTATTGTATGTTTTCAAAGTGTCACTCTCGACATGTCTACCTGGAAACACCTGTTAATTTGATTTCACGTGTTTGAAAGGTTTTGTGTGGGCATGCCCGTTTGAGGTTGTAATAGGCATTACGTTTTAATTCTCGGTGTTAATTTCACGTATACCGTACATATAAATCTTAGAAGGATTACGGTGGCACACCTTTGCTAAAGCCTATTATTTATCAGCACTTCGAAAGACATAGGACACACATTCAAAATTTATAGAGGGGGCAAACAAACAAACAAACAAAATTGCGAGATATAAAGGCATTACTCTGCAGAACTGACGAACAAAAAGTCCAAGAAGGCAAATCAAAAATAGGAAAGCACATAGCAAACTAGATAAAAGAATAGGAAAGTACATAGCAAACTAGATAAAAGAATAGGAAAGTACATAGCAAACTAGATAAAAGAATAGGAAAGCACATAGCAAACTAGATAAAAGAATAGGAAAGTACATAGCAAACTAGATAAAAGAATAGGAAAGCACATAGCAAACTAGATAAAAGAATAGGAAAGTACATAGCAAACTAGATAAAAGAATAGGAAAGTACATAGCAAACTAGATAAAAGAATAGGAAAGTACATAGCAAACTAGATAAAAGAAATCAACGCTACGCAAGATTTTAGGCTACGCTTTCGCTTACTTTTTGACTAGCAAGGAGCTATTTTCTTCAAAAACAGATTTGAGTTATCTCTACAAAAGTTGAGGGAGAGCTCTTTTACGCCGAGGCATACCGGTATTTGGAATAAGTTGTTAGGTCCATGTTAGGCCCATATTTTCTTGACCGTACGGCACACTAAGGGTGATGTGGTCAGCATCACGCCGGCCGTCTTAACTTTTCCAGAATTGCTCTTGTACCCAATTCTTGAAGCTGGGTCGACCCCGGAGCCGTTTACGGTTTAAAAAAAATCCTACCTGAACTGGGGATGGAATCATGGACCACCGAGCTCGGAAGCCAGTTGTTACGCACAAATAATTACTTTTTTCCAAAGTCTTTGTATGATCGTTTTTCGTATGTATGATCATTATTTGACTGAAATGCATGTTATATATATTTTATGGTCAAAGGGCCAGAACCCGATATATCGATACTGCTATTTTTTATGAGTTTACCTCCTCTTGTATAGAGACACGTTCGGTCTATAATGTCTTGAACGAAGCGTGACCATATCTCCTTATTTGGTAGTATCAGTCAACTGTTGTAGATGTTTGAAACCTTTCTTAACGCTTCTGTTCATGTCCATAAAAGGCGCGACTGTGTAAGACTTTTATCTCGAATGTTCTTAGAATCGTCTTATTGTGAACAGCGACTCAGAGATTGTCACTCTGCGCATGTCTCGACTTGGTTGTCGTTTGTTGTTCCGCCCAGGTCGGGGAGTTGAGAAATGGACTGATTAGCGAGCGGACGCGACTGCGTCTTGTGATTCTCTGAGGGAAATACATTGTCTTTGTGAGTTAGTTAGCTAACTAGACTATTTCCCCGTATTATTCAAGCCTGCCTGGAGGCATATGTTCATGGTTGATTTTCCGAAATAAGGTAATTCCTCTTGTATCGAACTTTAGGCTATCATCTAGAGGTTCGTCATTTTGTCGCCTTTTTGCTCGCCTGTGTGATTCAAAATGGAGAGGTACTTTGACTAGGATTAAGTCATCGGTATCTTTATACCTGAACTAGTTATATATATCTATGGGTCGCTCTAGACCAACAAGACTATTGTCTGTGTTCCAGGATTCGTTATATCAGAGATCACGTCCAAGTCAGATGGTTAGACTTAGGAAGGTTATAAAGGTCGAGCTGACCTGTAATCCATGTATGCTACTCACGTGCAGACAGTAAACGGACGTATTGTATACATCTGATCTGCTAGCATCAGGAAGGAATAATTATTATTGTCTATGAACATTAAGGATCTGCAGCTGACCACGGTTGCAGAAGTTATGTGTATTATTTATCAAGCTTCGCTATGATATTTGTTTTCCATACAACTATTGAGTATTGACTTCTACATGACTGTCAGTTAACATGAGTTTGAATGCTGCATTCGTTTCTATGCCGATGATAACATAAGTATCATGACTGTTTTGTGGCGTGCAATAAATGGTATAAACCTAAAGCGAAGTTACCATTTTTATGACTCTACACGTCATGTTGCCTGTGGTGTACCCTGAACTGTTCTACTGCAACACACACACCGCAACAATCTAAACCAGATAAGACACCCACATCTTGCATTGTAATACCTGGTGTCGATAGAGGTGGTAATTTGACGGCATCCTAATTCCACCCTTATCAATTCATGGTGGCCAATAGTTGGTTTATTCTGGTACCAACTCTCAAGGGGGTCAACAAACCCAGACATCATCAGCAGACTACAAGACAACATTGCAGTTGCTATTCATCACCTTTGATGAAATTTTTTGAAAGACGCAGCAGTACTGACAGATGTTGATATTTTGAAACTACCCGGCGCTGCTCGGCGGTATTGAAGTTTGTCTACAAATAGAAGGACAAGTACCGAGCGAATGGATTTCCTGATCTGTTGAGAAGAAGGACAAGTGCCGTAACAACTGTTCCGGTCTCAGAATTACTGTTGCAGATTCAGAAGGTCAAGTTCAGAAGCTGTTTCCTGTCAGAAGCTGTTTCCTGTTAGAAGCTCATTTCCTTTGTCATGGCAGTTTACGAGAGCAGATATGGATCAACGTTGGATCATTGTCCTAAGAATGCTGATCACATCCTGTTCTGAACTGTGCTGACGTTGTGGATACATAGAAGTTAAGTGGCCTGTTTTGTTTGTGAACTGTGCCCTTATGTTCTAACTGAGCCTTCTGTCTATCACATTTTTCGCACTCTTTATATGTTTACATGTTATATGTTATTTGGATTTGTATTTATATGTTTATATTTCAGCGGGTTTTCTCGGTTGGGCGGTGTCTTTCAGTAGATGATACCACGTCACAGAGGTTCTACTGTTAGCGTTTTCGTTAGGGACTGTGCGAATTTCCTATTGTGAAATTTGCTAGCGACAATCGTTGCTATATCTGTTTAGTTGTGACGAGTTGTGCTTTATTTTCGTTTTTTGTATATTTTTTTTTTGTTTCTCTCTTTCTTTCTGTTTTTTAGTTTCGATTTCAATTGTTTGTATTTGTAGGTCTCCTCTTTTCTATTATTCAGTTCTTCACGTAAATTTTTGTGTATATACTGTAGCGTCATTTGTTTGTCATATCTTCGCATTCTGTCATCATATTCTTTTTAGTTTCGCTGTTTATTTATTTGACTTATGCGAATGTTTTCGTATTGTTTGATCTTTGTTATTGTTTACATTGACTCTGATCTTTGTTATTGTTTACATTGACGTTGATCTTTGTTATTGTTTACATTGACTCTGATCTTTGTTATTGTTTACATTGACTTTGATCTTTGTTTTGTTTACATTGTTGGTACTTTGTTATTGTTTACATTGTCTTGTTATTGTTTGCATAGTTCTTGCATAGTTAGCTTTCACTATTGTTACATATATGCTCATGCACTATTGATCTATAGTGCACTTATCATAACTAGCTGGTGGTTTTTTTCCTTATGCACTATTGTAGTGCAGTTATAATAAATAACTGATGGTTATGCACTGATTTGGGTAGTGCACTGATAATTAAGAGGTGACTTGTGATATTATTGTACAACTGATAATACAAATTGGTGTTAAGTCTTGTTTCCCACAGAGATTGGAGTAAACATAGTAATTATACAAGCACTTTATTAAGTCTTGTTGCTATTAAGATTGAAATAAGATAATTAATTATTTCAGGTTCTGTACTCACATTTTAGACATCATGTCTACATTTGAGTACTTTATTGAGCAGGGTAAAGCCCTTGGGAAGACAGGTGATAAATTAGAAGAATTTGCGACTGTTCAATATGCCAAGGCATTGAAGTCGGAGGAAAAAGAAAATGAAAGAACTAACTGAACAAAAGAGAATAGATGCTGAAAATTTAAAACTGCAGATGCAGGTAGATGAAAAGAGATTACAAATGGAAATGGAAAAACAAAAAAGAGAAGCAGAATCTCAGGAGAAGAGACTTCAGGCTGAGGTTGAAAATAAGAGACTTGAAAAAGATGCTGAAAATAAGAGACTTGAAAAAGAAGCTGAAAATAAGAGACTTGAAATAGAGGCTGAAAATAAAAGATTAGAAAAAAAGTTACAGGCTGAGGCTGAGGAAAGAAAGTTACAGGCTGAGGCTGAGGAAAGAAGGTTACAAAGAGAGTCTGATGAGAGAAAAGCAAAAATGGAACATGAAGAAAAACTCTTAGCTTTGGAGTTAGAAAAGTTGAAGTTATCTAGTAATGCTAATGATGCTAATAAGGTATCATCTGCTAATAAGTCTAATGCTGTTGATTTCAAGCTTAATTTACCAGCATTCAATGCTTCAATTGATGATATAACATTTTATCTAGATAGATTTGAAAGTGCATGTAAGGTGCATAATATAGATAAAACATTATATGTTTATCATCTGTCCAAGATACTTAGAGGTGATGCTTTGACTTTGTTGGGTATGGTAGATGTGCCTGACAAGAACAACTATGAGGTTGTCAGGGCGGCATTGTTAAAGAAGTACCAACTTAACGAAGACGGATATCGTCTTAAATTTAAAAAAACATGTTACCAGAAACTGGAGTTGAATTCTCAGAATTCATCTCAGGCATACGTCTTACTTTTTTACGATGGGTTGAGCTTTCTAAGACAGAAAGTACATTTGAAGCCCTCATGGACTTACTTCTTAGAGACAAGGTTATGTCTTCTGTTAATGAAGCTTTTCTTTCTTTTCTTCATGAGCGTAAGCCTAAAAATATAAAAGAAATGGAAGAATACTGTAGCCAGTATGTTACTGCACATCCTCACATAACCATTAGCAACTCTAAGGTAAAAAGAAGGTCTGCCAGTTGCTTCGGCAGCACCTTATGGCCCGAATTTTATGCGTAAATTTCAGGGTAGCCAGCAAAATTTCAATAAAAAGAGTAACCGTAATTATGCCCAGAACCATGGTAATCAATTTCAGGGAGATTCTTCTTCCCAGAACTGGAGACAACCTAATATTACACGGTATTCTATTCCCGGTAACTTTAGAAATTTTCATAAAGGTAATCGGTATAGAGGAAAATATTATTTGCAGAGACCTCAATACCAAGATAATAGAGGTTCTCAACAGCATAGAGATGGTAATGACAGTTATGGAAACTGGAACGCAAACCAGGATAAAAATTACAGTAGGGACTTTAATGATAATTGCAGAAGCAATAATGGTCGCGGTAGATCGCAACAGAAGAGAAAAAGATATATCAACAGACAAACTCTGTTCAACAAGAATCTCAGGGAGCAGATAAACAGGTTAATAATGATAAAGACCATAATGCTATCGGATGCTCATCTTTTGACTTTGGTAGGGCAAATAAATGTATCCAATGCAGTACTTTATTTGATCCGAAAACCATTAGTACTCTAAGCTGTGGTCATCCTTTGCCCGCTCTTCCTGCTAATGTTGCTCATGATGGGAGAGGTTCTCTTATATTACATAAGGGGCTTGTAAATAGTAATCCAGTCTCGGTGTTGTTTGATTCTGGATGTACTACTGTCGGGGTTAGGCAATCTCTTGTAGATCCATTCTGTGCTACAGGAAAGGTCATCAAATGTGACACATTTGGTGGCACGTTGGAAAAATATCCTACTGCCATAATACATATTGCTACTCCTTTCTTCACGGGAGAGGTCCACGCGTGTCTACTTCCAAACCCTATTGCGGACCTTATTATTGGTCGTATTCACGGAGTTAGGGAATGTACCCCACAGCAGATTGCTGTTTGGGAAGAGCAAAACATTGAAGCTACCAATACGGTGGTCACAAGAGCACATGCTCTGGATCCACCTCAAACTTCATTAACTAATAATGATGAAGTAAATGAACAAAATAGTCACTTGACTATTACACGTGACTCATTTATCAAATTGCAAGAAGAAGATCCGTCGTTACAAAAATTCTTCATTCTAGCAAAAAAAAGGTGATCCTAATCAAAATACTAATAGAAAATCTTGGATTTCTATGAAGAACGGCGTACTTGTACGTATGGTACAAGACTCGACTACATCCACTCATTCACAAATTCTTGTGCCTAAGAGCATGAGGGTGCAAATATTGCAACATGCTCATGACTCGCAATGTGCTGGACATATGGGTTTTTCCCGTACAAAGTCGAGAGTTCTTGCGGCTTTCTTTTGGCCATTTGTGAGCAAGGACATACGAATGTACTGTCGCTCTTGCAAAGTATGTCAGGAGGTCAAATCTAAAGGACCACGACATGCTGCGCCTATTCAGGCTGCTGACATTCCAATTCGCCCTTTTCAAAAAATGGCAATAGATATTATCGGTCCTTTTAGAATTAAGTCGGCTAGAGGGCATCAATTTATTCTTACATGTGTCGATATGTGCACACGTTGGCCAGAGGCAATACCTCTCAAGAGCATCTCAACTGCTGATATCGCAGACGCTCTTTGGCTGATATTTTCTCGCTTGGGTTTTCCCGGAGAAATATTGTCAGACCATGGCACTCAACTGATATCAGACACTATGTCACAGGTAATGTCTATGCTACATATAAAAAGGTCTCTCAGCAGTATCTATCACCCAATGTCTAATGGGTTGGTCGAACGTTTAAATAGGACTCTAAAAACTTTACTGGGTAAAATAACTGAGGATCATCCTCAGGATTGGGACAGGGTCTTACCCGCGGCTCTCTTTGCGTATAGAGAGGTCCCCAATGAACATACGGGGTTTTCCCCTTTTGAACTTGTCTTTGGCGCGCAACCGCGCGGCCCTATGTCTTTACTTCACGATCTAATCACTGCCGATAATATTAGCGATGAGACTCAGTCTTCTTATGAGTACGTCATTGCTCTTAGGAAAAAAATCATTGAGGCATGCAGACTAGCAACTTCGTCTTCCGAATTTGCTAAAGAAAAGGCAAGGCAGTTTGCGAATAAGAATAGATGTCTACGACAACTTTGTCCAGGTGACAAAGCTCTCGTTCTACTTCCTTCAAGGGAAAACAGACTTCTAATTGCATGGAAAGGTCCATATGCAATAGTCTCCAAAATTTCTGATGTCGACTATGTTGTCGATATTGATGGAAAGCATAAAACTTTCCACATAAATATGCTCACGGAATTTCATGAAAGACCAGACTATTTGCAGCCTATTTTCCAGGCAACGGACAATTCTCAAGTACCTCATGGTCAATACTCATCGCTGTCAGTTATACAGGATGAGGAAACTACTTTTTCTGATGTCAATCTTCCTCTTTCTATGGTCCCACTTTATTCTACGGAATCTTGGAAAAACGTGACCGTTTCTCCAAATCTTTCCGCTGAGGAACATCGACAAGTTTCTTCGATGTTGCAAACATTTCAGGATGTTCTTACAGACATCCCGGGACACACACATGTCATTGAACATGACATTGTGCTAACTGATCATAATCCTATCAGAGTCAGACCCTATCCAATACCTATCCATTTCCAGTCTCAAGTCGAAAAAGAATTGGATGAAATGATACGTTTGGAAATCATTGAACCATCCACTTCAGCATACTCTTCGTCTATGGTTATTGTTCGAAAGAGGATAATAACATTCGCATTTGCGTAGATTATCGCAAATTGAACCAAGTTACGAAGTTCGACGCTGAACCTATGCCTTCATTAGAAGAACTACTCAATAAACTTTCTAATTCTAGATTCTTTACCAAACTAGATTTGTCTAAAGGTTATTGGCAAGTCCCGCTAACTGAACGTGCCAAACCTTTTACAGCTTTTTCTACACCTAGGGGTTTATTCCAATGGAATTTCATGCCTTTTGGTCTTATGAACGCCCCTGCTACATTCGTACGCATGATGCGGCGAATTCTCGCATATCGTACAGATGTCATAGCATATCTAGATGATATCTGTCTATTCAGTGATTCCTGGGAAGATCACTATTTGGGTTTATACGAATTACTGTCTACTCTTCGCGAGTATAACTTGAC
Organism: Oreohelix idahoensis; assembly: GCA_024509875.1. Classification (NCBI taxonomy): domain Eukaryota; kingdom Metazoa; phylum Mollusca; class Gastropoda; order Stylommatophora; family Oreohelicidae; genus Oreohelix; species Oreohelix idahoensis. The sequence goes on along the minus strand of JAMPIV010001764.1, from coordinate 146,287 downwards.
TGCAAAACCCTCTAAAGCCTTTATAGGATTTAGTGAGATTTCTTTCCTAGGTCATCGTGTTGGTCATGGTCTTTTAAAGACAGAGGACCACAATGTTTCAAAAATACTTAACATTTCGGTCCCTAAGACAAAGAAACAAGTAAGGAGTCTATTAGGTTTGATCCAATTCTACGGACGATTCATTCCGAATCTGTCCTCCATTATGGCACCGCTTTCTACTTTATTGAAGAAAGGGTCGCCTAATTTGATCCGCTGGTCAAAAGAATGTCAATCCTCATTGGACCAGGTTAAAGACCTATTTTCATCTCCACCTATTCTTAGGTTACCTACTATTGAGAAGACTTTTGTTCTTCGAAGTGACGCCTCGTCAACTGGGATTGGGTCAGCACTAATGCAGGAGTATTCTGATACTCTGCATCCGGTGATGTATATCTCTAGGAAATTAAATGCTGCAGAAAAGAATTACTCGGTTTTAGACCGTGAGTTATTGGCTATGGTATGGTCTATTCTGAAGTTACAAAGATTTCTTCTAGGCGCACATTTCATTGTGGAAACCGACCAGAAAGCGCTTACTGCTATCACTCGGCCACATTTAAATAAATTATTTTCAGGATTGTATTGAGAGATTTACCAGTTGTCTTTAAGATTTGTGTTATTGATATTTTCGCAGCACATCATTGAAGATGCGAAATTGTGTCCATTGTGGAACTTTGAGTATATCAAGTCCTGTCCTAGATTGGGAGCGGATGATGTCCACATCTTCTTCTATTGAATGTTTTATGTCAACGAAGATCAACACATGTATTACTTATTAGTTACTGATGCATTACATAATGTAATAAAATAGTGCGGTATATTAATATATTACACCGCTATTTGCAACACATTGTATGATATCATAATAATATATTTGATTTCATATATTGGTATGAGAATAATTTGACTTTTATTATGATGTTGCCAGCATTGTGGTTTGTGTTGGTGGCACCTTCCTGGGATATATACGCGTATACTTAGATAAATTTTTCTCTAAGGACCTGGGATATGATCTCAGTTTCGCTCCAAGTGTTGAGCTATTTTGTTAGGTATATCCGCGCATCATACGTGCGTTAGGAGCCTAGATTTTTCCGGCTCCAGGATTTAAAAAAAAAAAAGTTTCATTTTTTTTTCCCGGGAGGGTGCGGTAATGTTACGCACAAATAATTACTTTTTTCCAAAGTCTTTGTATGATCGTTTTTCGTATGTATGATCATTATTTGACTGAAATGCATGTTATATATATATTTTATGGTCAAAGGGACAGAACCCGATATATCGATACTGCTATTTTTTATGAGTTTACCTCCTCTTGTATAGAGACACGTTCGGTCTATAATGTCTTGAACGAAGCGTGACCATATCTCCTTATTTGGTAGTATCAGTCAACTGTTGTAGATGTTTGAAACCTTTCTTAACGCTTCTGTTCATGTCCATAAAAGGCGCGACTGTGTAAGACTTTTATCTCGAATGTTCTTAGAATCGTCTTATTGTGAACAGCGACTCAGAGATTGTCACTCTGCGCATGTCTCGACTTGGTTGTCGTTTGTTGTTCCGCCCAGGTCGGGGAGTTGAGAAATGGACTGATTAGCGAGCGGACGCGACTGCGTCTTGTGATTCTCTGAGGGAAATACATTGTCTTTGTGAGTTAGTTAGCTAACTAGACTATTTCCCCGTATTATTCAAGCCTGCCTGGAGGCATATGTTCATGGTTGATTTTCCGAAATAAGGTAATTCCTCTTGTATCGAACTTTAGGCTATCATCTAGAGGTTCGTCATTTTGTCGCCTTTTTGCTCGCCTGTGTGATTCAAAATGGAGAGGTACTTTGACTAGGATTAAGTCATCGGTATCTTTATACCTGAACTAGTTATATATCTATGGGTCGCTCTAGACCAACAAGACTATTGTCTGTGTTCCAGGATTCGTTATATCAGAGATCACGTCCAAGTCAGATGGTTAGACTTAGGAAGGTTATAAAGGTCGAGCTGACCTGTAATCCATGTATGCTACTCACGTGCAGACAGTAAACGGACGTATTGTATACATCTGATCTGCTAGCATCAGGAAGGAATAATTATTATTGTCTATGAACATTAAGGATCTGCAGCTGACCACGGTTGCAGAAGTTATATGTATTATTTATCAAGCTTCGCTATGATATTTGTTTTCCATACAACTATTGAGTATTGACTTCTACATGACTGTCAGTTAACATGAGTTTGAATGCTGCATTCTTTTCTATGCCGATGATAACATAAGTATCATGACTGTTTTGTGGCGTGCAATAAATGGTATAAACCTAAAGCGAAGTTACCATTTTTATGACTCTACACGTCATGTTGCCTGTGGTGTACCCTGAACTGTTCTACTGCAACACACACACCGCAACAATCTAAACCAGATAAGACACCCACATCTTGCATTGTAATACCTGGTGTCGATAGAGGTGGTAATTTGACGGCATCCTAAAACCACCCTTATCACCAGTGCAATAACTACTGCGCCACGGCGGCTCTGAGAGGCCACAGTTTGAGAGTTTAACCATACAAACTTACTTAATTTCTTAGTTGTTCCTCTTGTACACTTGAATTACATGAGATCCACAAAGAAACAAACAAACAAACACAATTTGCCAGCGATAGCACAACTTTTCAGATTTTCTAGTTTACTCCCTTAACTTTTTGCGCGCCCTCTATAAAAATCTATGGACAGGTAATTTCAGAAATATGACCCATTATACGCCCGTATAACTGAAGGACCTTGTATATAGTTGAATATGGCGTACTTCCAGAAATAGGACCGAGGACTAGATTGGAACCAGGCCAGGAGGAAGACAGCCGATAGGATAGTCTGGCGCTCTCTCTTCCAAACCTCTTCACCTCACGGTAGAAGGGGAACGACTAAGTAAGTACTTCCAGAAATAAAAAATTTGCACTTAAAAAAAATATGTGACCGGTTTAATTTAAGTACTAGTTGACTTTGTTGTGCTCTGTTCTTAGGTGGAAGATTGTGCCGTGCTCCATCCGTCGTAGGATGTTCACATTGTCATTCTTCTGGATGGGTTATTTCTTTGTACATGGCATTCTCAGTATATCCAATAGCATATTGGAGCGGATAGGTACAAATGATGATAAATCCAAGGTAAAAATAATGATAAATCCAAGGTAAAAATGACAATAAAACCAACAGTTTCGATCTACTGATCACAAAAACAAGATAAGAGCCAGTGGAAGAAGAGATGAGTAGAAGACGTTGGAGATGGATAGGACACACACTGATAAAACCTGATGATAGCATTACTAGACAGACCTTGCTCTGGAATCCTCAGGGTAAGATAGGTAAAGAGAAACCAAATAACACAAGGAGAAGATAACTGGAGACAGACGTGAAGGGGATGAAGAAAACATGGAAAGACTTTGAGCAGACGGCACGGGACAGGAAGACATGACATAAGTTTGTTGAAGCCCTATGCATCTTGTGGAGTTGAAAGGTCATGTATATCCCCCGAGTTGATAAGTAAAATGATCATAAATAACCATCCAACATTTTCGATCTAGCGTTTGAACCGTTAATAACACAGCATATACGACAGTGCATGCTTTCTTTATCTCAGAATATCGTTTCGAGAAGCCCGCACATATTTCGTTATCTTTTGTGTCTCCGATCTCCATTCTCTTTTACATCCAGCGCTTCATGCTTTGTTTAGTGACGCTTAAAAAACGGTACAAAATGGTGGTACACACTGTCCACTCCGCTTAAAGTACTGAATAGGGTAAATTAATGCCGCTTCTCGAGTGGGGCTTTTTTTTTTTTTTTCGTTTTTTGTTCTCACGTGTTCTCTCCGCGGTGAATGCATGGAGTTTCCGTGGTCTCCCATTCATTAATTCATCTCCCTTTTCGCCCACTAGAAATAGAAAACCACCAAAAAACATTGTGGATGTCGTGGAATATTCTAATCCACATATATAAATTATTAGGTAAATATGAAGCCTAACAAATGGAGCATAGAACCATTACCACAGCTAGGCAACAAATGAAAGACTAACCACGATTGGTCGGGCTATAAATACTATCTTTCGTTGTTAGGGGAGACGTGAAAAGGTAACATTTTTTCAAACACTTGTCGAAACGTGGCCTCATTGGCTAGACTCGCTGATATACTCACTTAGGAGCGTTAGTTCGAGACCACTAGTGCAAATAATCTTGATAAAGCAACAGTGCGTTGAAGCCAGCTCATATTTGTGTTAAATAAAAGCCTGGAACATAAGCAGATGGGAATTTGTGCCAGTAATTGTGCCAGAATTCATTGCTAATCAACGTATCTGTGTTTATTTCCATGAAATTGTGGTAAGCTTGAACCATTCAGTATCTTTTAATGAAAATTGAATGTAAATTGTTAATTTATGCCTGTATATATATGTGTAGTTCAGTGGCAAACAGGAGATAAAGCCTATAATGCTCCAGCCTGAACAGAGGGTGTCGGAGGGAAGTAAAACGGCATGGAATGGCCAAATAGTACACTGACACCTGGATGATTGATTAGACAGAAATAATGCTGGAAGTGCAGAGGCGTGGTAACCATTAAGGAGGTAAATACTGGTATAAAGTATTTCAGATGAAGCTGACAGTTGGCCTAACGCTCTGAACTCAATGTTTGTGTTGTATTGTGCTCAGTGTAGAACTAGAGTATCAATTAGTTATGAAGTAGAAGGTACATCCTTCTTGTTTTCAGGGACCGTGGTCTTGATGGTACTGAGCAGCACCTGGTCAGAGCTTTGCTGAATCCAGAGTCGGACAGCATACTCCTTGGTCTTTTTAGCTATCAGTGAGGTGTCTCCAGAGCCCAGGGGAGAATCGAGCAGAGGAGTCTGTTCCTGCCGCCATCACGCCAGATAAGCTGATGTGGCCAGCTGAGCTCAAAATTATGTACCCCCAGCTTAAAATGACCTTGTAAAAATAAAATTAAGAGGGGAATTAAATTGGGTTAATATCAGGAACTGAGAACATCTCCAATAATAGTTCCCATAAAGACAAACTATTGAAGTCATGATGACAAATACCAACAGAGCTTGAACAAAACAAAACCAGTATTACCTCATATTACTACTACACAACTGACACACATAGGATATTTGTAATAATATATGTCACTACAATATTCATATTAATACATTCTGTACATAACTTGTAATTAAAATTGATTGTGATTCCTGGTTCCTTTGTATTTTAATCAGGACACACATATATATTCATGACAGAAATGAATACATATTGTTATTTGAAAAGTTATCAGTGACTCCGTTAAGATATTCTCATAGATTGTTATATGTATGTGAGTGTCACATTGTTGTCAAGTGTAGTGGAATAAATTAAATTGTTTATCTGTCTGTTGTTGTGACTTACACTTCATCATACACATACCCTAGACACATAACGTAGTCATCACACTATTCCAGAATAATTCTGACTGAGATAGATATATATATGTGGCAGCAAGTAAGGTTATCTATAATACACTACTCTTAATAGATATAGATACCTTCACAGCTGATCTCAGTCAGTACACTAAGTCCCCTATAAATATTTATAACATCCCACTTCACCACAGTGGACAGCTAAGGAAAATAATTCAAGTTAGTCATAAAGTACAGAAGAAGGTCTTCTGGAAAGGAGGCTCACTGCACGATCAAGAACAAAGCCAAAAGTAGTCTCATTTGCGGACACACCTAGCCTTTTTTTCTTCTAGGCAATCTCCAGAGTTAGCAGCTGGAATGTTAGTACACTAAACGAACAAGGGAAAACGGCACAAGTAGCAGCAGAATTGACCTACAAAATTTAAGCTGGGGTAGACCGAGAAACACATGGAGAAGATGACTCGAGACTTACATTAAAACGATGAGGAAGACGTGGAGCTGAGGGTATGGTACGGGAAGATTTGGCATACGTTTGTTGAAAACTTATCGTACTTGTGAAAATGACAGGTGGTAATAATGCCCTTGCAACGATAGTTTCTTTAGCAATTTGTTTAACATGGGCATACTGTGAACGGTGGTTTGGTTTTAGTAAAGTAAAAGAGTGTAGAAAAATGATTTAGGAAATATGAATGGATTTGGATACTGACTATTTGTCTTAGTTGAAGGGAGATAATATGAGTGAAGGAATGCTTTGAGAAAAGGGAGGAAACTCCGCATATTACGGTTGGTAGATGAAAGTGTTGAATTTGGGTTAAGCAGATTTAGTGGGTTCTCGGATGCATGAACGCGCTCAGCGTAAGACGTGTGTGGGTAAACGCGCTCAGCTTAGGTGGTTAGCAAAATTGTGCTGTGAGTTAAAGAGTGATAGAAGCGCTCAGTACATTACTTATCATAAATTGGTGTACGACAGTATTTTTGTGATAGGATTTATTCTGAGGACAAGATGGTTGTGAAAGGAAAAAGTATATTTCTATAAAGTAAAAATAAAAACCAGGTATATTGAACATTTTGATCTATTACTAGCATGTGTAGCTCAGCAGATAAGGTCAGATCAGAATAGAAAAGTAGAACTAGTCTTGGCAAAAATGACAGCCCTGGCGGTAAGGCCAGTTTTTCTCTCAGTGAGATATACCAAGAGATATATGGAAAAAAAACGTAGATAAAACATTGATACTGAGATTGTTTGAAAACTGAGAAAAATGTAGAGTCAGTCTGAGAGAAGGAAGTTTTTCTTATTTACCTTACAACATACTACATACTGAAAGGGCAGTGGTCCGAACCTTTAATACTATCAACGGCCACAATACTTATGCATAACCTCATATTATCGGTCTCTTACGACATGCTTAAGGAAGCACTCTTAGGGCGACCAGAAGGAACTATACAACTCTGAGACCACGAGTGAGGAATGGAGGTCTGAAATGAACGTCTTTTTTTCTCAAATAAAATGTTTCGTGGTTTTTGCGAAGCACGCTCCGTTCAACTTTGACACAGGGCTCGTTGGTTATATTAGGGCCATGCCCAAATTTAAAAGATCTTATAAACTTATAAATGAATTGTAAAATAAAGTCACCATTCTCACAGACTCTTTCATCAATACTAGCAACCAGAAACAGACATGAGTGCAGCAGGCCAGATATTATAGAGGAACTACTGCAGGTTAATTCTCTATGGTGCGGAATGCTGGAGAATAACAGAGAAGGAAATGACGAAATTGTCCTCTTTCCACACAATCTGCCTAAGGAAAATTCTCCGAATCTTTTGCCTGAATATCATCACCAATCAAAAACTGCTTACTCGGAGGAACCACGAGGACATGCACACCATCATAGCTGACAAACGCTGGATTTGGGTTGATCACGCCCTCAGAAGAGATGCTGATGCCATCACAAGAACAGTTATGCTTTGGACCCCTGAAGGTGACCTCAAGACGCAGCAATAGAGACCGCAGTCAGCGACTCATAGCTTGACTGCCTGCGTCAGGACCAGCGAACCAGAGCTGGTCAAGACCGCACTCCACCTCCACGTGGTGGTCCTGGAAACAGTCTGCAGCTGTGCAGGCTGGCTGAGCGAGTGTGGATCGAAATGGGAAGGCAAACCCGGTCCTAAAAAATGCCGTGCAGAAGTCGGATGTGTCGACCGAAAGGTGCAGATATCACAGCTACGTTGTAAACAGACACAACGCAACCACCGTCCTTTTCAGGGCGAACGAAGAAGAAGAAGGACCCCTGAAGGGAAGCGAAAGAGAGGCCTACCAAAAAACCACTTGGCGGAGAACTGTGGAGGCCGACATGCAAAGAATGAACCATAGCTGATGCACTGCACGAAGGATGGCCGCCGCCCGAGCAAAGTGGAAGCAGTTTGTTGCTGCACTACAAGACTCCACCAGGCCTGATGGCCACTGACTGCTTTGACAAAATGAAGAACAATTTAGAAGTGCCAATGCATCGAGAAAAGCATTCAGAGGGCTTAAGACTGGGAAATTACAAAACATTGAAAGACTTGCTTGCGAATACATCCACAACAAACGAAACCTTTTAGTTTTCATGTAGAGCACCTTCACAACTTTTAGGGTTGAATTATGTGCGAGGCGGTCCTATATTCGGGTCAATACGGTGACATTTTTTTAATGGTATAATTGTCTTCCTTGGACAGCGAATGTAAAAAGAAGGCAAAAATTAAAATTCAAAACTATACGGATATTTAAAGTATAATGTAAATATGTACATAATATAACTACACGCAGTTAATTATTGTTTTTCTGATGTTTTCTAGTGGTTGTTGTTCAGAATCAACATAGCTGTCATGGACTAGAAGGGAGGCATCAAAGAAGATTTGGCTACCCGAAGGGGAGACTTTTTCAGGCCATAAATCGAGGATTCCTCAGTGAAAGAGAAGTTGGCAAGAAAACGAAGCTGTATACCGCTCCACCTATGTCCCAGTCTTAAAGTATGGATGTGAGTCATGGTCAATGACTACAACACACAAAAGTCAGATCCAAACCTACGTGGTGGTCCTGGAAACAGGCTGCATCACTGCAGTCTGGCTGAGAGAGTAGGGATCGAAGAGGGAAGGCAAACCCGGTCCCAAAAAATGCCGTGCTGAAGTCGGATGTGTCGACCGAAAGGCGCAGATATCGCAGCTTCGGTGTAAACAGACACAACGCAACCAACGTCCTTTTCAGGACGAACGAGGAAGAAGAAGAAGAAGAAGATCCAAACCTCAGAAATGAGGTATCTGAGAAAGGTATTTGAAGTAACAAGAAGAGATGTGATCCGCATCGTCAAGGCCTAAAAACGCAACCCCTGCAGACCCAAGTAGAGCAGTCCCAACTGAGATGGTTTGGCCATGTCTGCAGAATAGAAGATCGGCTGCCACGGCATGTATGGGAAGCTAAATGCCAGGGATCCAGACCTCCAGGACGACCCAGAGTATTCTGGGAGGACAACATTAGACCCTGAAGGACCGAGGACTAGAATGGAACCAGGTCAGGAGGAAGACAGCCGATAGGATATTATGGCGCCCTCTCTTTCAAATTTCTACACCTCACGGTAGAAGAGGAACGACTAAGTAGTAGTAGTTGTTGTTCAAAATCAACCAAATGAGTTTCAAGCAAGATCCTCGGTCTTCTAATTGTGCTGCGTATGCTGAAATATTAAGACGCTTGCTTTATTTACTCCCCCGTCATTGTTTTTAACGGGCATACTAACTCGCATGGGCATAAGTATGTATGCATACCGAAATACATATGTATAAAGTGTACAGGGCATTGCCCCTGTTCTAATTCACCTTCAGTGAAATACTTGGCACTTAAGACGAGGTTTACAGACACAGTAAGCCTGGTTGTAGTGAAGTAGGGCGGGGTAAGTTTCAGCTTGTGTGAGACAAATGACGAATAGTTTTTAATCTCTTCCGAAGGTAGTTTGTTGTGTGTTATACTAATGTAAACAAAGATATTAAAAAAAAAAAAAGAAAAAGAAAGGCTCTTAGATGTGGCAGAACACAGGTGTCTAACAATTAAAGGTAAAAATAGTTACATACCTTTGCCGTTAGCCTCAGTGCACATACCGCCGGAGAGAAGTGTTAGAGACTTCACCATACTACATCTATCCTTTTTGTGAAGTGGGGTGAACAGTTCCATTCCTCGCTGCCTTGGAATTCCCTAACTCAAAAACAGAGTCTGCTACCCATTTACAGCTGGTTAGACGAGAGCGACGCTACCAGGTTTCGGTTCCGGAACCCAGCAACTGTAGGCTACCGTTAGAGGAAAGCGCTCTAACCGCTTGTTCAAGCAGACGATCAGTGTTTAACAATAAGTAAATAATAATAAAGGTATGCGTGTCTGATTAGTGAACCTAGTGTAGTTCACATGCCTGCGTGATATAGCCCTGATGCTCCTTAGGGAGCCAAAAGGGGCGAAATGAAGAAAAGGAAAGAAGTGTTAGTTTTAGCCGCGGGTTGATAGTAGAAGAGAAGGATTAGTAACAAGGGTAAAAGTGGTAGCAAGAGGAAGGTGTAGCAGCAATACTATTGTTGTTGTTTAACTAGAGCTGCTGAGCTTCTCTCTATTTTGTAGCCAATACCAAGTTGAAAACTCCTTGGTATTATCTACACTTTAGATCTTGGCTTTTCCTGTGCCTTTTCTGCCATTCTGAAACGTGTTGAGTTGAAGTCATGAGCTCCAGTTTCTCCAGCTTTGCTGGCATTTAAAGGATCATCACATCTGGCCCCAAGCTAGGAAGATGAAGCGCGTGGCATACTGTGCATTCCCCGCTATCTAAGGTGACTCTCCAAATATGGAGAGCTAAAATACTGTGCTATGGTTCTGAGCTCTCCCAAGGCATTGTTTTGTCCTGCATAGAGCCACTTCTCAGGTACCCCGTCCAATCATGGGTCCATATTGAGGTCCGCCTGCCTACCTAGTAAGAAGTAGTAACAGGGGAAGACGTAGTATAAGGAGAAGATGTAGTAACAGTGGAAGAAATAGTAACAGAGAAAGAAGCAGTAACAGAGGAAGAAGTAGTAACAGTGGAAGAAGTAGTAACAGAGTAAGGCGTAGTAACAGAGAAAGAAGTAGTAACAGAGGAAGAAGTAGTAACAGAGGAAGAAATAGTAACAGAGGAAGAAGTAGTAACAGAGGAAGAAGTAGTAACAGGGGAAGAAGTAGTAACAGAGGAAGAAGTAGTAACAGGGGAAGAAATAGTAACAGAGGAAGAAGTAGTAACAGGGGAAGAAGTAATAACAGAGGAAGAAGTAGGAACAGAAGAAGAAGTAGTAACAGAGAAAGAAGCAGTAACAGAGGAAGAAGTAGTAACAGTGGAAGAAATGTTAACAGAGGAAGGCGTAGTAACAGAGAAAGAAGTAGTAACAGAGGAAGAAGTAGTGACAGGGGAAGAAATAGTAACAGAGGAAGAAGTAGTAATAGGGGAAGAAGTAGCAACCGAGGAAGAAGTAGTAACAGGGGAAGAAGTAGTAACTGAGGAAGAAGTAGTAACAGAGGAAGAAGTAGTAACAGGGGAAGAAGTAGTAACAGGGGAAGAAGTAGTAACAGGGGAAAAGTAGTAACAGATGAAGAAGTAGTAACAGGGGAAGAAGTAGTAACATGGGAAGACGTAGTAACAGGGGGAAAAGTAGTAACAGAGGAAAAAGTAGTAACATGGGAAGAAGTAGTAACGGGGGGAAAAGTAGTAACAGACGAAGAAGTAGTAACAGAGGAAGAAGTAGTAACAGAGAAAGAAGCAGTAACAGAGGAAGAAGTAGTCACAGAGGAAGGCGCAGTAACAGAGAAAGAAGTAGTAACAGGGGAAGAAGTAGTAACAGAGGAAGAAGTAGTAACAGGGGAAGAAGTAGTAACAGAGGAAGAAATATTAACAGAGGAAGAAGTAGTAACAGGGGAAGAAGTAGTAACAGAGGAAGAAGTAGTAACAGAGGAAGAAGTAGTAACAGGGGAATAAGTAGTAACAGAGGAAGATGTAGTAACAGGGGAAGAAGTAGTAACATGGGAAGAAGTAGTAACAGAGCAAGAAGTAGTAACAGGCGAAGAAGTAGTAACATGGGAAGAAGTAGTAGTAACAGAGGAAGAAATAGTAACAGAGTAAGAAGTAGTAACAGAGGAAGAAGTAGTAACAGAGAAAGAAGCAGTAACAGAGGAAGAAGTAATAACAGTGGAAGAAGTAGTAACAGAGGAAGGCGTAGTAACAGAGAAAGAAGTAATAACAGGGGAAGAAATAGTAGCATAGGAAGAAGTAGTAACAGAGGAAGAAGTAGTAACATGTGAAGAAGTAGTAACAGGGGAAGAAGTAGCAGCAATGGAAGGAATTGTCACAGGGGAAGTAGTAACAGGGGAAAAAGTAGTAACATAGGAAGAAGTAATAGCAGGGAAAGAAGTAGAACATAGTGTGACGATATTGCCTCCCCTGCTTTGCAGTAGTGATCCAACAGTGGCCAAAACTCGAGAGTATCTATTATAAGCTTCAATGGAGTCTATTTTTACACAAGATTACTCTTGGCAGAAATGTAGATTGAAGAGTAGTAAAGCTTCTATTACATGGGAGTCTTCACAAGATATTCAGATAAGCGAAAACAATGCTGGCTGTTGCTGAGCACGTTAAATCTGTAATCTGCCGACAACTTTTGTGAGGAATTTAAGCACTGGTTTATTTTAGCTCGTTTAGCCCCCACCGCTGAGTTACTCAGTGGAATTATTATTATAATATATAACTCTGTTTAGAGCGTGTGTAGTAATTTGACTGAGACAAACATGCAATGACTTTAAAATGATTAAATCGAAGTTAACACATTAACTACCGCAAGCCGCTGTCAGCGGCTCACAAAATAATCACATTTGGACCGGCAAGCCGCTCAGAGCGCCAATCTACTTTTAGTAATAAAACGAATGAAAAATGTACTGAAACACTCTCTGATCTGGTTCGAGATTTTAAGTTGCCACCGGAAAACAAATTCCCAAAGCATGGTTGTTGTAGAACACTTGAAAATTGATATTATTGTAACTGTCTTTTTTTCCTTGTTGATGTGATCACTGGCCCAAGACAGTATACATGTTGTTAGATGTGTAGTGCGAGCGTATGATGAATTGAGTGTGGGTGCGAATGAAGGCGCGAATGTGTTTAGGCTCGTATAGATGTAGACCCTGCAACCCATACTCTCACATGCAGTAATCAAGGATGCTTTGACACTGCAGGCATGTTTCAAGACATTTATTGACGGGAACACACATAGTATCAACAGGAACAGTCAGTGTAACAAGGTCATGCTGACCTGACATCGATAGGTATACATTTGGCATTCAAAAAGGTAAACATCAGAATAGACGTGCATGGTCAATAGCAAAGTTCTTCAATAATGACAGTTCGTAGCGTCGCCCTTGGCGTCTCTGACTAAACGCGTCAGATGCCTTAGTTACTTTGACACACAGGTGCAACTTGGCACTCCCCGCCAATTGCACATATCAGGCTGTAGTATAATAGCCGAAAGCACAGGCCTCGTCCTGACGTCGGCCGTGTACTTCTGTTAAATAGGTTATCATCAACCCTGCAGTAATACTTATTGTAGATATGAAGTTCCGCCAATCTGCGGCTCCCACAATATATCTTCGTCACTGGATTTCTGGACAATATAAGACTAACAGTCTTGGATGGCTACCTCGAGCACAAATATATAAGTTCTGAAATGGCGGATCAGTGAGCTGCTGTTCACCCTAGGTAATCCTTTACATGTTCTGCCACCGAAAAGCGTAATAATGCATAAAGGTCGGTATTACCTGGAAAATGAATCCTCAGAACTAAACAAGGAATTCTGTCGTCATCCCGACGCACAGAGATTCACTGGGGAAAACTGCCATAGCAGTTACTTCGAAGATTCTCCCCGAAAAACAATGGACTCTTGGTCCCTTCAGAAAAACAGGACCTCCCGGCTTCCCGGAAGTATATCTCACTCCCGCTTAAAAAAACCTTCCCCTAGGCCTACGCCGAACTGTCAACCTCTGACCCTAAAGGTCAAACACAATGAATGAATAAACAAGGGAAGACAACCCCTAATCAACCTGACATCGCAGGTAAAGACACAATTATACTTATGATACAAACATAAGCAAATAACTTGACAGATGACTCCGTCGAAAATGACAGCAACATTACTACCACCCCCCTGTAAAAAAAAAATGAAATTTTTTTTTTTTTAATATGTCCATGAGCAAGATAGCACCAGTATCACTTCTGTGCTCATGCAAACAATGAACCTAATATCAGGTACAATAGAAGAGGGTACAAATCATCTCTCAACATAGGAGAAAATATTTCCTTTAAGCCAAACAAACTAAGGGATACCATTCACGAAACCTAAGTTGCTGGCAATACCAATCATATATCAAACATTACTAAATAATATAATCATAGCAATATACAAATGTCAATGCTATTTTAGCAACATATCACTGATGGATGGACAAAATGAAATTTGTTAAATTATCTAAACATCATCCAAATACATTTGTATTACAACATATTATGATATTAAGGACAGACCTAAGTCTGAAAGTATATCAGGAAAAACTAGGACACAAGATTTAACTGGAATCATGTGGGCATCTAGACAATATGTCCGCCATCACATTATCCGAACCACGGATAGCTCGCACCGTGAAATGGAAAGGCTGAAGAGCAATAGCATAACGAGTAGATCTCGAGCTCTTCAAATCCTTACTTTGCATAGCCGTAAGAGCTTTTTGGTCGGTTTCCATAAAGAAATGCGCGCCCAGAAGGAACCTTTGTAGCTTAAGAATGGACCAAACCATAGCCAACAATTCACGGTCCAAAACCGAGTAATTCCTTTCTGCCGCATTCAGCTTCCTAGAAATATACATTACAGGATGCAGAGTTCCTGAATATTCCTGCATTAGTGCCGCTCCAATGCCAGTGGAAGAGGCATCACTACGAAGGACAAAAGTCTTATCAATCGTCGGTAGTCTTAAGATAGGATGAGATGAGAACAAATTCTTAACCTGATCCAATGAAGATTGGCATTCTTGGGACCAACGCACCATATTAGGAGAACCTTTTTTCAATAACGTTGAAAGTGGTGCCATAATGGAGGACAGATTCTCAATGAATCTTCCATAGAATTGTATCAATCCCAAGAGACTACGCACTTGCTTTTTTGTCTTCGGAACCGAGATATTTAATATCTTTGAAATGTTTTGGTCCTCTGTCTTCAACAGACCATGACCAACTCGATGACCTAGGAAGGAAATTTCACTAAACCCAACAAAAGCTTTAGAGGGTTTAGCAGTCAAACTATGCTCACGTAGAGTAGATAGCAATTCCTTTAGACCCAAATAGTGTTCTTCCCAAGTATCGCTGAAAAGACAGATGTCGTCTAAATATGCAATGACATCTGCACGATCTGATAGAATTCGTCGCATCATGCGCACGAAAGTCGCTGGGGCGTTCATAAGCCCGAAAGGCATAAAATTCCATTGAAACAGACCCCTAGGTGTCGAAAAAGCAGTGAGAGGTTTGGCGTGTTCCGTCAATGGGACTTGCCAATAACCTTTCGACAAGTCTAGTTTAGTAAAGAATTTAGCTTTAGAAAGTCTAATAAGTAGATCATCTAATAACGGCATAGGTTCAGCATCGAACTTCGTAACTTGATTTAATTTGCGATAATCAACGCAAAGACGTATGTTATTGTCTTTCTTTCGAACAATAACTATCGACGAAGAATAAGCTGAAGTGGATGGTTCAATTATTTGTAGTTGAATCATTTCATCCAATTCTTTCTCGACTTGTGCTTGAAAATGAATAGGTATTGGGTATGGTCTTACTCTGATCGGATTACGATCAGTAAGTATGATGTCATGTTCTATGACATCTGTGTGTCCAGGAATGTCGGTAAGGACATCCTGATATGATTGTAACGTAGAGGATACTTGACGTTGTTCCTCAAAAGACAAGTTGGAAGAGACTGTAACGTCTCTCCACGATTCCGTTGAAGTAAGTGGAATCGCAGGAAGAGGTAAGTTCACGTCAGAAAAAATAGTTTCCTCATCCTGTATAACGGACAGGGATGAGATGTGACCATGTTGAACTGGAGAGTCGTCCGTCGCCTGGAAAATAGGCTGTAAATAGTCTGGACGTTCAATAAACTCTGTTAACATATTTATATGGAAGGTTTTATGCCTTCCATCCACATCGACAATATAGTCGACATCAGAAATTTTCGAGACTATAGTGTATGGACCCTTCCAAGAAATGAGAAGTCTATTCTCTCTTGAGGGCAGTAAGACATATGCTTTGTCTCCAGGACAAAGTTGACGTAGGCGTCTTTTCTTGTTAGCAAATCGCCTAGCTTTTTCTTTCGCAAATTCGGAAGATGAAGTTGCTAACCTGCACGATTCGATAATCTTTTCTCTAAGAGCTATAACATATTCATATGACGATTGTGTATCATCGTCAATATTATCGGAAGTTATCAAATCGTGTAACAAGGACATTGGCCCGCGCGGTTGCGCGCCAAAGACAAGTTCGAAAGGAGAAAACCCTGTATGCTCGTTGGGAACCTCTCTATAGGCAAAGAGGACTGCAGGTAAAACCCTGTCCCAATCTTCAGGATGATCCTCCGTTATCTTGCCAAGTAAGTTCTTTAGTGTCCTGTTAAGACGTTCTACCAATCCATTGGACATTGGATGATAAATACTACTGAGAGACCTTTTAATGTCTAGCGTAGCCATTACCTGAGACATAACGTCCGAAATTAACTGAGTGCCGTGATCCGACAGTATTTCTCCGGGGAATCCCAGACGAGAAAATACGAGCCAAAGAGCATCAGCGATATCGACAGTTGATATGCTCTTCAGAGGAATAGCCTCTGGCCAACGCGTGCACATGTCCACGCAAGTGAGGATAAATTGGTGTCCTCTGGCTGACTTAATTTTGAACGGACCAATGATGTCTATAGCCATTTTCTGAAACGGCCGAATCGGAATATCTGCAGCCTGAATAGGAGCAGCATGTCTCGGACCCCTAGACTTGACCTCTTGACAAATTTTGCAAGATCGGCAATAAATTCGGATGTCTTTATTCACGAATGGCCAAAAGAAAGACGCAAGGACTCTAGTTTTAGTTCTGGAAAAACCCATGTGTCCAGCACACTGAGAATCGTGTGCATGCCGAAGAATTAAGGCTCTCATACACTTAGGCACAAGAATTTGAGAGTGCATAGACTTGTCCGAGTGTTGTACCATTCGTACCAATATACCATTCTTCATAGTAATATACGATTTGTGATTCGTATTTTGATTGGGATCCCCTTTCTTTGCAAGAAGGAAGTATTTCTTCAAAGAAGGATCCTCTTCTTGACGTTTAACAAACGAGTCATGGGAAATCACCAAGTGCTCGTCTTGGCTATCAACTTCATTACTATTATCAGATGAAGTTGGGGGATTAAGAGCTTGAGCTCTTGTCACCACTGCATTGACCGTTTGAATGTTTTTTTCTTCCCAACTAGAAATTTGTTGCGGGGTGCATTCCTTAACCCCATGAATACGACCGATTATAAGATCCGCAATAGGATTAGGAAGAAGACATGCATGGACATCTCCTGTGAAGAAAGGAGTGTCAATCCTAATAATAGCAGTAGGATAGCTTTCCATAGTACCACCAAATGTAACACATTTGATTGTTTTTCCAGTGGCACAGCAAGGATCTATCAGAGACCCCTTAACCCCGACGGTAGTACATCCCGAATCGAAAAGTACTGAGACTAGCCTATCATTTATTAGACCTTTATCTAAGATGAGAGATCCTCCCCCATCATGCGCAACTGTAGCAGGTAGAGCAGGAAGAGGGTGACCACAACTTAGCGTAGATACAGTCGATGAATCGAACAATGTTAAGCATTGGGGGCATTCAGTTGCTCTCCCAAAATCGAAAGCACAACCAGTGATAGCCCTAGAGTTACCACTATCATTTGCTGTATTACAGGCTCCATCAAACTCTTGTTGTGCAGAGTTTGCCTGTTGGTAAGGTCTTTTCTTGTTAAACCTAGGTCTGCCTCGATTATCATTTCCCCTGTAATTATTTCGAGTATCATTTCCCCTGTAATTGTTATCATATTGCCTATTGTAATCATCATTCCGGTTTGAATCCCGGTTTCTAAATTCACCATCGTCATAATCTTGACGTCGAGAATGATTACCTCGAAAATTTGAATAGTTATTATTTGGATAGCCTTTGCGAAAGTGTCTCAAATTATTACCACTAAAATTACGAGAACTACCATCTTGTCTCCACTGCATAGACGAAGAACCATCATGTGTTGGATTACTCCGCTTCTGAGTGTAATTTTGATTACTTCCCCTATTCCAATTTTGTTGAGCACCCTGAAATTTTTTTTTGAAATTAGGGCCATATGGTGTTGCCGAAGCAGCTGGCAACCCTTCTTTCACTTTAGAATTGCTAACTGTAGCATGGGGATGTGCTGTGGCATACTGACAACAGTATTCCTCCATTTCTTTTAAGTTTTTAGGCTTACGCTCATGAAGGAATGCAAGAAAAGAATCATTAACAGATGACAAAACCTTATCTCGCAATAATAAGTCCATTAGACCTTCATATGTTTTCTCAATCTGAGACAACTCAACCCATCGTGTAAATGTACGACGTATCTTTGTAACAAAATCAGAGAAATCTACTCCATTTTCTGGCAACATTGTCCTAAAACGAAGACGATAGTCTTCTTGTTTTAGTTGATATTTTTTTAGCAATGCTGCCCTGACAACATCATAATTAGTCCTCTCATGTTCGTCTATTGTCATAAGAGTAGTCACTGTGTCACCTGTAAAAAATGGCATCAGTTGTTCAACATATTTTTCCTTTTTTATGTTATGCGTATCGCACAAAAATTGGAATCTATCTAGATAATCTGCTACGTCATCCTTTAAAGGATTGAAATGAGGCAATTTAATCCTACTAACAAACTCCCTTGTCGTACTCGAAGTTGTTTGCTGAGCACCCGTACTCGCCAATTTCAATTTCTCTAACTCCAAAGTTGCGAGTCTTTCCTCGTGTTCCATTTTCCTAATTTCAGCCTCGGCTTGAGCTTTCCTCTCCTCTGTAGCAGCCTGAGCTTTCCTCTCCTCTGCAGCAGCCTCTTTGTCTAATCTCTTTTGTTCAGCTTCAAATCTCCTTTCCTCCACCTGCATCTGCAATTTCTTTTGTTCAGCAGCCATATCAGCTTCTCTGTCTAGCCTTTTTTGTTCCGC
Source organism: Oreohelix idahoensis (assembly GCA_024509875.1). NCBI lineage: Eukaryota > Metazoa > Mollusca > Gastropoda > Stylommatophora > Oreohelicidae > Oreohelix > Oreohelix idahoensis. The sequence goes on along the minus strand of JAMPIV010001764.1, from coordinate 127,497 downwards.
CGCAGCTTCTCTTTCTAATCTTTTCTCTTCAGCCTGAGCTTTTTTCTCTTCTGCAGCTAATGCTTTGTCATACTGAGCAACAGCCCATTGTTCTAACTGTTGACCAGTCTTATCAAGGGCTCTCCCTTGTGTAATAAAGTAGTCCAATGTAGACATCTTGTCTACTGAGATCAGTAACTTGCAGAAGCAAATATATTAAATTATCGCACTTTAATGGGAGACAAGTCTGAAATGCTAGACTTGTATGCTCACTTCACTTTATTTTACACACTTAGTCTTAGACAAAGACTTTGTATGTTCCTCTTGTTTATAATGTACCCAAAAAATCACTTGAGTATCTGTGGAAAAAAATTCCCTTATATCCCACTCACTATGGGCACAAGTCTTTTTTATAAAGAACTTGAATATGTATTTCACCTTGTCTCAATCTTTGTAGATAACAAGTCTTTTATCAAAGAACTTGTATAAATATCTTATATAATAATATTTTATTAAGAAACTCTATATGAAGAGTCTACCTTATCAATAATATCAAAACATGACCAAGTATGTGTATGTAGACTGTGCATGACAGTAATGTAGTACAACCAAAAAAAAAATACAAAGACAAAAATACAAAACAATACAAATGGCAACACTGTTTTAACCAAAAATGTGTAGAGAAATACACAAGAAAGGAGAGACCTACAGAATACAAACAAAACAAATCGACAATCAAAACTGAAAAACAGACAAAATATTACAAAAACAACGTTAAGTACAATTACATCACAGCTAACATCAATAGCGACCAATTGTCACTAGCAAATTTCCAAATTAAGAAAATTTGCACCTACAGAACGCTTACAGTAAGCCTCGATCAAGTGGCATATTTACCGTAAGACCCACCAACCGAAAAACCCGCAGAAAAATACACAAAACAGTAGAAGTAACATAATATAGCAATCAATTTCAATGTGTTGCAGAACAAGTTCAGTCACAGCTGAAACTAAAATAAATTCCTTGCTCCTTGCGAACACAGAAACGAAATGTCAAACGCGCACTGAACGTCAAATCCACTGTAACATAAAGTGGTATTCACGAACCAAAGTTACTATGACCTTCTCAAATTACGCCTTGCACATTGAATGTTTACAATTTCCACGTACTGTTTACAAACACTTGACCTCCAACAATGTAGCTTGAATGCTCTGACCTAGAAAAGTCTGTTGTTGAATGAAACGTGTAACAACCAGCAGTACTGTTTACAATAGGAACCCGCCTTCTATGCAGTTATGGTCCACGTAGCAAATGCCTAGTAGTTAACTTCAGTACATGTCTTGTTATGGTTTATATAGCATTATAATATAAATGCTCGTACTGTTTATCTGGGTCAACCGTTGATGACCTATATCTGTCCTGTTGTAGCCAAAACTTGCAAGTGTAGAATTAGCGCTGTGTGTTACGGCTGTCCCGTGTGTAGCTTAGACCCACAGATCAGAAGTGTAATGTGTACTTGTCCTTCTTGTAACTTTCTCGACAAAACTGGAGACATCATACATGTAACAGCCAACCAGGAATGTAAATTTCTGGATCCATAAATGTCAACAATAATGTCAAATGCTCGCTCTGTTCTTTTTTAAACCCACAGATCTGGTCCATCAGAAATGTAAGTTTCTAGGCCACATTGGCGACAAGAAATGTATCATAAGAGCCCACGTAACTGGTCCACCAGAAATGTGCTGATAACGCGAATGTCGTGGGTTCGGTCCCCATACCGGCCACCAGAAATGTAACTGTCTTTTTTTCCTTGTTGATGTGATCACTGGCCCAAGACAGTATACATGTTGTTAGATGTGTAGTGCGAGCGTATGATGAATTGAGTGTGGGTGCGAATGAAGGCGCGAATGTGTTTAGGCTCGTATAGATGTAGATCCTGCAACCCATACTCTCACATGCAGTAATCAAGGATGCTTTGACACTGCAGGCATGTTTCAAGACATTTATTGACGGGAACACACATAGTATCAACAGGAACAGTCAGTGTAACAAGGTCATGCTGACCTGACATCGATAGGTATACATTTGGCATTCAAAAAGGTAAACATCAGAATAGACGTGCATGGTCAATAGCAAAGTTCTTCAATAATGACAGTTCGTAGCGTCGCCCTTGGCGTCTCTGACTAAACGCGTCAGATGCCTTAGTTACTTTGACACACAGGTGCAACTTGGCACTCCCCGCCAATTGCACATATCAGGCTGTAGTATAATAGCCGAAAGCACAGGCCTCGTCCTGACGTCGGCCGTGTACTTCTGTTAAATAGGTTATCATCAACCCTGCAGTAATACTTATTGTAGATATGAAGTTCCGCCAATCTGCGGCTCCCACAATATATCTTCGTCACTGGATTTCTGGACAATATAAGACTAACAGTCTTGGATGGCTACCTCGAGCACAAATATATAAGTTCTGAAATGGCGGATCAGTGAGCTGCTGTTCACCCTAGGTAATCCTTTACATGTTCTGCCACCGAAAAGCGTAATAATGCATAAAGGTCGGTATTACCTGGAAAATGAATCCTCAGAACTAAACAAGGAATTCTGTCGTCATCCCGACGCACAGAGATTCACTGGGGAAAACTGCCATAGCAGTTACTTCGAAGATTCTCCCCGAAAAACAATGGACTCTTGGTCCCTTCAGAAAAACAGGACCTCCCGGCTTCCCGGAAGTATATCTCACTCCCGCTTAAAAAAACCTTCCCCTAGGCCTACGCCGAACTGTCAACCTCTGACCCTAAAGGTCAAACACAATGAATGAATAAACAAGGGAAGACAACCCCTAATCAACCTGACATCGCAGGTAAAGACACAATTATACTTATGATACAAACATAAGCAAATAACTTGACAGATGACTCCGTCGAAAATGACAGCAACAATTATGTTCATATTTTTCAGCGTTTTGGGTTAGTTACCAAATCGTGTAAAACTGTTTACCGTGGCAACTAGTGACAGGACTACAAAATATGCTTGTACATCTCGTCTAATGGCTGAATAGGATAGAAACGTGTTTCAACAATTGACTGATAGATCTAGCGACGAGGACAAGAGTGAAAACGGTGTGCACATTGATTGAAATTGTGATAGAGATGGGGCGCAAGCAGTTATAATTGTGAAAATATTGCAAGTCCTCGGCCATCGGAGGGCTGTTAAATAGCAACAACCTCTAATAGAGTTACAAATGGTGCTTATTATAATAGTACATTCATTTATCTTTAAAATGACGTGTAATTCATAAAAATCTGTAAACAATTACGAAAACTACAGCTTACTTTGTTAAAACACCTACAGGATAAAAATGGGGAAAAAAAAAATTTAATTCGGCCACAGTGTGTTTTTCAATTCAGTAGTTAATGTGTTAAATTTGTAACATTACAAATAACAAAATTTAATAATCACTTTTGGTTGTAACAGTTGGAAAATAATTTGAATATTTATGAAAAGGTTTTCATCACTTGAATGGTTTTTTATAAGAAGTTCAAGTGGCAGCATATAGGTTAACTTAGCTGCCAATGATGATTTTAATCATCCTTATGGGTTGGCTCTTTTCACTCTGCTCGCGTTTGTCTCTGGACAAAGTTCAGGCGCCGCACGTTCCCAGAACGTCAAGGAGTAACGGCCAAGCTGATTCTGCGACTGTATATAAGACCTTCTTATGATGGCGTCTTGCACAATGTCAGTCCACTTCTATCTTCACTTGGTTACAAAGATAGTACTTTCTGCTGGTACAACCAATAACTGGTAATAGAAATAGAAACGAAACGCTCTTCTGAGTATGGCGTTTTCCGACACATAGTTATTTGCGCCCTACCCCCCCCCCCCCCCCCCCCCCCCTCTTCTATTCTACCATCCCATGTCAGAATTTACTATCCATGAGAATTAAATTTAATCCCTCGGGATAAATCTTCCTTTACATTTAAACTGAATAGCTTTAGCTTTACATTACATTTAAATGAAAAGGTTAAACATATAGATATAATATGGTTTACATTTACATCTCCACTGTTTGAAAAGTGTTCACAATATAAATTCATTTATGTTTCATTTATGTTTACACTTGTGGAAAAGTTTGAAACTTCTATAAGTATTATTCTTAGAATGTACATCATTTCTTTCATCTTTCCCTCCCTGCTCCATAGGGAACCTGGAACTACTTTATGTTCTTAGTTCTCTTTACGAAACTATCAATAAAGCAATCACCAGCCCGTACAGTGGTGGTTCATGAATCATCATTCTACATATTGAGGTTGCCAGCCTCAAATGACTTTGACATCCAATAGCGAGTTTCACACATTAAACTTCACATGGTAATATATACATATATATGTTAGTTCACATGTTAGTAATAAAATATGAAATGTAAATCACAATTTACGCCAATCTTGGCTACAGACTTGCTGCTCAGATGAATAAAAGAGACGAATGGTTCTCTTACACGCGTCTGGGATGTCTTTAATTTTACAATATATTCCTCTCTGACTTCGATTGTTTCTTCAGTTTTCTAGTTCCGGTGTTCCTTATTAAAATGTAGAGATTTCCTGTGTTTTGTAAGTCTTATTTGGTTCGCCAATAAAGGTCCAGTTAAAAAAAAAAAAACGAATTATGAATCTAGTCTTCACTCTGGCGAGGTCTGTTGTTGTCTTGGCGAGCGTGAAATTCACAGTGAAATAAAACTGCGAAAAGATCAGACTATATTCCCTGCCTTCGTTTGTGATGGAGTTAAATAACCGCTCCAATTATATTCAAACAGGTCGGGTGTGGTACTTTCAAAATATTTTCGATATGGAAAAATGTAGCAAAGGTCACGTCTCCCATATATGGTAATATGCTGTCCGATGCCCTCATGTACAAACTTACAGACAGATCGGTAGACACACATGACAACATGCCAACATGTGTCACACAGACAGTAATGTTGGTGTATCAAGGATGACCCGGAAGCGCATATGTCATAAGTTCCGCCTCGTGCACAGGTTATCCTGTTTCATCAGAAAAACAAATCTGGTTCTATTCAGCACTCTTGCCCAACACAGCTTGAATAAACAAGCACCGTCGCTTGAAAAGATGGTCAGACAGATTATGCGATAAAATATTGTCGCTGACCGTCTAATAACCTGGCGTAACTTAACACGTCTTCGTGAAGCGTGAATGCGACACAATAAGATAAGAATTACTCCCGTAGCAAATACTGCCATAGGGGAGTGGCGTGTTAGAGACTTCACCATGCTATGTCCAGCATAAAGAGTAAAATGTATGAAAGGGAAAAGTGAAATGCCAAATAAAAGCGATCGGAGAGAAGAATGAAGAAGAAGAAATGATTCTGCCGTAGATCACACAAAAGGACAGGGGCAGACATTTCTTCACACATAGGAAGAAGTAGTAACAGGGGAAGAAGTAGTAACAGAGGAAGAAGTAGTAACAGGGGAAGAAGTAGTAACAGGGAAAGAAGTAGTAACAGGGGAAGATGTAGTAACAGGGAAAGAAGTATTAACAGGGGAAGAAGTAGTAACAGGGAAAGAAGTATTAACAGAGGAAGAAGTAGTAACAGGGGAAGAAGTAGTAACAGAGGAAGAAGTAGTAACAGGGGAAGGATTAGCTAGCGTCAGATGGTACAGTAACAGGACACATTAGTAGCAACATAGGAAAGTTGTCGCAGGGAACGTGTAATAACCGGGAAAGAAGTAATAGCAGGGGAAAGAATAGTAGCAGGGGTAGGAGTAACAACATGGAAGAAATAATAACAGGGGAATAATTAGCTAACGGGAGAAGGAGTAGTACCAGAGCGCAGAATACTAACATGATCGGTTATTACTTTATCTATCTATCTATCTATCTATCTATCTATCTATCTATCTATCTATCTATCTATCTATCTATCTATCTATCTATCTATCTATCTATCTATCTATCTATCTATCTATCTATCTATCTATCTATCTATCTATCTATCTACCTACCGACCGACCGACCGACCGACCGACCGACCGACCGACCGACCGACCGATCTATCTATCTATCTATCTATCTATCTATCTATCTATCTATCTATCTATCTATCTATCTATCTATCTATCTATCTATCTATCTATCTATCTATCTATCTATCTATCTATCTATCTATCTATCTATCTATCTACCTACCTACCTTTCTTTCTACCTACCTACTTACTATCTATCTATCTATCTATCTATCTATCTATCTATCTATCTATCTATCTATCTATCTATCTATCTATCTATCTATCTATCTATCTATCTATCTATCTATCTATCTATCTATCTATCTATCTATCTATCTATCTATCTATCTATCTATCTATCAAGCCTAGGCTTGACTTATTCAAGAAAAGCTTAGCTTACTCTGCTGCTCATCTTTGGAACAATCTTCCACATTATCTAAAAGATAAAAACCTCAGTCCCTATTCATACAATCGTAAACTTTTCGAATACTTTGTGAGTTCTGATTATTTGCCCCCCTAATGTGATTATTTTTCCGAACAAATGGTATAATATCGAATGTAGGTTTAATGATGATGTTAATGCTTTTCAACATATTTTGTTTCATGGTAATACATAGTTTGTACTTTTGAACATATTTTATTTCATGTTTATAATTAGATACTGTGAATGTGGGTATGCTATTATTTTACCTTTACAACGTTGAATTCCTTGAATTGATGGGTAAAATGCATGTGAGAATAAATGAAATCAGTATAAAAGACGAGAGAAAGGAAGGGCAGAATGTCAGACGGGCCTGCGAGCCCAATTCTCAACCCTTTGAACATAAAGTTCTATCTATCTATCTATCTATCTATCTATCTATCTATCTATCTATCTATCTATCTATCTATCTATCTATCTATCTATCTATCTATCTATCTATCTATCTATCTATCTATCTATCTATCTATCTATCTATCTATCTATCTATCTATCTATCTATCTATCTATCTATCTATCTATCTATCTATCTATCTATCTATCTATCTATCTATCTCAAAATACTGCCTCTAAGAAAGCGCTTTCTGTTCAACAAAGCTAAATTTGTTCACAAAATCCTGTCACAGAATGCTCCAACATATCTGTGGCCAATGTTCAAATACAGTGAAAGACGCAGTCAACGCCTTAACAAAATACAAGTGCCCAAGCCTAGGCTTGACTTATTCAAGAAAAGCTTAGCTTACTCTGCTGCTCATCTCTGGAACTATCTTCCACATTATCTGAAAGATAACAACCTCAGTCCCTATTCATACAATCGTAAACTTTTCGATTACTTTATGAGTTCTGATTATCTGCCCCCCTAATGTGATTATTTTTCCGAAAAATGATATAATATCGAATGTAGTTTTAATGATGATGATAGTGTTTTTCAACATATTTTGTTTCATGGTGATACTTAGTTTGTATTTTTCAACATACTTTATTTCATGTTTATAATTAGATACTGTGAATGTGAGTATGCTATTATTTTACCTTTATAACGTTGAATTCCTTGAATTGATGGGTAAAATGTATGTGAGAATAAATGAAACCAGTATAAAAGACGAGAGAAAGGAAGGGCAGAATTCTTCTTCTTCTTCGTTCGTCCTGAAAAGGACGGTGGTTGCGTTGTGTCTGTTTACGCCTAAGCTGTGATATCTGTACCTTTCGGTCGACACATCCGACTTCTGCACGGCATTTTTTAGGACCGGGTTTGCCTTCCCATTTCGATCCACACTCGCTCAGCCAGACTGCACAGCTGCAGACTGTTTCCAGGACCACCACGTGGAGGTGGAGTGCGGTCTTGACCAGCTCTGGTTCTGCGTGCCCAATTCTCAACCCTTTGAAAATAAAGTTCGTTCTATCTATCTATCTATCTATCTATCTATCTATCTATCTATCTATCTATCTATCTATCTATCTATCTATCTATCTATCTATCTATCTATCTATCTATCTATCTATCTATCTATCTATCTATCTATCTATCTACCTACCTACCTACCTACCTACCTACCTACCTACCTACCTACCTACCTACCTACCTATCTATCTATCTATCTATCTATCTATCTATCTATCTATCTATCTATCTATCTATCTATCTATCTATCTATCTATCTATCTATCTATCTATCTATCTATCTATCTATCTGTCTTTCTTTCTATCTACGAGTATCTATCTATCTATCTATCTATCTATCTATCTATCTATCTATCTATCTATCTATCTATCTATCTATCTATCTATCTACCTACCTACCTACCTACCGACCGACCGACCGACCGACCGACCGACCGACCGACCGGTCTGTCTATCTATCTATCTATCTATCTATCTATCTATCTATCTATCTATCTATCTATCTATCTATCTATCTATCTATCTATCTATCTATCTATCTATCTATCTATCTATCTATCTATCTATCTATCTATCTATCTATCTATCTATCTATCTATCTATCTATCTATCTATCTATCTATCTATCTATCTATCTATCTATCTATCTATCTATCTATCTATCTGTCTGTCTGTCTGTCTGTCTGTCTGTCTATCATTCTGTCTGTCTATCTATTTGTCTGTATGTGTTACTGTCTTTCTATCCTTCCATTCATCACTTGTTTAACTATCTGCACATCAGCCCGGCCATATGTCTACCATATTCTCTGTCAAGCTTCTCGACTTTTGTGTTATTTTGTTCTCATTCTTCTACACCTTCCTTCACACTGCTTTTTTAGCCCTTCAAATCTTTTCCTGCCCTCCTTCAATTTCCACTCTTCCCTCCCGACCTACCCTATTCAATCCCCTCCTCATGCGTCAATGATACTAAATTAATCTCCAACATTCTCCGTCAAGCCCGCCGACTCTGTTGTCACTTTAGTCAAGTGGTCACAGATCATGCCAGATTTTAGACAGAATCAAGATCAAGTCTTTTACAAAATGGAGAAGAGCTGCCAGTTGAAACAAGGGACACAAAATGACCACTTAACTTGATTAACAGAAATGAAAATCCCTTGCAAATTTCTTCTTGTTTCTGTTTAACTTTCTGGCATACATTTTCCCTTCTCTTGCACACTATAGCCAGATTTTTAGAAATCTGAATTCATAACAGAAAACCTTAATTTATTTGCACTAATAGCCATTAATGTTGCCCCCTGTTTTAAAAATAGCACAATTAATTGCTTAAATGTTTTTCATTAACTGGATAATTATTATAATAATTAATGCTTATTATTGTATTCGTAAGTTTTTCAAGATTTATTATTTAATTAGGATACTTTGTTGAACCAAGGTGTTTGTTTTGTAAACTTCATAGATTAGTTTGTTCCGTTAGTTAGTTCACCACATTAAGTTATGTTCCGTTAGTTAGTTCACCACATTATCTGCCATCAATGGTACCTATACCTTGTAGCGGTATGGCAGCTTGTGTACCCTGACAATCCCCAGAGCTATGCCAGTGGGAGATTTACTCCTGGTAGGTTCAACCAAGATGGACTGGTCTGCGTGGGTAGGGGTCAGACAAAAGCTGGTACTCTGGTCCTCCAAGTTGGGGGTTTTAGCACAGGGCCGACACCCCTGTCTATGTAAAAAAAATCGCACATGTTACGGAAACAACAATAAATGGAAAAAACTTTGCTGCGGGACGGACATCCGGAGTCTCAAGCTCGTATGACTGACAGTGGTGAAAGCCGAAAGGAAGCCACTGGCATGAAAACGGTTGCCCCGACCGCAAAACAAGAAACCAGAATTGGTTTTTGGAACGTCAGAACTATGAATAAGGCAGGAAAGCTGAGACAAATCACAGCAGAGATGAGGAACTACAAGATACATATCCTGGGAATAAGCGAGAGCAGATGGGCAGGTAAGGGGAGAATAAAAACAGCTACAGGGGAAACAGTACTTTATTCTGGCAGAGAGGATGGTCAGCACAACGAAGGTGTAGCCATTATCCTGAAGAAAGGAATGGGAAGGTCTTTACTGGAATGGAAACCCATCAACAACAGACTGATAAGAGCAAGACTGAGAGGGAGGTTCACCAACACCACAATTATACAATGCTACGCACCAACAAACGACAGTGATGAAGAGATCAAGGACGAGTTATATCAACAGGTACAAAAAGAAATGGAAACTACACCCAGGTACTATCTCATTATAGTAATGGGAGACCTAAATGCGAAAGTGGGAGCACACAATAATTATAACGAAAGAGTAATGGGGAAATGCGCCAGTGGAACAGTAAATGAGAATGGGGACAAATTAATAAGCTTCTGCAGTATTAACAACCTGGTCATTGGAGGAACACTTTTTCCACACAAGGAAGTGCACAAGTTAACATGGGAATCACCAAACGGACGAGACAGATACTAGATAGATCACATAATGATCAATGGCAGATGGAGACATGCACTACAAGACGTGAAAGTAAGAAGAGGCGCAGATGTGGGAAGTCATCATCACCTAGTAGTAGCAAGACTGAAAGTGAAACTCAGAGCTGCTGGACCAGTTGCAGTCAAACAGAAAAGATACAACATCACAAAACTGAAGGATCCCCTCACCAGAAAAGCTTTCATGGTCGACGTAAAGAGAAGATATGAGATTATCAAAAGCCAGGAAAGAAAAGAGACCGACGATGTTGAACAGAGATTCAACACCATCTCAACAATATACAAGGAAAGCAGCAAGTCATGCTTGGGATTCCAGAAGACTGGATAACACAAGATACGCTAAACACCATAGCGAAGAGAAAGGAAATAAAAAGAAAGAAAAAAGAAGCTAAGTCTCCCAGGTTAAAGGCAATATATAGTGAACAGTACAGTCAGCTGGACAAGGAAGTTAAACGTCAAACCCGTGCTAACAAAAGGACATTTCTGGATGACCTTGCAAGACAGGCAGAAGAGGCAGCACTGAGAAATGAACAAAGAACAGTACACAAAATAACTAAAATCATCAGTGGAAAACGAGGTGCAAACAATATTACATTAGTAAGAGATAAGCACGGAAATCTCATCACGACAGTAGAGGGACAGGAAACAAGATGGGCAGAGCATTTCAGAGAAACTCTGAATAAGGAACCACCAGAGACACAATTGAATGTTCCTGAGGCTGAAAATGATCTACATGTTAATACAGACATCCCACGAAAAGAAGAAATCATCACAGCAATCAAAGGGTTAAAGAATGGAAAAGCTCCTGATCATGATAACTTAAATGCAGAGCTATTTAAGACAGACCCAGAGCTAGCAGCAGAACTATTAGAACCACCATTTGCACAAGTCTGGAAAACAGGGACAACACCAACAGAGTGGAGAAAAGGAATAATTGTCAAATTGCCCAAGAAGGGAGATCTTGCAGACTGCAATAATTGGAGAGGAATAACTCTTCTCTCAGTTCCCAGCAAAATACTAGGCAGGATAATTATACAGAGAATCTCAAAAGCAGTAGACCACAAACTGAGGAAAGAACAAGCAGGATTTAGAAAGAACAGAAGATGTGTAGATCATATATTTACCCTCAGGAACATTATAGAGCAGTGCTCAGAATGGCAAAGACAGCTGTACATTAATTTCGTTGATTTTGAAAAGGCTTTTGACAGTATACATAGGGACAGTTTATGGAAAATACTGAGGGTTTATGGAATTCCAAGCTGCATAGTGTCAATCATAAAAAGCCTTTATGCCAACTTTACGTGTAGCATTGGGCATGTGATGAATTTACCGTGATACAACGTTAAAATATCTCCAATTATAAAGATAACATTGTAGGGATAAAAATAATGCGTAAGATACTAGTATACATGCTCGCCTATGCCCGCATTTCCTACCGCCATTGAAACTAACTAGTAGATATGCAGACGAAACGGTACCCTTGTAGACGGGAGGGAAAAGGAAATAAAAATCATTATGACGGTCTGAACACGTGTTTGAATCTAGAAAGGCAAAAAGACGTAATTTGTAGTTTAAAGGAAAAAAAAATTACGCCACTAGTTAAAACAATGTATGGAAATGGACAGAAAAGACCTTAGCTCTTGTTAGAAACAGTCGTATCTTAGACGTTTTACCGTACTTGGTTGTTTTGTTCGAATATAGCGGCAAATGCCATAACTAAAGGTTCAAAACAAATTTCAAAAACTAACCTTGAGCAAAAATAGGTTTTTCGTTAATAATAAAGTTATGAAAATAAAACCTAGTTGGTTTGATAGCCCATCTTAAGCTGACAAATAATATACTTTTAATTATACAGACGGATAGATAACAAGGAAGATATTGACAAAAGACCGTATTGTTCCTATCAGACTAGCGAACAGTATTGTTGTGCATACTTTCACTAAAGTCTCAATTTTGCGTCCTTGAGACAAGAAAACGCAAAATTCAAACTGTAATAAACTAGCGGGGCAAAGTCGGGAGATAGTGGCTAAAAATAACTTAGGAAGCAGGTTCGTGCAGTTTTTACATGTAGTAGTCCAAAAAACAAGTGAAATTTTGGGAAAAGATAAAATGTGACCGACGTACATTTGAGAAATTGAGATGTACTTTTGACTTTATTTTCAAAATTGAAATTGAAAAGCTTGGTCTTTGGATCTGATTGGCCAACGCATTTTTATATTAGCGGGATAGAGACGCGCATTTTTGCCATTCGATAGAAGTCTGTCCTATAACACAGTATTAACTGATAGTGGTGTTTTCCAGGAAAGAATACATAATATTCAGTGGGACGCCATACTATAGCCAGCAGCTCAGCTGAGTTTTGCTAGTATTAACTGTGTTCTCAATTCTGAATTCTGGTAAGAATTAAAGCATTTATCTTGTTTATTTTAATATTTTGAGTGATTGATACTGCCATATCATGAAAAATGATTACGACAAGTAAGTGCTCGCTCTAGGTCCCCAGCCGCAGTTCAGGGTCTAGAGACAAACAAATAATATATGGACACCTAACTAAGACTATAGAAGGCGGATCTATTATTGAGATCAGTGGGAACATATCACCTATCTTATTGAATGGAAAAGGAAACTATTGAACATATCTCAGATGCAATGCAGTCTTGGGGAACTGGTACTATTTGAAAACAACTGGGTAAGATGTGCTATGTTGGTCAGAGAGATCTGACCCAGTCTGTGTAACGTTGTTGTGTTGTGTTGTGGGTAAGAGTTGCGCAGTGGATAGAGTACTGACACATGGCACACATTTTGTTTCAGAATTGTGAGTTTCTGTTTTGGCACTAAGGTGGTGCCAAATGCTTGTGTAAGAGTATACAAGCAGATGTCTGTGCCGCCTAACATTGGTGTCAGTGAAGCCTAACATTGGTGTCAGTGAAGCCTAACTTTTGTACTCCAGCTACCCAGAGGAGTGAGCCACCAGACTCCTGTACCAGATCGTCACGGACGAGATAAGTGAAAACCTGGCCTGCTGGAGATTCACAACTATTTCCCCATCAAATAAAGACATAACTCTTGAGAAAAATAACATTTAACTTCAGTCTATAAGTCAATGGACAATGATTTTGGTAGTCACAGATTGGGCGTGATGACGCCACTCCAACAGAACATCCAGTACTAGTTCTCCCAAAGACATTATAGATATTAATAATATTAACCATTCTTATAAAATACCTATGTACACAAATTACATTTGATTATGCCATATATTTATGCATTTCATTTATAACTCCATATCATTTCATATGTTCTGACCAAAATAAAACATTGGTTCAGAACTAATAAATTTAAAAAATTGTTAAAATTTAAACTAAACCGCCAGACTTAGTTCAGTGTGTTATAGAGTTTATTAATATTATTAGACTTATTAATTACCTGTGTGTGTCTGTATATTATAGTACTACACATTACATTTCAGTACCCTAGACTTTTAACGTAGCTAACATTCATGATAGTAGAATAGATCTGTTTGAGGTCGTAAGTGGTAGTAAGAAGGGCCTTCTGTAATTCACATAGACTTTTATCTCAGGAGCCTTCACAGCTGACCTCATACAGTACACTAGGTAACATAACCACCATACAATACCATCAAAACCACTACAGGGCAGAGCAACCTAACCTTTGAAGTGAAGACAGGAGAACGACAGGGATGCCCCTTATCAACTACTGTATTTTTAACAGTCATAGACTGGGTGATGCGCCAGAAAACAGAGAGCAATCCAAGAGGAATAAGATGGACTACATTTTCTTCATTGGAAGATCTGGAATATGCAGATGACATTGCACTACTTGCTCATTCACATCAACACATCCAGGAAAAAACGGATAGACTTAATAAGTTTAGCCAGCAGGTGGGCTTGAACATCAACCTAAAGAAGACAGAGGTCATGACGCTCAATGTGAGCAACTGTTAAGGTCAAAGGGGAGTGATACGTACTATACTGATTATACAGTGTGAATTCAGGGTTGTAGCACTTGTCGGCTTGTTTAATTGTGAGTTGTTTAAACATTTATATGTTAGAAAATAGAGTGTACAGAAAGCGTGTGAGCGCTGGTCATTTAGGTATTCTGTACTGGTTTCGGCCGGCTGTGAATAGCTCACGGCTAGTCCGTGAACAGCCGGGTCCGGTGACTGTTTGGCGGGAGATGTGTGTTCCCGTGGCAGTCGGAGGGCAGTCTAAGTTTGGGCGGTTGACTGGAGTCAGCCCAGTGTCATGTGTGTGTTCCCAAGGGAAGTGTTCGGGAACGATGTTTTGGCCATTTTTCGAGGTGTACTAGTACTTACCTATTTAGTTGTGATTATAAGGGCCATAAGATAGAATAAAAGGTACATTATTCTTAAGAGATGTGCTATGGGTCTTTGTGTGTACAGACCTAGGATTTGAACAAATATCAGAGTTATTGAAGAGATTATAGGGTCAGGATTTGTGCAGGCCAGATTACTTATAGATTACGGAGCGGACAGTCTTTTGAGTATATATAGATTTAAGGATCCATGAACAGATATCAGAGTTATTGAAGAGATTATAAGGCCAGGAGTTGTGTAGGCCAGATTACTTGTAGACTGCAGAGCGGACAGTCTTTTGAGTATATATCTATTTAAGCCTGTACGGCGTTTTGTTAACTGCAGTGTATGCAGTCGTTGAAGGAGTCCTATAGATGTAAGCCTGTGTGGCGTTTTTGTAACTGCAATGTCAGCAGTCGTTCTGGTGGATTTACTGATGTAACATTAGAACTGCGATGTAAACAGGGTTTACATCATACTGAACAGCTGTAACATTCTGCGCAATTGATTATTATTGATTTTTGTGTATCCTGTTGTACCTGTGTAGTGTATCGTACCGGATTGATGTTGCTGTGTGAATAAATCATGTGCTGTCAATTGGAAATGAACACCAGTCTGATTCGTTGATCTATGCTTGACAGTACAGGGTGAGTGACTGTACCCTCCATACCACTCACTACAGACTTTTTACACAGGGACAATACAGAGCTAACCCATTTATCATCTGCGCTGTGTGGGCGCATGTACTACAACAGTCTAATCACTTCCAGAGAGATATACTTTACCAAATATATATTAACAGTACCAATTACCCTGGAAGTAGACTTTATCACCATTTGTTATCAACCAGCTGGTATCAGCAACCCTGAGCCCATATCAGTAAGGAATCAGCAACTGGAACAGATAGATGCCTTCACATACCTAGGATGCATAGTAACACCAGACGGCGGAGCAAGCAAAGACATCAACAACAGAATGAACAAAGCAAGAACAGCCTTTTTTAGTCTAAACAACACCTGGAAGTCCTCTCAGTACAGCACAAGCACAAAATTAGGATTATATCAGAGCTGTGTGCTTTCTGTGCCTCTCTATGGCGCGGAGAGCTGGAGAGTTACAGAGAAGGAAATGTCGAAATTGTCCTCTTTTCACACAACATGCCTAAGAAAAATTCTCCGAATCTTTTGGCCGAATACCATCACCAACTAAGATCTGCTTACTCGTAGCAAGCAAGAGGACATGCACACCATCATAGCTGGCAGACGCTGGAGCTGGGTTGGCCATGTCCTCAGAAGAGACCCCAATGCCACCACAAGAACAGCTATGCTATGGACCCCTGAAGGAAAACGAAAGAGAGGCCGACCAAAAACAACTTGGCGAAGGACTGTGGAGGATGAGATGCAAAGAATGAACCAGAGTTGGGGCACTGTACGAAGGATGGCCGCCGACCGAGCAAAGTGGAATCAATTTGTTGTTGCCCTACAAGACGCCACCAGGCGTAACGGCCACTGACTGCTTTGACGGTCGGCGGCTAAGGATCGAAGAAGAAGAAGAAGAATTAAGTTATGTTCCGTTAGTAAGTTCACCACATTAAGTTATGTTCCGTTAGTTAGTTCACCACATTAAGTTATGTTCCGTTAGTTAGTTCACCACATTAAGCTATGTTCCATTAGTTAGTTCACCACATTAAGTTATGTTCCGTTAGTTAGTTCACCCCATTAAGTTATGTTCCGTTAGTTAGTTCAACACATTAAGTTATGTTCCGTTAGTTAGTTCACCACATTAAGTTATGTTCCGTTAGTTAGTTCACCACATTAAGCTATGTTCCGTTAGTTAATTCACCACATTAAGTTATGTTCCGTTAGTTAGTTCAACACATTAAGCTATGTTCCGTTAGTTAATTCATCACATTAAGTTATGTTCCGTTAGTTAGTTCACCTTATTAAGTTATGTTCCGTTAGTTAGTTCATCACACTAAGTTATGTTCCGTTAGTTAGTTCACCACATTAAGTTATGTTCCATTAGTTAGTTCACCACATTAAGTTATGTTCTGTTAAATAGTTCACCACATTAAGTTATGTTCCGTTAGTTAGTTCACCACATTAAGTTTTGTTCCGTTAGTTAGTTCACCACATTAAGTTATGTTCTGTTAGTTAGTTCACCACATTAAGTTATGTTCCGTTAGTTAGTTCACCACATTAAGTTTTGTTCCGTTAGTTAGTTCACCACATTAAGTTAGGTTCCGTTAGTTAGTTCACCACATTAAGTTTTATTCCGTTAGTTAGTTCACCACATTAAGCTATGTTCCGTTAGTTAGTTCACCACATTAAGTTTTGTTCAGTTAGTTAGTTCACCACATTAAGTTTTGTTCCGTTAGTTAGTTCACCACATTAAGTTTTGTTCAGTTAGTTAGTTCACCACATTAAGCTATGTTCCGTTAGTTAGTTCACCACATTAAGTTTTGTTCCGTTAGTTAGTTCACCACATTAAGTTATGTTCTGTTAGTTAGTTCACCACATTAAGTTATGTTCCGTTAGTTAGTTCACCACATTAAGTTTTGTTCCGTTAGTTAGTTCACCACATTAAGTTAGGTTCCGTTAGTTAGTTCACCACATTAA
The DNA here is from genome assembly GCA_024509875.1 of Oreohelix idahoensis. Lineage (NCBI taxonomy): Eukaryota > Metazoa > Mollusca > Gastropoda > Stylommatophora > Oreohelicidae > Oreohelix > Oreohelix idahoensis. Next base: position 110,136 of record JAMPIV010001764.1, on the reverse strand, counting down.
GTTTTATTCCGTTAGTTAGTTCACTACATTAAGTTATGTTCCGTTAGTTAGTTCACCACATTAAGTTTTATTCCGTTAGTTAGTTCACCACATTAAGCTATGTTCCGTTAGTTAGTTCACCACATTAAGTTTTGTTCAGTTAGTTAGTTCACTACATTAAGTTAGGTTCCGTTAGTTAGTTCACCACATTAAGTTTTATTCCGTTAGTTAGTTCACCACATTAAGCTATGTTCCGTTAGTTAGTTCACCACATTAAGTTTTGTTCAGTTAGTTAGTTCACCACATTAAGTTTTGTTCCGTTAGTTAGTTCACCACATTAAGTTTTGTTCAGTTAGTTAGTTCACCACATTAAATTATGTTCCGTTAGTTAGTTCACCACATTAAGTTATGTTTTGTTAGTTAGTTCACCACATTAAGCTATGTTCCGTTAGTTAGTTCACCACATTAAGTTATGTTCCGTTAGTTAGTTCACCACATTAAGTTATAATATAATCTTATCAACTTCTCTCATTTTTTCGTGATACGGCCGTAGTTATTAGTTCACTAAAAAAAAAAAAAAAAAAAAACTTCGTTCATTTGTTAACAAATTTGATAACTTTCTAGGTTCGTGTATTAACCTTTTAAAATTAAATATATTTAATTATTTCTATTTATTTAATTCATTATTTTTATTTACTATAGCGTGAATTCTGTCATTTAAATTTTCTAAATCCACATGAGGGTCTCTGAGGGAACAAAGAAATAACAGAAGGGATCGGACAAGATATATATTGTTGTTGTTTAACTAAAGCTGTTGAGCTTGTCCCTCTTATGTAGCCAATGCCAAGTTGACAAGTCCTTGGTATTGTTTACACAGTAGGTCTAGGCTTTTCCTGTGGTTTTTCTGACATTCTGAAACATGTTGAAGTCATGAGTTCCAGGTTCTTTCCCGAGTATTTTATACTTGTTGGGCATACTTTTAAAGAATCCTCACATCTGGTTTTAAGCTAGGGGGTGATACAGGTGTGGCAGGATACCATGCATTCTCGCAATCCAAGGTGGGCTCTTCAAATATGCAAGGATAAAACAACATGCTCTGGTTCTGGGCTCTCCCAAGAAATCAATCCTGCATAGAGCCACCTTTCAGCTTCCCTCGTCGGCCATCTATTTTCTGCGAGATGGTCCTGCGTGCAAGTTAACCAGGTAAAAGTAGAAAGTTAAGTCTGGGGTTCAAGTGACTCCCCCAAGCTTAGTGTGCAGTTTTGGGTTCGTAACATGTTCGTAACGATAAACCCACATTAAAGATAAGCGTAAATGGGAAAACCCTGGAACAAGTCAAGAGCTACGTATGTCACAGCAGGTTCGTAAAGACAAGAGAAGTTCGTTCTCGTTTCTAGGCCGTTTATTATGATCAGTATAGATGGCAGTACATTTCACAGGGGTGGTAATGTTATGAACGAAAACAGATTACATGCTTTCATTTCAGTGACCGGCTTCATGTCTCTATCACAGGGTGGTAAGTTCAGAGACGACCCAAAACAGACAATCGTTCGCTCAGTCTGATGGCGGGCTTCATAACTATCACAGGGTGGTAAATCAGAGACGCTTCAAATCAAATCTTCGACCTCCGTGTTCAATGGCCGGCTTCATCTCTGCTAGGTTCTACGTCACTGCCAAATTAAATTTTTTATTCCCACGTCATCCGTTTCCAACTCACTAGCTAGGTGTCCGCTTCGAGAGTACAATTCCTGCTCAATTTCCCATACTCGCAATTGTGGCGTCATCATCTAATATGGGTCGAAATATGCTGTGACATATTCACCCCTGGGCTCTTCAGAGAAAATGTGGCTTATAGCAACATTTTCAATAAGTCCTCCAAAAAAAAAAACATTTACAGAATCTCAACAACAACGTAATTATATAGCTCCCCTTTTCTATAAAACTTTGGAACTATTAACCATTAATGTCAACTAATGTCTTTGTCGTGAAATATTCTAATCCACATATATAAATTAAAAGGTAAATGCAAAGACTAACAAATAAATTTAATAAAGAAAAGAGCAATGGTAAAATAACAGTGCTGTCACAAGGAATGTACTCGAAATCCCCTTTGTTTTATGCTTCGTCTGCAAATTGTAACGCTTTCACGTTGATAGTAAAAGCCTACTATATTATTACCCGCTTTCTTCAATGAAACGTGTGCTGTATTTCTTGCAAAAACATTGAGATACCAAGCTGATCAATGACCTAATTTTAATATTTCATTCATTCCATTTTATACATGGCGTAACTAAAGACAGATGGACTAAAGGATAGAGAGAAGGGAGGGCTGAAAATCAGGAACGCATGCAAAATTGAACACGCGTCTCGCTATTAATGCCACCCCAACAAGCGTAGCGCGATACACAATTACTACTATCACGCGTGTAAGGCCACATGCACTAACTTTTTCGGACGGACAGTGATAAAAACACTAACCTTCCCAGAGTTAGGTTTTTAAATCCTGAAAAACTCTTATTATAAAGATGACAATAGATGGGTTTACGTTTGAAAACATTACAGTACCCAGACAGCACATCTTCGAAACAGGAGGTAGAAGGAATTGCATATTTTGAACGCAGCATTTTAGCTCTATTAAATATATATATTTGGGTTCCTTAGGGTTTGCTGACAAAGAATATGTACAACGTTATGCAAATAGTCTAGGAATTAACAAGTTATAGCCAAAATAAAATGATGGTGCTGTCAGACAACACCCAAAATCAGAATCGCTCAGTGGTAGATTTTTTTACACCACCATTGTACGGGAAATGGGCCACAAGTTACATTTGAACTGATTGGCTGGAATGATATGTAAGGCTAAACACGATTGGTCGGGCTATAAATGCTATCCTTGGTTGTTAGGGGAGACGTAGGAAGTTAAAATTTTTTCAAACACTTGTCGAAACGTGGCTCCATTGGCCAGACTCGCTGATATACTCACTTAGGAGCGTTAGTTCGAGACCACTAGTTCAAATAAGCTTGATAAAGCAACAGTGCGTTGAAGCCAGCTCATATTTTTGCTAAATAAAAGCCTGGAACATAAGCAGATGGGAATTTGTGCCAGTAATTGTGCCAGAATTCATTGCTAGTCAACGTATCTGTGTTTTATTCTATGAATTGTGGGACCGTGGTCTTGATGGTATTGAGCAGCACCTGGTCAGAGCTTTGCTGAATCCAGAGTCGGACAGCATACTCCTTGGTCCATTTAGCTATCAGTGAGGTGTCTCCAGAGCACAGGGGAGAAATCGAGCAGAGGAGTCCTTTCCTGCCGCCATCACGCAAGATAAGCTGATGTGGCCAGCTGAGCTCAAAATTATGTACCCCCATCTTAAAATAACATTGTAACATAAACTTAAGAGGGGAAGTAAATTGTTTTAATATCAGGAACTGAGAACATCTCCAATACTAGTTCCAATAAAGACAAACTATTGAAGTCATGATGACAAATACCAACAGAGCTTGAACAAAACAAAACCAGTATTACCTCATATTACTACTACACAACTGACATACATAGGATACTTTTAATAATATATGTCACTACAATATTCATATTGATAAATTCTGTACATATAACTTGTAATTAAAATTGATTGTGATTCCTGGTTCCCTTTGTATGTGAATCAGGACACATATTCATTCATGACAGAAATGAATACATATTGTTATTTGAAAAGTTATCAGCGACTCCTTTAAGATATCCTTGTAGAGTGTTTTATGTATGTGAGTGTCACAGTGTTGTCAAGTGTGGTGGAATAAATTAAATTGTTTATCTGTCTGTTGTTGTTATGACTTACACTTCATCATACACATACCCTAGACATACAACGTAGTCATCACACTATTCCAGAATAATTCTGACTGAGATATATATATATGTGGCAGCAAGTAAGGTTATCTATAATACACTACTCTTATTAGATATAGATACCTTCACAGCTGATCTCAGTCAGTACACTAAGTCCCCTATAAATATTTATAACATCCCACTTCACCACATATATTGGGGTCTCGCTCTTGGGATTTTGAATCTTTCCCTATTAAAAATATTGGGGGTAATTCACTTCAGGGAATATAAGAATTAAAAGGTATCCTTGGGTGGAATTAAATAAGGTTGAGCTCACGGTGCCTGTGTTGTCCATTAGATATATATGTAGAGATTGAATTGTTGGTTAGACATTGTATAAATTTACCTGATAGACAATGGCGGACCTGGCCAAATTTCGATCTGCTGCTGTTCAGACTGCAAAAGAGTTAGGATTAGATGGGCAAGTTATGGTTGCCTATGTCACTACGGAATGTGACAAATTTATTGAACGCGAAGAAAGAAGGTTTGAAGCCGAAAGAAAGTTAGAGGCTGAAAGGGAAATTAAGAAGTTACAATTTGAGGCTGAGGCTGAGACTAAGAGGTTGCAGATTGAGGCTGAGGCTAAGAAATTGGAAGCAGAAAGAGAAGACAAAAGATTGGCTGCAGAAAGGGAAGAGAAGAAATTGGCTGCAGAAAGGGAAGAGAAGAAATTGGCTGCAGAAAGGGAAGAGAAGAAATTGGCTGCAGAAAGGGAAGAGAAGAAATTAGCTGCCGAAAGGGAAGCAGAAGAAAGAAGATTGACTGCAGAAAGGGAAGAGAAGAAATTAGCTGCAGAAAGGGAAGCAGAAGATAAAAGATTACAAAGGGAACATGAGTTACGACTAAGGGAGTTTGAGTTTCAAGGCCATGCTCCTGAAAATGGTGCCAGTCCCTTTGCCTCTGATGCCACTGCTAGCCAAGGAGCCTCAACCTCAGCTATGAATTTTCATTTAGATCATTTTGTTGAGAAAGACGATGATATAGAGAGCTATCTAAATAGGTATGAACTATTAGCTACCACGTATGGGTTAGAGAGAGAGAGGTGGAGCTTAAAGTTATCTCAAGGACTTCGTGGGGCAGCTTATGAAGTTTTTGCAAAAATGAGCAGAGGTGATCAGGAAAATTATGACATGCTAAAGCAGGCTCTTTTGTTAAGATATGAAAAGAATGCAGAATTTTATAGGAAAAAATTTAGGAATGCTAAACTACTGTCAGGTGAAACCTATCACCAGTTCTCTGCACGAATAGAGACATACTTGGAGAAATGGACTTCTCTGGGGAAAACCCAAGATCTTAAGGAAATGGTCCTTATAGAGCAACTAAGAGAGTCCATGGCTCCAGACCTGAGAAAGTTTCTCATGGAACAAGGTGCAGAGAGGCTGGGTGAGTTGCTAAATGTTGCTGAAAGGTATCAAGCAGCTCAAGCAGAGGTAACAGGTAATAAAAAGAAACAAGTGGATAACTTTAGGGCACCACAGAACTTTAATCAATTTGATCCTAGAGATCAAAACAAAAGTAAGCACCAATTTGATAGGCCACGGTATGAAAAATAAAAATAAATTCCCACAATTCGATGAAAGGAAATATGATGAAAGAAAATCTTTCAACCAAGGAAAAAGGTGGTGTAAAAATTGTCAGATGGACAATCATGACACTGACCGTTGCAGAAGGAAACCTGTGTATATGGCCACCCTTCAGGTCAGGTCGACCTCAAGACAGGAGGAGGATATTATGTTGGATACCACTCCAGAAGAGATGAGGAAGGCACAGGCTGGGGATAAAACACTCAAGCCTTGTTTCAGGAAATTGTCAACTTGTCATACAACTCCAGGCAAGGGAGATTTTTACATGAAAAACAAGTTGATGTATAGGAAGACTGGAGCTAGATCCAAAGGTCAGGGACAGCTGGTACTTCCTAAAAGATATAGGGCAGACTTAATAAGGAGCCTACATGTGAAACCAGATGGGGACCATGAGAAGATAGGTACCATCATTCAAAAGGTGGCTCACAATTATTATTGGCCCAAAGCAAGATGGGACATTGAGAATTTTGTAGAAAGGTGTAGCATAGCACATGAGGGAACACCCACAAGTGGGAACATGGATCAGGACCTGGACACGCCATGGGGCAAAATTAGGCCTGATAATAAAAAGAAATATAGATTTGATAAAGTGGACCAAATGGAATGGGAAGCCCCTTTTCACGGACAAGCTTCACTTAACTGTTTTACAATGGCCACTATGCGGAGAGTGCAAAAAGATGTCTTACCCCAGGATAAGCCGACACTCCCTCAATCGGACTTAAACAAACTGGAGGAAGAGGATGTAGAGAGGAAATCTCTCATCAAGAATTTTAAGTGGGGAGAAAGCCCCAAAAGAAAAATTGGTAGCGGTCGTTTTGTGAATGATAATTCTGGGAGGAAAAATCATCACTATAAAGCTTCGAGTGGAAGAGACCATACCGGTGCATGGACAAATAGGTCCACACAATTAAAGGTCCATATGTAGCTTTGTTAAGAACGTGGACTGATGAAAAGGCAGAGGAAAACATTACATCTTCATACCAATATGTGAATGAGCTGACCACTCGTTTAAAAACTGGCTGGAAACTTGCCAATGAAAATTTGAAACAAGCCAGGAAGAAACATGCTGCTTATTATAACAGGAAGGCGAAAGACAGAAATTTGGCTGTGGGAGAGAAAGTACTGCTTCTTTTGCCCGGGAGTCAGAATAAGTTACAAATTGGATGGCAGGGTCCATATACAGTTTTAGAGAAGGTGTCTAGAACAAATTATAAGATAGATAAGAAGGTGAAAGAAAAAATCTATCATGTGAATCTCCTGAAGAAATATTTGGAAAGAGAACATCAGGAGGAGACACACTTGTTGACCTTGTCCATCGCCATGGAGATGAAAAAGGAACCACTTTCATCATTTGAGTATCCATTACACCCCTGTGAGACAGCAGCACAGGTGAAAATCAGTACACATTTAACGAAAACTCAGAAAGAGAGAGTGCAACAGGTTCTAAATAATCATGCAGAGGTGTTAACAGACCGACCAGGGCATACAAACCTATTGGAATATGATATGAAACTGATAGACCCCACACCTGTCTGTATGAAACCATATTCGATTCCGTTTGCTAAGGAGAAAGCTTTGAAGGAAGAGATAGACTATCTATTGAAGGAGGGAATTATTTCACACAGTGAATCCTCATATAGTTCCGGTGTTGTACTCTTAAGGAAGCCCTCTGGAGAACATAGACTCTGTATAGATTACAGGAGACTGAATGCTATTACAGAAGGACAGGTGGATCCATTGCCGGATACAAATCAGCTGTTTGCCAGACTAAATAAAGCTAAATATTTCTCAAAAGTGGATCTGAGTAGAGGATACTATCAGATTCCAGTAAAGCCTGAGGTTAGACCATACCTAGCCCTTAGTACCTCAGAAGGACACTATGAGTTTAATAGATTGCCATTTGGATTGAAGAATGCGCCTAGTGTCTTCTCTAGAATGATGAGAAAATTGTTGGATGTAAACATTTCGGAGGAACGTAACGAATCCCTGAGTTGCCTCTTTGATTGAGGATATTCCGAATGTTTCATACAGGATAATAAGAAGATTATGGAATCCACTACGAAAACTCTGCTATCACCAGGTATATGTTATCTCCTCATAACGTACATTTTGAGGGAAATATAATGTTCTCTGGACATGTCATTGCGCAGACTCAGAGAAGAAAAATGGTGAATACGGGTTGCGAAGCAGCATTAAGACAAGCATTCACACTTGCGGCTGTTCAGTAACATAACCGAAATATATTATTGGTTGTAGAAGTCTGAGGCAGATTTCATGAGTAGTGCCTACTCTGAATGGACCCAACTACATAAAACCATGATAGCACCACAGCAGAGTAAAGTCAAGTTGACTTACATTTATCTATGTGTATATAGAATAAAGGACTGACATGGGATGTCTGTTTTAAGAGGGGAGGTGTCGTGAAATATTCTAATCCACATATATAAATTAAAAGGTAAATGCAAAGACTAACAAATAAATTTAATAAAGAAAAGAGCAATGGTAAAATAACAGTGCTGTCACAAGGAATGTACTCGAAATCCCCTTTGTTTTATGCTTCGTCTGCAAATTGTAACGCTTTCACGTTGATAGTAAAAGCCTACTATATTATTACCCGCTTTCTTCAATGAAACGTGTGCTGTATTTCTTGCAAAAACATTGAGATACCAAGCTGATCAATGACCTAATTTTAATATTTCATTCATTCCATTTTATACACGGCGTAACTAAAGACAGATGGACTAAAGGATAGAGAGAAGGGAGGGCTGAAAATCAGGAACGCATGCAAAATTGAACACGCGTCTCGCTATTAATGCCACCCCAACAAGCGTAGCGCGATACACAATTACTACTATCACGCGTGTAAGGCCACATGCACTAACTTTTTCGGACGGACAGTGATAAAAACACTAACCTTCCCAGAGTTAGGTTTTTAAATCCTGAAAAACTCTTATTAGAAAGATGACAATAGATGGGTTTACGTTTGAAAACATTACAGTACCCAGAAGCACATCTTCGAAACAGGAGGTAGAAGGAATTGCATATTTTGAACGCAGCATTTTAGCTCTATTAAATATATATATTTGGGTTCCTTAGGGTTTGCTGACAAAGAATATGTACAACGTTATGCAAATAGTCTAGGAATTAACAAGTTATAGCCAAAATAAAATGATGGTGTTGTCAGACAACACCCAAAATCAGAATCGCTCAGTGGTAGATTTTTTTACGCCACCATTGTACGGGAAATGGGCCACAAGTTACATTTGAACTGATTGGCTGGAATGATATGTAAGGCTAAACACGATTGGTCGGGCTATAAATGCTATCCTTGGTTGTTAGGGGAGACGTAGGAAGTTAAAATTTTTTTCAAACACTTGTCGAAACGTGGCTCCATTGGCCAGACTCGCTGATATACTCACTTAGGAGCGTTAGTTCGAGACCACTAGTTCAAATAAGCTTGATAAAGCAACAGTGCGTTGAAGCCAGCTCATATTTTTGCTAAATAAAAGCCTGGAACATAAGCAGATGGGAATTTGTGCCAGTAATTGTGCCAGAATTCATTGCTAGTCAACGTATCTGTGTTTTATTCTATGAATTGTGGGACCGTGGTCTTGATGGTATTGAGCAGCACCTGGTCAGAGCTTTGCTGAATCCAGAGTCGGACAGCATACTCCTTGGTCCATTTAGCTATCAGTGAGGTGTCTCCAGAGCACAGGGGAGAAATCGAGCAGAGGAGTCCTTTCCTGCCGCCATCACGCAAGATAAGCTGATGTGGCCAGCTGAGCTCAAAATTATGTACCCCCATCTTAAAATAACATTGTAACATAAACTTAAGAGGGGAAGTAAATTGTTTTAATATCAGGAACTGAGAACATCTCCAATACTAGTTCCAATAAAGACAAACTATTGAAGTCATGATGACAAATACCAACAGAGCTTGAACAAAACAAAACCAGTATTACCTCATATTACTACTACACAACTGACATACATAGGATACTTTTAATAATATATGTCACTACAATATTCATATTGATAAATTCTGTACATATAACTTGTAATTAAAATTGATTGTGATTCCTGGTTCCCTTTGTATGTGAATCAGGACACATATTCATTCATGACAGAAATGAATACATATTGTTATTTGAAAAGTTATCAGCGACTCCTTTAAGATATCCTTGTAGAGTGTTTTATGTATGTGAGTGTCACAGTGTTGTCAAGTGTGGTGGAATAAATTAAATTGTTTATCTGTCTGTTGTTGTTATGACTTACACTTCATCATACACATACCCTAGACATACAACGTAGTCATCACACTATTCCAGAATAATTCTGACTGAGATATATATATATATGTGGCAGCAAGTAAGGTTATCTATAATACACTACTCTTATTAGATATAGATACCTTCACAGCTGATCTCAGTCAGTACACTAAGTCCCCTATAAATATTTATAACATCCCACTTCACCACATATATTGGGGTCTCGCTCTTGGGATTTTGAATCTTTCCCTATTAAAAATATTGGGGGTAATTCACTTCAGGGAATATAAGAATTAAAAGGTATCCTTGGGTGGAATTAAATAAGGTTGAGCTCACGGTGCCTGTGTTGTCCATTAGATATATATGTAGAGATTGAATTGTTGGTTAGACATTGTATAAATTTACCTGATAGACAATGGCGGACCTGGCCAAATTTCGATCTGCTGCTGTTCAGACTGCAAAAGAGTTAGGATTAGATGGGCAAGTTATGGTTGCCTATGTCACTACGGAATGTGACAAATTTATTGAACGCGAAGAAAGAAGGTTTGAAGCCGAAAGAAAGTTAGAGGCTGAAAGGGAAATTAAGAAGTTACAATTTGAGGCTGAGGCTGAGACTAAGAGGTTGCAGATTGAGGCTGAGGCTAAGAAATTGGAAGCAGAAAGAGAAGACAAAAGATTGGCTGCAGAAAGGGAAGAGAAGAAATTGGCTGCAGAAAGGGAAGAGAAGAAATTGGCTGCAGAAAGGGAAGAGAAGAAATTAGCTGCAGAAAGGGAAGAGAAGAAATTAGCTGCAGAAAGGGAAGCAGAAGAAAGAAGATTGACTGCAGAAAGGGAAGAGAAGAAATTAGCTGCAGAAAGGGAAGCAGAAGATAAAAGATTACAAAGGGAACATGAGTTACGACTAAGGGAGTTTGAGTTTCAAGGCCATGCTCCTGAAAATGGTGCCAGTCCCTTTGCCTCTGATGCCACTGCTAGCCAAGGAGCCTCAACCTCAGCTATGAATTTTCATTTAGATCATTTTGTTGAGAAAGACGATGATATAGAGAGCTATCTAAATAGGTATGAACTATTAGCTACCACGTATGGGTTAGAGAGAGAGAGGTGGAGCTTAAAGTTATCTCAAGGACTTCGTGGGGCAGCTTATGAAGTTTTTGCAAAAATGAGCAGAGGTGATCAGGAAAATTATGACATGCTAAAGCAGGCTCTTTTGTTAAGATATGAAAAGAATGCAGAATTTTATAGGAAAAAATTTAGGAATGCTAAACTACTGTCAGGTGAAACCTATCACCAGTTCTCTGCACGAATAGAGACATACTTGGAGAAATGGACTTCTCTGGGGAAAACCCAAGATCTTAAGGAAATGGTCCTTATAGAGCAACTAAGAGAGTCCATGGCTCCAGACCTGAGAAAGTTTCTCATGGAACAAGGTGCAGAGAGGCTGGGTGAGTTGCTAAATGTTGCTGAAAGGTATCAAGCAGCTCAAGCAGAGGTAACAGGTAATAAAAAGAAACAAGTGGATAACTTTAGGGCACCACAGAACTTTAATCAATTTGATCCTAGAGATCAAAACAAAAGTAAGCACCAATTTGATAGGCCACGGTATGAAAATAAAAAAATAAATTCCCACAATTCGATGAAAGGAAATATGATGAAAGAAAATCTTTCAACCAAGGAAAAAGGTGGTGTAAAAATTGTCAGATGGACAATCATGACACTGACCGTTGCAGAAGGAAACCTGTGTATATGGCCACCCTTCAGGTCAGGTCGACCTCAAGACAGGAGGAGGATATTATGTTGGATACCACTCCAGAAGAGATGAGGAAGGCACAGGCTGGGGATAAAACACTCAAGCCTTGTTTCAGAAAATTGTCAACTTGTCATACAACTCCAGGCAAGGGAGATTTTTACATGAAAAACAAGTTGATGTATAGGAAGACTGGAGCTAGATCCAAAGGTCAGGGACAGCTGGTACTTCCTAAAAGATATAGGGCAGACTTAATAAGGAGCCTACATGTGAAACCAGATGGGGACCATGAGAAGATAGGTACCATCATTCAAAAGGTGGCTCACAATTATTATTGGCCCAAAGCAAGATGGGACATTGAGAATTTTGTAGAAAGGTGTAGCATAGCACATGAGGGAACACCCACAAGTGGGAACATGGATCAGGACCTGGACACGCCATGGGGCAAAATTAGGCCTGACAATAAAAAGAAATATAGATTTGATAAAGTGGACCAAATGGAATGGGAAGCCCCTTTTCACGGACAAGCTTCACTTAACTGTTTTACAATGGCCACTATGCGGAGAGTGCAAAAAGATGTCTTACCCCAGGATAAGCCGACACTCCCTCAATCGGACTTAAACAAACTGGAGGAAGAGGATGTAGAGAGGAAATCTCTCATCAAGAATTTTAAGTGGGGAGAAAGCCCCAAAAGAAAAATTGGTAGCGGTCGTTTTGTGAATGATAATTCTGGGAGGAAAAAATCATCACTATAAAGCTTCGAGTGGAAGAGACCATACCGGTGCATGGACAAATAGGTCCACACAATTAAAGGTCCATATGTAGCTTTGTTAAGAACGTGGACTGATGAAAAGGCAGAGGAAAACATTACATCTTCATACCAATATGTGAATGAGCTGACCACTCGTTTAAAAAACTGGCTGGAAACTTGCCAATGAAAATTTGAAACAAGCCAGGAAGAAACATGCTGCCTATTATAACAGGAAGGCGAAAGACAGAAATTTGGCTGTGGGAGAGAAAGTACTGCTTCTTTTGCCCGGGAGTCAGAATAAGTTACAAATTGGATGGCTGGGTCCATATACAGTTTTAGAGAAGGTGTCTAGAACAAATTATAAGATAGATAAGAAGGGGAAAGAAAAAATCTATCATGTGAATCTCCTGAAGAAATATTTGGAAAGAGAACATCAGGAGGAGACACACTTGTTGACCTTGTCCATCGCCATGGAGATGAAAAAGGAACCACTTTCATCATTTGAGTATCCATTACACCCCTGTGAGACAGCAGCACAGGTGAAAATCAGTACACATTTAACGAAAAACTCAGAAAGAGAGAGTGCAACAGGTTCTAAATAATCATGCAGAGGTGTTAACAGACCGACCAGGGCATACAAACCTATTGGAATATGATATGAAACTGATAGACCCCACACCTGTCTGTATGAAACCATATTCGATTCCGTTTGCTAAGGAGAAAGCTTTGAAGGAAGAGATAGACTATCTATTGAAGGAGGGAATTATTTCACACAGTGAATCCTCATATAGTTCCGGTGTTGTACTCTTAAGGAAGCCCTCTGGAGAACATAGACTCTGTATAGATTACAGGAGACTGAATGCTATTACAGAAGGACAGGTGGATCCATTGCCGGATACAAATCAGCTGTTTGCCAGACTAAATAAAGCTAAATATTTCTCAAAAGTGGATCTGAGTAGAGGATACTATCAGATTCCAGTAAAGCCTGAGGTTAGACCATACCTAGCCCTTAGTACCTCAGAAGGACACTATGAGTTTAATAGATTGCCATTTGGATTGAAGAATGCGCCTAGTGTCTTCTCTAGAATGATGAGAAAAATTGTTGGATGTAAACATTTCGGAGGAACGTAACGAATCCCTGAGTTGCCTCTTTGATTGAGGATATTCCGAATGTTTCATACAGGATAATAAGAAGATTATGGAATCCACTACGAAAACTCTGCTATCACCAGGTATATGTTATCTCCTCATAACGTACATTTTGAGGGGAATATAATGTTCTCTGGACATGTCATTGCGCAGACTCAGAGAAGAAAAATGGTGAATACGGGTTGCGAAGCAGCATTAAGACAAGCATTCACACTTGCGGCTGTTCAGTAACATAACCGAAATATATTATTGGTTGTAGAAGTCTGAGGCAGATTTCATGAGTAGTGCCTACTCTGAATGGACCCAACTACATAAAACCATGATAGCACCACAGCAGAGTAAAGTCAAGTTGACTTACATTTATCTATGTGTATATAGAATAAAGGACTGACATGGGATGTCTGTTTTAAGAGGGGAGGTGTCGTGAAATATTCTAATCCACATATATAAATTAAAAGGTAAATGCAAAGACTAACAAATAAATTTAATAAAGAAAAGAGCAATGGTAAAATAACAGTGCTGTCACAAGGAATGTACTCGAAATCCCCTTTGTTTTATGCTTCGTCTGCAAATTGTAACGCTTTCACGTTGATAGTAAAAGCCTACTATATTATTACCCGCTTTCTTCAATGAAACGTGTGCTGTATTTCTTGCAAAAACATTGAGATACCAAGCTGATCAATGACCTAATTTTAATATTTCATTCATTCCATTTTATACACGGCGTAACTAAAGACAGATGGACTAAAGGATAGAGAGAAGGGAGGGCTGAAAATCAGGAACGCATGCAAAATTGAACACGCGTCTCGCTATTAATGCCACCCCAACAAGCGTAGCGCGATACACAATTACTACTATCACGCGTGTAAGGCCACATGCACTAACTTTTTCGGACGGACAGTGATAAAAACACTAACCTTCCCAGAGTTAGGTTTTTAAATCCTGAAAAACTCTTATTAGAAAAGATGACAATAGATGGGTTTACGTTTGAAAACATTACAGTACCCAGACAGCACATCTTCGAAACAGGAGGTAGAAGGAATTGCATATTTTGAACGCAGCATTTTAGCTCTATTAAATATATATATTTGGGTTCCTTAGGGTTTGCTGACAAAGAATATGTACAACGTTATGCAAATAGTCTAGGAATTAACAAGTTATAGCCAAAATAAAATGATGGTGCTGTCAGACAACACCCAAAATCAGAATCGCTCAGTGGTAGATTTTTTTTACACCACCATTGTACGGGAAATGGGCCACATCCTTGGTTGTTAGGGGAGACGTAGGAAGTTAAAATTTTTTCAAACACTTGTCGAAACGTGGCTCCATTGGCCAGACTCGCTGATATACTCACTTAGGAGCGTTAGTTCGAGACCACTAGTTCAAATAAGCTTGATAAAGCAACAGTGCGTTGAAGCCAGCTCATATTTTTGCTAAATAAAAGCCTGGAACATAAGCAGATGGGAATTTGTGCCAGTAATTGTGCCAGAATTCATTGCTAGTCAACGTATCTGTGTTTTATTCTATGAATTGTGGGACCGTGGTCTTGATGGTATTGAGCAGCACCTGGTCAGAGCTTTGCTGAATCCAGAGTCGGACAGCATACTCCTTGGTCCATTTAGCTATCAGTGAGGTGTCTCCAGAGCACAGGGGAGAAATCGAGCAGAGGAGTCCTTTCCTGCCGCCATCACGCAAGATAAGCTGATGTGGCCAGCTGAGCTCAAAATTATGTACCCCCATCTTAAAATAACATTGTAACATAAACTTAAGAGGGGAAGTAAATTGTTTTAATATCAGGAACTGAGAACATCTCCAATACTAGTTCCAATAAAGACAAACTATTGAAGTCGTGATGACAAATACCAACAGAGCTTGAACAAAACAAAACCAGTATTACCTCATATTACTACTACACAACTGACACACATAGGATACTTTTAATAATATATGTCACTACAATATTCATATTGATAAATTCTGTACATATAACTTGTAATTAAAATTGATTGTGATTCCTGGTTCCCTTTGTATGTGAATCAGGACACATATTCATTCATGACAGAAATGAATACATATTGTTATTTGAAAAGTTATCAGCGACTCCTTTAAGATATCCTTGTAGAGTGTTTTATGTATGTGAGTGTCACAGTGTTGTCAAGTGTGGTGGAATAAATTAAATTGTTTATCTGTCTGTTGTTGTTATGACTTACACTTCATCATACACATACCCTAGACATACAACGTAGTCATCACACTATTCCAGAATAATTCTGACTGAGATATATATATATATGTGGCAGCAAGTAAGGTTATCTATAATACACTACTCTTATTAGATATAGATACCTTCACAGCTGATCTCAGTCAGTACACTAAGTCCCCTATAAATATTTATAACATCCCACTTCACCACAGTCTTCAACCAATAATTTAAAGTCAAACATTTTCAAAATAATCGTTAAGGTACTAAATATATAACCCCCTCTTCTTATAATCTTCCACTCGCTGCTACCTAAACAAGTTCAGCCCTCGACTGACACTCGTCTAATTCTGTGCTCAGTGTACCCATTGTATCTCTACCTAGAAACACAACTTCTACAGGTCCCGACACCCGTCTTGCTCCCTGTTTTCTATAGTCAACCTTCTGACCCTCCGCC
This sequence comes from Oreohelix idahoensis, assembly GCA_024509875.1. Classification (NCBI taxonomy): domain Eukaryota; kingdom Metazoa; phylum Mollusca; class Gastropoda; order Stylommatophora; family Oreohelicidae; genus Oreohelix; species Oreohelix idahoensis. The sequence goes on along the minus strand of JAMPIV010001764.1, from coordinate 94,116 downwards.
ATTGCGTCTAGGTTATTACCCCTCGCTCCGCTAGGTATGCATTAACATTATTCCCTAGCTCAACTCGCACATAAGTCCTCTTTGGACCCTATTATGCCCCTATGCAAGATCTAGCTATCGCTTCCATCTTGCACCCATAGCTGCTATATTCAGCCCTCAGAGAATCTCTTCTTTCTCTTTCCCCTCTTGCTCCCAGTTTCTATCTCATTTCGTTCTCTATGCTCCTCGCATAATTTTACTTTACCCTCTGGGTTTTGGAGAAGCCTATCTCCTCACAAGTTTTCACAAGACTTCAGCAATCGCTGCAGCACCTCTGTGCTCCACTCTACCTCTTAACCTCGTTCCCTCTCTGGAACTATCTATACGTTTACACGTTCTTTATTGTTAATCTCCCACTTCCTTCCTTACCTCCATTGCTCACCAATATTCAATGGCCTCTTCTGAATTCCAATAATTCAGCCATTTTCTTTATAATTTCTGAATTTACCCTTTTTTTCTCTGTTATCTTATAACTCATAAGCTCGTCAGTACTCTGTGACTTCTCAATTTTCCCGTACTTACTTATTTTAGCGATTCTCTTGTGCTCGCCATCTCACATGGCCCTTCATACCTCACCGTCCAATCCCTCAATTACTCACTCTTGATTTCGCCATCTCCTATGGCTCTTCTACCTCTCATATAATATCCCCGCCATTCTTCCATGGCCTTAACCTACCTTTATTTATTCATTATTTCCAACACTTACTTAATTCTTCTTTACTCCTCATCTCCCTCGCTACTGCAGTGCCCTATCGGTTAGGTATAAGCAGTTTAATGCATGTGTGATCGGTTCATACCAATTATACTTAGGTTTCTCAAGGTTTCAGCTATCGCTGCCTATACTACTTAATATGCTATGTCTTCTTCCACAGCCTCTTCCTCCTCACTCCCTATTTACTCAATTTCTCCACCATTTCGCACCTCTCCGTGGGCCATACTTCCCTCATATGACTCTCTTTATTTCTACATCTTACATTTTCTTCTGTGTCCTCGTCCTCTGAAAATTCTAAATTATCTTCTTCATCTGACGATACACTGTCTGAATAACTGGACTCCGAATCAGAGAACACGTCTCTTTCCACTATTTTGATTCCCCAGTAATTAAGTTCCTCCATCACTCTCACCACAAGCCTGCGAATTTCTTCTTTTCTTTCTGATAAATCCGTATGAAACTTTCTTTCCAGAAGTTTCTGCGCATACTTTAGTACTACTGTGTCAGGTTTAGCTCCTTTCAGTTCGTCTTTTATGGCTTTTTTTCATATCCTCTACGCTTGGCTTAGCCACCTTGACGCTTTTCTTCATCTCCTCCTCTACTCCATTAACTCTCTGTGCTCTCTTCTCTTTTTCCCGCTCTCTAATTTTTGTGTCGTTATTGGCACAATGTGCTGCTAACTCTTTCTCGTCCTCTCTTCTACTACCAATTCTTGAGTTCCTCTCAACTTCTTCATACCTAATTCCGTCGTTACATCGACCTCTACTTGTTTTCCTAATATCTTTAGCTACCTCCACCTGGTTCTTTCTGGCTTCTAATTCTTTAATCTCTTTCTCGATCTCTGCACACAATGCAGTTATCTCTTCAATTGCGGACAGCTTAGAACCTTTAACCTTATTCTCCTTTCCTTGCCTCGTCTCCGACTGGTTTTCATCTCTCAATCTTGTGAGACGTCTTTCATAATCTGATGAATCATCCGACGATACATCAGACTTATTATTATTCTTTCTCATACCTGTAACATCCAGCACTTCCTGTGTTTTTGAAATCTTTTCTGTCTGATTCACTAAGTCCTGAGAACCTGCCTGTGGTTTCTGTTGAACCGTGGTCCCTTCTGGTTCCGGGTCCTCATTCTTCTCTTCCCTATCTGGCAGAAATCTCTTCTTATATTCCATCAACGGAATATCATCCTCACTCTCCCAATCGTCGGTCAGAAATCTCCTCTTATATTCCATCAACGGAATATCATCATCACTCTCCCAATCGTCTAGATCTGCTAGTCCTTCTCTCCTATCTGAATTCTCTCTATCTTGTGGTTTATCAACGTCAGCTGGTACTCTGCCTCCATTCTCATGTTCCCCATTTAACTCCTTATTCCCCATCGTAACTGATTCACGGGCTCTCCTATCACCTTCCTCATCACCGTCTTCAATTCCCTTATTTTCCTTCACAGTTTTTAGTTCTGATTTTACATTGTTCCTGCCAGTCTCACTTCTTACTCTATCGGTATTTATGTCCGAATAGTTCGTTATACTCAATTCGTTTTCCCGATCCGATTCCCTACCATCGACAACTGGTGGTGATACCCATGTATTCCTTCTCCTTGGTTTAGTTCTTTCCTCTGCGTAACGTTTAAATCTTTTGTTATTCTGTTTATTGATAAGTTCAGACACTAAGTCCGTCCCTTCTGTCTGCGTAGAAACCGTTTTTGTTTTCTTTTCTACTTTAATCTTATTCGGATCTAGCTTTCTCTTCAAGTTCAACTTTGGTCTCTCTCTCATGCAATTGATCTCCGCTCCATATTTTATCTTACTATTTGTTGTTCCGTCCTTTGTACACAGTTGTATCTTGGCACAGTGTCCATTTTCCGTCCTCACATTAAAGTCATTTATTTCGAAACACCTTCCACCTTTTATTTCCAAAAGAAAATTTCGTACGGCTATCCTATTTCGTCTCTTACTTAAGCCTTCCCAGTGTCTAGGTGCTTCCGAAATGTTGCACACTCTGCCCTTGTAAATAGTTCTAGGTCCGTTATCCTCCTTTGGTAATCTACGTTTTCGAAAATCGTTTTCTCTAACATTCCTTTCTCTTTCCCATCGTCGGTTCATAAACCTGGCTCTATTACCACAATCTCTTCCATATCTTCTCCTCGGGGGTTCTATATCCGTGTATCTGTCCTGCATCCACCGTCCTCGAGTATTTCTTGCGCCCTTTGGCAAACCTACATTTCTGCCTGGATTCGAACCTCTTACCTCGTGAGCATTCCTTATCCTCGCGTCTTGCCCTAAATCTTCTTATGCTCCCCAATATTCTTCTCTTCTGTGTGGAGGTTTCGGGATTGTATCCCGGCTCATTGTTGTCGTTTGGCCCCATCCATTCTCCCGTTCGGGTGCTCTATGACTGTTATGGTTCATGCGCCCTCTGGTCATCTCTACGGAGAAATCTCTAGGATAAGGGTATATCCATCTTTCATTTCTGGTCGGTTCTTCTCTATTCTCCTCAAATCTCACTTTTCGTCCTGGAGCATTTTGCGCCCTATGTCCCCATGTCATTCCAAAGTGGGCCTCCTCTCTCTCTAGCTCTTCAATTTCTGAGTTACATTGCACTTCCTTCCACTCACAGTTCTTGGCTATGTGTCCCCTAACATTACACAAGAAGCATCTCCTCTCATCAGCCACCTGAATCATGCCCTTTCTATTTTCATCATCTCGGCTAAATTCTCGATACCTGTGGGGTGCCGATTGGTGATCTCTTACCCTTGGTCTGTCTCTTTCCAGGGGTCTCTGTTGTTGACCAACTGGTTCCTTTAATCCTCCACCTTCCACCTGATCACTCGTTCTCAGTCGAAACCTTCTCAATAGGTTCTCTTCTGAGATAGCCAACCTCACAGCCTCGTTTAAAGTTTCCGGGCTTTTCCTCAGCAAATGCAACCTAATTCCATCCCTTTGTAGGGCATCAATAAATATGCCGACCAATTGTTCTTCAACGTCCGGGTGATGTATATCTCTTCCCACAAAAACCTCTTCTGCCAAGTTTTTTAGTCTATCGCTAAAGAGTTGTGTGGACTCTCCAACATTTTGTCTGAGTTTTCTAAGTAGGCCCCAGGAATATTGTGGGTCCAAGATCTCTCCGTAACTATTCAATAAATCTTTCTTGAGGGTCTCCCATGGTTCTAGAGGCTCTTCCTCAAATCTCCTTCTTATAAAATCATTTAACAGACCATCACTGGTCAGAAAGGCAAGTCTTTTTTTTTCATTTTCATCCGCTCCTATGGTAAATGCGTACCTCTCTATCCGGTCTATCCATCGCTTGCACCCTCCGGCCTCTCCTCGATATGTCTCTACATTTTGGAATACATTATGGTGTCGGCCCTCTAAGTTCCATCTCTCTAAAGCACTTGTCATCTGTAATAAGGCCATTGTGGTGCGGTCAATTCTTTGTTCTTCCGCCATCCCAATTGCTTACCTCTCCTTCGTCTCAATCAGGCCTTTTTTTTTTTTTAAACAATTAATCAATTAAATTTTTTTTTTTTTTTTTTTTTTTTTTAAAACTAGGCGGAGTTTTCTAGTTAGTGACTGTTTGTAGTTTAACTAATATAATACCCAGTGACTGTCTGTACAATAAAAAAAAAACTGGGTCAGTAGGTGTACCTGACTACTTAGTTGATTCTCTAGCTAAACTCCGCTATCTGACTAAATCGTTCTCTGTGGTTCTGGCTCCTCGATGAGAAATTTTTAACAAACGTTCTCGGTGGTTCTGGCTCCTCGATGAGAAAGTTTAACAAACGTTCTCGGTGGTTCTGGCTCCTCGATGACGTTTCTCGGTGGTTCTGGCTCCTTGATGAGAAAGTTTAACAAACGTTCTCGGTGGTTCTGAAAAAGGGATTGTCCTCTAGCATGTCTTTGGCTCCTCGAATGAGAAAAGTTTGCAGGTCAAACGTTCTCGGTGGTAACTGGCTCCTCATGAGAAATTGTTTAACAAACGTTCTGATGAATGTTCTAAGAAAAAGTTGCAGACCAGCACATTTTCATATAACAAAGTCTAAAGAAGGGATTGTCCTTTGCCACGTCAACCTCGAAATTTTCAATGTATGACCGTTGCAGGTCAGCACATATTCATATAACAAAGTCTTAAAGAAGGGATTGAAGAACAGTAATTTCCTTACCTCTGAATGTTCAACGTAAATTTTACCTGTACTACGGCAGTTACCAGCACATCCCTTTACATACCCCAAAGTCTCAAAGAAGGGATTGTCCTATAGCCACGTTACCTACCACCGTATGAATGTTCAAACACACAAGAGAAGTTCGTTCTCGTTTCTAGACCAGTTTATTATGATCATATATAATAACGTTTTTTTTGAACAATGGGTGGTAATGTTATGAAGAAAAAACCAGATTATTTGCTTTCATTTCAGTGACCTTCATTTTCAGCACATAATTTTAATCCTGTGGCACCAGTTAATACCCCCATATTCACAGAGGATCGTACTACCGGCACCAACCTACCCCCATATAATGACAGCAGGTTCGCTCAGTACTGATGGCGGGCTTCATAACTACCACAGGGTGGTAAATCAGAGGTTCGCTTCAAACACAAATCTTCGAGACCTCCGTTCGTTCAATGGCCGGCTTCATCTAGGCTAGGTTCTACGTCACTGCCAAATTAAATTTTTTATTCCAACGTACCGTTTCACAATCTAGCTAGGTGTCCGTTTGACGAGAAAACAGATTCCTGCTCAATTTCCCATACTCGCAATTGTGGCGTCATCATCTAATATGGGTCGAAATATGCTGTGACACGTATATCTTGGTCATATAATAACAGAAGATGGCAGATGTGAAACAGAAATCAAGAAGAGAATAGGAATGGCCAAGGCTACATTCAACAACATGAAACATATACTGACATCAAAACAGTTATCTCACAAATTAAAACTGAGAATCATAAAGCGTTATATATATTATGCATTTCTGTATGGAGCAGAAACATGGACGATGTATAAGCATTTGGAAGAAAGAATTGAGGCTCTTGAAATGTGGATATATAGAAGAATGGGGCGTCGTGGGATTGGTAGGTCTAGTGTTTCCATCCATAAGCTAGGTTGTCCGCTTCGAGAGTAACGTATGAAAGAGAAGAAAACAAATAAGGATGGTCAGGAATAGAAGAGAATAGGAATGGCCAAGGCTAAATTCAACAACATCTAGGTTATGAAAAAAAAGCTATATGAGGGAGCATCGTGTATAAGCAAAGTTCGGCATATATAAAGTAAATGGGGCTTTGGCCACATAAAAAGACATAACACCTTGCAGAAGACCATAATAGAAGGGAGAGGTGAAGGCAAACGTGCAAGGGGAAGACAGCGCTATAAGTGGGAAGATAACATCAAGAGATGGACAGGAAAGAGTCTATCAGAGTGCACCACCAAGACAAGAGACAGAAGACGTTGGAGATCCTTTACAGCCAACCTTCGTTGTGGAGATGGCAGCTGATGATGAACATGTTTTATCACAGAGGAAATCCATCAGACGGTGCAGAAAAAGAAGACATCAGAGGGTGTACAAAAAGGAGGTATCAAACACTATTTAAAAAGAGATTTTAAACAAAATTTAAAAGGAGGAATCAGGCAATATATAAAAAGGAGATATCAAAGAATATATAAAAGGAGAAATCAAAGAATATATTAAAGGAGATATCAAACAATATATAAATGGATGTATCAAACAATTTAAAAGGAGATATCAAACAACATATTAAAGGAGATATCAAACAACATATTAAAGGAGATATCAAACAATTCGTAAATGGATATATCAAACAACATATTAAAGGAGATATCAAACAATATATTAAAGGAGATATCAAACAACATTTTAAAGGAGATATCAAACAATATATTTATTAAAGGCGATATCAAACAATATATAAATGGATATATCAAACAATATATATATTTTTTTATTTTTTTTTATTTTATCGCACGCCCGGTATTACTCGAGGCGAAATCTCCGGTTTATATGTCTGACCTGAGACTGATTTTACGTGAGTATCCCTTTTTTCCCTGAACAATGACAGATGTCCTCTCGCCATGCATGCAGATACTCGCAGATTTCGGAGGTACCCATTAGAGCTGGGTCGTCTCAGGAGCCGTTCAGGTTATTCCAGTCCCTGGTCGACGACACTGCTTCAAATGTCCTCGCCAGGGTGTAGCAAAGTTGATTTTGCTGGGGAGGTTATGATGGTATCCTAAAAAGAATGAAAATGTGTCTGCTATAACCGTGTGAGGTCAAGCAAATGTAGGTCTCTGACTCTATAGATGATGATGATGAATTATGTACAGAGAACCTAACGCTACCTCCCGAGGTCTCACACGGTCAATCTTCTGGCTCTAGTGTATGGTGTATGGTGTACCTAGTGTCTAGGGGAGAAATGAATGATGGTACACAACAATCAAACACTTTAAGTTTCTATAAAAGAAGTTAATAACTAGCAGTTAAGTTTTTCTTTGAATAAATATTTACAATGTATTTTGCCTGTCCATTCATAGCTTGTGGACAGGTCTTTGAAAATAAGGACAAGATAGTTTACAGAAATCATCATCAGTTGCCATCTCCACAACGAAGGTTGGCTGTAATGGATCTCCAACGTCTTCTGTCTCTTGTCTTGGTGGTGCACTCTGATAGACTCTTTCCTGTCCATCTCTTGATGTTGTCTTCCCACTTATAGCGCTGTCTTCCCCTTGCACGTTTGCCTTCAACTCTCCCTTCTGTTATGGTCTTCTGCAAGGTGTTATGCCTTTTTATGTGGCCAAAGTATTTTAGCTGTCGAACTTTGACCTCCCTCATTAGTTCTCTTTTCATACCTAGATTTTCTAGGACCTCCTTATTTGTTTTCATCTCTTTCCATGAGATACGCCCCATTCTTCTATATATCCACATTTCAAGAGCCTCAATTCTTTCTTCCAACTGCTTATTCATCGTCCATGTTTCTGCACCATACAGAAATGCAGAATATATATAACACTTTATGATTCTCAGTTTTAATTTGTGAGATAACTGTTTGGATGTCAGTATATGTTTCATGTTGTTGAATGTAGCTTTGGCCATTCCTATTCTCTTCTTGATTTCTGTTTCACATCTGCCATCTTCTGTTATTATATGACCGAGATATACGTAGCTCTTGACTTGTTCCAGGATTTCCCCATTTACGCTTATCTTTAATGTGGGTTTATCGTCTGTTTTGCTAATTATCATAGTTTTTGTTTTCTCAATATTAATGTCGAGTCCATATTCCTGACTTATACTGTTCACTTGCTTCACTAGTTCTTGTAACTCCTGTTCGCTTTCAGCTAACAACACGGTATCATCTGCATATCTAAGGTTGTTTATTGACCTTCCACTGATGTTCAGTCCTGGTATTTCTTGTATCTGTTTGAAAATTTTTTCGGTGTATAAATTAAATAGGCAGGGGGACAGCACACAACCTTGTCTGACACCTCTTTTTATGTCTATGTATGGTGAATAATTCCTTCCAGATCTTACTGTGGCAGTTTGCTCCCAATAAAGGTTACTGAGTATTCTTATATCTTTTCCATCAATACCTATGTCTTCGAGGCATTCAATTATTTTCTCATGATGGACTCTGTCAAAAGCCTTCTTATAGTCAATGAAGCACATATACATACTTTTTTGGACCGCTGTATATTTTTCTGCTAATATTCTTAGGCAAAATATTGCCTCTCTTGTTCCACTGTTCCGTCTAAAACCAAACTGCTCTTCCTGGATTTCGCTGTCTACTTTACTTTTTATTCTTTCCTGTATGATTTTGAGCAGTATCTTAATTGCATGACTCATCAGGCTGATTGTTCTGAAGTCTGAGCATTCTGTTGCATTTGGTTTTTTGGGCAATGTTATAAAAACTGATGTCTTCATGTCGTGTGGTATATATCCTGTATTGTATACATCGTTGCATATTTCTGTGATTGTATCTACACCAAAGCTCTCCAGAGCTTCTATCATTTCAATTTTTATGTTATCCATGCCTGCTGATTTTCCTTTTTGTATCATATGAATGGCATTCTCTACTTCTGATCTGAGAATGTTTGGGCCTTCATTAGAATCTGGTGATGGTTTTTTACCTCTGTTGTCCTCAATAATTCTTTTACGTATTCTGCCCATCTGTTTGATATGTCTTTCTCATCAAGTAATATTACACCATTTTTGTTCTTGATACAGCTTCCTCCTTGTGCAAACCGTGACCGATTTGATAATTTCTTTATTTCTTCATGCATATCTCTTGTCCTGTGCTTTGCTTCCAAGTCTTCTATTTCCTTGCATTTTGTTTCTATCCACCGTTCTTTTGCTTCTCTACACATAGTACGTATGTCATTGTCTATTGTTTTATATTCTGGAGTGTTTTTTGCTTTCTTTCTTTCGGTCATTTTATTCAAGATGTCATCTGTCATCCAAATTTGATTTTTTCTTAGACTCCTTTTTAGGTAAATTTGCATTTGCTGATTGTATGCTTGTTTTTAAGCATTCCCATTTTGCGGTTGCTTTTTCTTCTGGGTTTTCTCTTCTATACTGCTCCATGCTTTCTGTCAATAATTGTTGATATTTATTTTTGACGTCGATTAAATATTTCTGTTTTATATCTGGTTGTTTCAGCGCTGATATTTCTATCTGGGGTTCCTCCTGTCTTCTGTTTCCTGCTCTTTTCAGCTTTATATTTACTTTGATGACGACTGGATTGTGATCTGAATTTATGTCGGCGCCAGGATATGTCTTTGCACTTGTGACACTGTTCTTAAATCTATGTTTTATCATGATATAGTCGATTTGATTTCGTGTTATATCTCCTGGGCTTTTCCATGTGTATAATTTCCTTGGGTGGTGTTCAAAAAAGGTGTTACATATGACCAGCTGGTTTTCTTCACAGAACTGGATAAGTCTGTCTCCTCTATCATTTCTTGTCCCTAATCCATACTGTCCTACTATTTTCTTGTATTTTCCTTTTCCTACTTTTGCATTCATATCACCCATTACTATCAACACATCTGTTGATTTGACTGGTTTAAGTGTGTGTTGTAGCTCTTCATAGTATTCTTCTATTTCTTCCTCGCTGTGATCTTTAGTTGGTGCATAAGTTTGTAAGATTGATATGTCGAATGGCTTTGCTCTCATTTTTAGTAACATCATTCTGTCATTGTGTGTCCAGTATCCACATACGTATTTTTCTAACTCCTTCTTTATCAACATTCCTACCCCTCTTTCATGTTTTTCTCCGCCTGAGTGTATAAGCGTGTACTGGTCTCTTTTTATGTAGCCTGTATCCAAAAGTCTTGCCTCTGCAACTCCCAGTATATCGAGTTTCATGTCTGTTGCTTCTAATATAAGATTGTCAAGCTTTCCTTCTCCGTTCAGAGTTCTAACATTCCATGTTCCTATTTTTAGGCTTCTCCTACTAGTTTTTAGGTGGTCTTTCTCAGAATGCTCCCTTTCAACAGAATTTAAGGAACACTCGTCATTATGTACTTCCTTACTCATTAGAGGAGTTGCCTCTTCCCTGTTAATTTGTACAGTAGATTCTTCCCCAGGGGACAGAGAGTTCTCTACATATCGTTTCTTATCTTGTTGTTGTGATCCCATTACGTTCTGTAGGAAGTACGTGGTAAGGCCCCAATCTCTTCCACGGTGGCTAGCCATTGTCTTTTTCTATGTCCGACACGCCTCTAGTGCGCCACACACTTTGCTGTTTCGCTTTGCGAGCCGTTGATCTTCTCAGATTCCTCCGCCTCACTCACCGTCTCAGTCTTTGTGTACTAGGGATGGACATTCCCTTGAGTAAGATTGCTCCTACTCCACCCATGTAGTTTAGCCAGTCAGCCAGTTTACAGAAAAGGAACAATTAAAAACTGTTGGGACAATCTGCCCAATAACTAAAAGTTATTATGTAATTATAAACTGTTCTTCCTGTATGGAATATTAAATTATTTCACTTTAGTTATCTACCGGGAGAGTCACTGTATATGAGGGCTGTAGTTCCTCATACCCCCATAAAATTCCTGTGTAATATTTTGAAACACAAGAAAATGTCAGAGATGCCCCAGCTGTTTTACTCTTCACCTGAGAGTCCTTGTTGTAAGATAATACGATGGGTAGTTGCAGAAATTTCACGTCAACACTCGCCAAAGCTCCTACTGGATATTCAACAGCATATAAGTCTGATTGGAGACTGGTTGGCGTTTATAAGCACTCAGCAGGTTTCCTGTCACCAGCCGGCAACAGGAACATAGACCCTCTGCAACAAAAGGACACCCTGGCCTTTTATCTCTGATCATTTATTCTAACACTTAATTCCCTACGTGGGTATGGGGTCAGCCTCGCGTGCCTTACAAATGCACTCGCCCCGAATTGTACAGGACTCCCACCTGGTTGTAACCACACCTCAAGTCCTTATAGTAGATACGCCACTGTACGTTCACATATTTTTCCTCCATACAATAATGTGGAGTAACCACATTTCCTGTGATATGATCTTCTCTTCTTTTCTTTACACTTATATTTGCTTCAGGCATGTTAACAGTGTTCATTGAACACAGAGGCTTTACTAATCTATTTTAATACAATAATATGTCAACATAATCATAACAACATACATCATTCAGATATCGTTTAATGTGTGGACTCAACAATGTCTGCTTCCGACATGTCCTTCACTTTTTCCCCAAAAGCAGTATCTAACTTTTGTAGTTGGACCAAACATAGTAAATTTCATAAAATATCCTTACCACAATCAAGAAATATATTAACAAATGACGCTGATTTTGTGAAGAAATGGCCTCAGCTTCCTCCGAATCGTACAGACTGTGACTTGATTCTTTATTTAAATTTATAATTAACACAGCTGTTTTTTTTTCAGCGTATCTGTATAAAAATTTTAGTTCAACTGGCAATGAATAATCAAAGCCTTTTGCTAATATCTACCAGCCTAGCCAATCGTAACGTTCCACTACTTGAATTCAAATGCAGTTTGAATGAAAAACCCAAAACAATTTTGAATAACTGGTGGTCGATTGGCCCGTCTGCTCTAGTCATGCCAAATACAAAAGATATCACGTTTAGGATTACATTTCTCCTACCGTTCCCCTTTCCCATTCATACTCTGTTCACCCTAAGCGAATTTGAATGTACATCCCTGCCTCTTTTTCCAGCTCGCGTCCCCCTAACGTTACCAAAAACATGAGCAGGAACGCCAGTGTGTTTGGTTGTTTGTTCCTAGATATTAGTATTTCTTCAATAACTTCTCTAATACTGGGAATATCATATATTTTAAAGTACATTCTTACTCAGCCAACTCCACGTCATACTACCATATAATTCTTATGGGGAACTTCATAATGGTTTAAAATTTCCAATTTTTGTCATCATCCATCGTCAAATAAAATTGTACACAAGTCCGCCATCTTCCTCTCTTTCATCTTGGAGCATGTATTTTTCAAATAACTACAGTTTTAGTTACATCAGAAATGCTTCCACTAGGAGGAAACAAAACTGTCTGCGTGGTTTGGCCTTGCTGGCTTTTTCGCAGTGTGAATATATGCGTTGCAGACTGTGTGCGAGGCGGGGGTTAGACGGGGCGGGTTTAAGATTTGCGTTACTATTTAGCATTTTATCGTGTAATATTACCAAAAAATGTAAGGATTACTACTGGTTTTGCTACAAAGTTGACAGAAAGTGTTACTTCAGATAGCTATATTGCGGTGTACTTCCGCCAATAGTTAATTGTAAGGCTATACTACAAAGTGTATACAGCAGATTGGGCAAAAATTAACTATTAGTAGTGTTTCTCGAAAACGAAACTAAAGCGTGTCAGACTTTTTCCGTGAAATCGTTCTATAGGCTTAGCACTGTGCAAAAAGCAGCGCGGCTGGCTTCGAAGATGAAACCGTCAGACACATGCGGGCTAATGTATTTATTATCGTTTTATGCCTAAATCGTACTGAATTGAGCGTTTATTCTCGCATATTTTGCTACACAGGGCTCGAATTATTCCAGTCCAAGTCCCGGTCGACGACACTGTTTCAAATGTGCTCGCCAGGGCTCGAACCTGAATCACCCAATCACCAGCGCAGCGTGGTAACCATTACACCAGCGCGGCTCCCAAAACAATATAAACAAGAATTTATCAAACAATATATAAAAGGGGATATATAAAAGGAGATATACAAAAGGAGATATATAAAAGGAGATATATTAAAGGAGATATCAAACAATATATACAAGGAGATATATAAAGAGAAATATTAAAGGAGACATCAAGCAATATATAAAAGGAGATATATTAAAGGAGATATCAAACAATATATACAAGGAGATATATAAAGAGATATATTAAAGGAGACATCAAGCAATATATAAAAGGAGATATATTAAAGGAGATATCAAACAATATATAAAAAGAGATTTATAAAAAGAGATATCAAACTATATATAAAAGGAGATATCAAACTATATATTAAAAGAAATGTCATAGGGAGCCCGACAAATAACCATTACTCGCCTACAACACTAGAAGATCTGTTTCACTGCACGGAGAAGACCAAGAAGTAGATGGTGTTACAGATGGGGGTATCTTCTTGCAGTATTAGTTGAATATAAAATGACGATCATACAAAGTACATGCATCGTACAAATAACACGAATGTATATGGGTATGATTACACAGTATATCAATTGTTGAAGAACTCAAGGCGTCAGGTGGAGGGTCCACAATATATCCGTACGTTTAATTCACATCAGAGATAACAACATCTTGGGTATTGGCATGGCATATTATACACACATAATCGTCGAAATCATTCAACAGTCTCGTCTCAAACATTCATTTCTGGCCGCTGTACTAGAGGTGAATTCCACCCAAGTAATGTGGGCCAGACACCGTGAATGGAAAATTATGCTGGAATATTTCTTCAGTAATATCACGAACTTCTCGCTAAGTTCTGAATCATGTTAGACGAATTAGTGGCGGCCTTCGAAGAATGTAATATATGCCACTTAGAGCTCTTCCTCCGCAATACTAGGAGCTTGAATAAAATACGTCTTACCATGAAGACCACAGATAACGAAAGGCCAAGAATCTTCGCCGTTAGCATAAATTAGTGCAGAACGCGTTACGTCATTAACAACTGGTGACGTATTAAATATGTAGCGTTCAGTTTAAGTGAAAACCCGTGCAAAAACATGATTCTTCTTCTTCTTCCTCGTTCGTCCTGAAAAGGACGTTGGTTGCGTTGTGTCTGTTTACACCGGAGCTGCGATATCTGCGCCTTTCGGCCGACACATCCGACTTCAGCACGGCATTTTTTGGGACCGGGTTTGCCTTCCCTCTTCGATCCCTACTCTCTCGGCTGCCTGCAGTGATGCAGCCTGTTTCCAGGACCGCCACTTGGAGGTGGAGTAGGGTCTTGGTCAGCTCTGGATCGCTGACCCTGACGCAAGCAGTCAAGCTATGGGTCGCTGACTGCATTCTCTATTGCTGCATCTTTGGGTCCCAAACATGATTCAACACAGAGAGACATATTACCGCAAAATTAACTGGTAATAGCCTATGTGTGTTCATGATGCAAAATACATTAATATTCTTTCTTAACAGATGGATAGACAACATTACAGACATCCTACAACAACATGGTGCTCACACTTGGTTCAAGAACGCAAACTTTAGCTCTCCACAACGCTTTACGGCAACAGTGGATCATGGAAGGAGAAATTAAAATTAAGTCAGAACGTATATAAAAAAGAACAGTTTATTACAAGAAAAAACAAAAACAGGATGAAATTTTTTTAAATAAGGAAAAGATAACAAGAATACAATACTACAATGGTTGTAATCAGCGAGCAAGACGCTACAACGTTAGAAAATTCACGTTATGTCTCCAAGTACACCGCCCACTTACACCCCCTCTACTCCCATACCCTCCTCCCTACGCCCACCTACTCCTCCCCGTCTAATCTACATTCGACTTCAACTGATGAATAGATCAGGAGGCGGAAACAGCTGATATATCTAAATGTACGTTCACGTTACTCTGGTAGCGGAGGTTAAAGGTGAATATAATTAACCTACATTATTATCATTTTCATTTGCGCTGCTTATAAAGCATGGAGCCATAACTACGGCAGGGTTCCGGGGCTCCAGTGAGTCGTGGTCCAGCGTTGGCGTAGCTGGCGAGTCCTTTTCAGGGCAAGTCCTTCTCAGGGCTTCATGCTAGCAGATGGATAATTGTGACAACTTGCCCAAACTTCTCTTCATTTTTTTTATTATTTACGGACATCGTTTTTTTTCTCATCCTCAATGCATGATCGCAAAGTCCCGGGAATTGTCACTGGCGGAAATTCTCCTAGCATTCAGTATTTTCTCCTCGCTATTTTTAGATACGACGTCATTGTTGACCAATGACCTCGGTAGCGAGAAATCCGTTTTAATTTAAGACTGCTTAAGCTGATAAAACCAGTTTATGCCACTTTAGGAAGACCCCACGTGACTTTTAACGCTATTGATTGGAGCGTTTATTTGACGCTAATGTCACATGATGCACGCTATGGATCACGTGTCCAAGCGGAAATGTCCCGCTAAAAGTGCGCCAAACACGGGCAATCTTCACTTGCCCGGAACCCTTGAGACAGCTAGGTCTAACCCAATTATCGGCGAATTCTCGCATTAAAAGCACTGAAGCCACGTGTCTAATTGCGGGTTAGCGTCCATCTTTGAGTAGTCTATGGTGGAGCCTTGCACGACAGTCCAATCTCAGCGCAGAATACGGAGTCGAGCACAGAGAAGGCAAATCCGAACCATTCAAGACCTACCGGGGCAACGTCAGGAGACCGGAGAACTAACCACACTTCACTATCAGCCAGGGGCTGAAAAGCTAAGTCCACGAAAAAGGAACCTCACTACATCAATGCCTAGTTTAGTCATCCATGATGAAAAACACTTGAATTGTGAGACACATAATACATACAGCAGACACTAATTCCATCGACAATACTATCATTCACCATCTATTCACTTTATTGCAATAAACCAATTGGGTGTATATACTGTACCCCACGCTTTGTTCCTTCCATTAGATGTTGAATATTGTCTATGTTTATCTTCCTTTATAAGGGAGGGGGGGCTCGTAAAATATAATATAATTTAAAGAATAATAATAATAGATAACTGAGAAGGGGACGACGGTAGCGAGAGACCAAATATCTCCTTACAATCTTTTCCAGACCTGTCGAGTTAGGAGAATTTACCCTCTTCGTCACCCTTCGGAAGTGGGAAAACCCAGCAGGGATTCCTTGAGCCAAATCTTCCACTTCAGATCTATTATTTCCTCTAAATAATTCTCTTATCCTTTAAACGCTACGTGACACTGGTGTCTCGGTCCGGGATTTGAACTTATGTATTTTATCATACCTCTGGGATAGTATCATCCATTCAGTCATTACAGTATACCATTTTAACACATGTATTTTCACACAGTGAGCTCTAGAAAGACAGAAAACATTTTTTCTAGAAATTCAGGCATTGATTGGTGAATCCCTTTATATATGTTGTGTTTAATTAAGTTAGTTCTTGATTTTGTATTTCATTGAATTACAGACCTTAAGTCTCCATAACTGTAGTAATTTCATTCTACAGCAGTCGGATAAATAATTAGTATTTACTTGTTGCTAGAAATACTATTGGAAGGTAGCACTAGCTTACTCAGTGTGGACTTTAACTGCAAAAGATGGCTGAAATAGTTAAGCTTAAGGCAGCACTAGGGGAGGCCGGTCGAGATCTAGGTTATAGTGGGGTGGACCTTGCAAATTATGTCAGTGTCGAGACTGATAAGTATTACGCTCGAGAAACAGCGAAAGCTGAAAGAGAAGAGCGAATAAAGTTAGCAGAAATAGATGAGAGGATAAAAGCTGTAGACGCTAGAGAAAGAAGCGAGAGAGATGAACGCGAGCATGCATTGAAGATGAAGCAGTTAGAGATGCAGGGACAAGCTCAAAGAGTTGAACCAGTAGCCGGTGCGACCGCATCTACCTCCTCAGGCAACCTATCGCCACGGTCAGATGATATGCCCTCCTTGCACGCAGGGGGCACCGGACCTTTGCCATCCTCACTCATGTCAACTTTGGGACCTTTGACGTTTCCATTTGAAGCTTTCTCGGAACAAGCCGACTCGATCGATAGGTATCTCGACAAATTTGAGAAGTTTGCCACCACGTTTGGTTTGGAGAAGAGCAAATGGAACCTGAAACTGTCGCAAGGGCTTAGAGGAACTGCTTATGACGTGTATAGCAAGCTTCCTCCAGGTTTACAGGATGACTACGACTCTTTGAAAAAGGCACTATTGGTTCGTTATGAGCTACATGCTGACGCCTATAGGAAGAGGTTCCGTAACTCTAGGAGGGAAGTCGGAGAGAACTTTGCTCAGTTTGCTGCGAGACTGGATTCCTACGTGGAGAAGTGGGGTGCCCTAGGGAATTTTACTCATGATTGGGAAGGCCTGAAGGAAATGGTCATGATCGAACAACTGAAGGACACCATGACTTCCGACATGAGAAGATTCCTGACAGAGAATGGGGCCAGCACTTTAGAATCCATAGTCCAGTTAGCGGAACGATATCAGGCAGCACTATCAGAGAATCCACCACCCAGACGGAAACAACCAGATTACGTACCTAGACAGACAGCTCAGTCACACATGGACCCCCAAGTGAAACCACCGTATACTAACTTCAAAAAGCATGACAAGCCAGACTACAAGACTACTCAGAGATCTAATTTCCAGCAGCAGAGGCAAGGGGAAAAATGGTGTAAGCACTGTAGAACCATCACCCACAATACGCAGGAGTGCAACCGGAAAAACCCACCTCATCATGCTGCCTGCTTACGTAAAAGTGCCGCAAGGGGAAATGGACCGGAAGAACCTCTGGACAAACCCCGACATCCCCCGGTCGTTGAGACAGTCCTCGTAAATGACCAAGAGGTGACCTGCCTTTATGATACAGGCCTTGCATTCGACGCAGTTGTCTGTGCATCCCTAGTCAAGCCTGACCAGATGACAGAAGACACTATAGAAATACAAGGACCTACTAAAAGTGCAGCACCTATGCGTTTGGCCATAGCCAAGATTAAGGTCAAATCAAAATATGTGACTGGGGAAATCCGTGCAGCGATCTTGGACGACCCTATTTATCCCTTGATCTTAGGGTGTAGGTATGTGTTCTTGGGAGAACCCATTCACCCTCTGGTTGTGGCGGCTGTCACCACTAGAGGACAGGCCAAACGGAATACGGAGTTGGAATCCCCACCCAACATCCTTCCTGAGGAATTAAAAAAGGCACAAACGGAGGATCAATCTCTAGCACCCTGCTACAAAAAACTACCGAGAGCGCACACTCCTCTCCAAAAGGGAGACTTCTACAAGAAAAATGGGCTGTTGCATCGGAAAGCAGGAAATGGAGGACAGGAACATGGGCAACTTGTGGTTCCATCAGCATACCGAGCCCAGGTCCTAGAAATGGGCCATGCCCTTCCGTTTAGTGGCCACATGGGCATAAGTGCCACGATTCAGCGTATTTCATGTCATTATTATTGGCCAGGTATCAACGCCGATATCCAGAGATATGTGAAATCATGCCCGCAGTGCCAGAGGACAGCGCCGAAACACTGGACGGCCCCAGCCACTCTGGGAGAAATGCCAATCTTGGGCACACCCTTCGAACGAGTAGCGGTGGATATTGTGGGTCCACTTACTCGTAGCAAAAAGAGAAACATTTATATACTCACGTTAGTGGATTGTTGCTCCATGTGGGCAGAGGCAATTGCTATGCCCGCCTGTGATTCTAAGCATGTTGCTGAGGCTCTGCTCACCATATTTACTCGGCTAGGGTTTCCGTCACAGATCCTGACAGATAATGGTTCCCAATTCCGAGGAAAACTCACCGAGGAAGTGTTTAGGATATTTCAGGCCCGACATATCCACACCTCTCCCTACCACCCCCAGGCAAATGGCCAGGTGGAGCGGTTTAACGGGACCCTTATTTCCATCCTTCGGAAACTTGCGCAGGAAAAACCAGAGAGCTGGGATCAATACTTACCCGCAGCACTATTTGCTTACCGCGAAGTACCCCACAATTCTACTGGGATGCCTCCTGCCACATTGCTGTTTGGTAGACCTATAAAAGGACCTTTAGAGGCACTGTTACGTACTTGGACAGATGATAAAGCTGATGAGACGGTCACCTCTGCATCCCAATACGTGAAGGAGTTGACCCAACGCCTTAAAACAGGATGGGAACTGGCAAAGGAAAATGTACGCCGTGCCCGTCGTAAACATGCGCGTTACTACAACCGCACTGCGAAGGATAGGGAGCTAGAAGTAGGAGAACAGGTATTATTACTCCTGCCCAGTAGCAATAATAAATTGCAAATCGGGTGGAGAGGTCCATATAAAATTGTTGAGAAAATGTCGCGCACCAATTACAAGATTGCCATAAAGGGGAAGCAGAAAATTTACCACATAAACCTGCTGAAGCGATATTATGAAAGACCAGGTGCAGAACCAGCACATTTCCTGACACTGGCTATTGCGACGGAAACTGAGGCAGAACCCCTGACCTCCTGTGAATACCCTCTTCGTCAGTGCGAAACTCATCAAGATGTTCAGATTAGTTCAACTTTAACGGAGGATCAGCAGGCACGGGTTCAACAGTTGTTGAGAAAACACCCTAGTACACTCACGGATAAACCTGGCATGACCAACCTGATAGAATTTGATATGAAGCTAACAGACCTCGCCCCGGTACGAGTTAAGAACTATCCTGTTCCTTATGCTAAAGCAAAGGCATTGAGTGAGGAAATCGAGTACCTGCTTAAGGAAAATATTATCTCAAAATCAGAGTCGCCTTATAGTGCGAGTGTAGTGTTGCTTAGAAAATCCACAGGAGAACATCGCCTCTGCATAGACTACCGAAGGCTCAACGCTGTAACGGAATTTCAAGCGGAGCCCTTACCGGATCAGAATCAGCTTTTCACCAAGCTGAGTAGAGCACGATACTTTTCGAAGATAGACCTTAGCAAAGGGTACTACCAGATCCCGGTAAAAGAGGAAATTCGACATATGTTAGCATTTAGTACTTCTGAAGGCCATTACGAGTTTAATGTATTGCCATTTGGGCTAAGCAACGCCCCAAGCGTCTTTACTCGTATGATGAGGAAGCTACTGGAACCCCTGAACCACCCTGGGATAAGTAATTTCATGGACGACATACTTATTGCCACGAACACCTTTGAGGAGCACCTGGACGCAGTTTCCCTACTCTTCGAAAGACTTAGAGAAACAGGACTCACCGCTCGCCCTACAAAATGTCAAATTGCCTGCGAGCAACTAGAATTCCTGGGACACACTATCTCGCATGGATGCATGTTCCCAGATGCGCGTAATATTGAGAAGTTACAGCGGGCCCCACGACCCCAGACTAAAAAGGATGTAAGGTCATTTGTGTCTCTATGTGGCTTCTACCAGAGATACATTAAAGATTTTAATACCCTGAGTGCGCCATTGACCGCATTAACCAAGAATGGGAACCCGGACAAAGTAACCTGGACAGCGGAGTGCGAAAATGCCTACACGCTGCTGAAGGAGAAACTCACAGCTAGGCCAATTCTGCGACTGCCTGACTTAACTCTGAACTTTACGCTGCGAACAGATGCTAGCAATATAGGGATAGGAGCCACTCTCCTGCAGCCTAGTGATAGACCTTCTGCAACTCTATTCCCCATCGCATATGCTAGTAGGAAATTGAACCCTGCTGAACAGAACTACTCTACCATCGAACGAGAATGTCTGTCGCTAATATGGGCTGTGCAGAAGTTTCAACCATATTTATACGGGAAAAAGTTCACGGTGCAGTGTGATCACCAACCGTTGATATTTCTGGCAGCGGCGAAGAACCTTAATGCCCGGCTTATGAGATGGTCACTACTGTTGCAGCCATATTCATTTCACATAGAATACATACCTGGGAAGAACAACGTAGGGGCAGATTTTTTGAGCAGACATCCGGACGCAACCGAGGAGATATGAGAAACTGGAAAAGAAGAGGAAGACAGGACAAGAGGAGTTGGACGGAACGTCAAACTTGAGGAGGGGCTTGTGTGACAACTTGCCCAATCTTCTCTTCATTTTTTTTTATTATTTACGGACATCGTTTTTTTTCTCATCCTCAATGCATGATCGCAAAGTCCCGGGAATTGTCACTGGCGGAAATTCTCCTAGCATTCAGTATTTTCTCCTCGCTATTTTTAGATACGACGTCATTGTTGACCAATGACCTCGGTAGCGAGAAATCCGTTTTAATTTAAGACTGCTTAAGCTGATAAAACCAGTTTATGTCACTTTAGGAAGACCCCACGTGACTTTTAACGCTATTGATTGGAGCGTTTATTTGACGCTAATGTCACATGATGCACGCTATGGATCACGTGTCCAAGCGGAAATGTCCCGCTAAAAGTGCGCCAAACACGGGCAATCTTCACTTGCCCGGAACCCTTGAGACAGCTAGGTCTAACCCAATTATCGGCGAATTCTCGCATTAAAAGCACTGAAGCCACGTGTCTAATTGCGGGTTAGCGTCCATCTTTGAGTAGTCTATGGTGGAGCCTTGCACGACAGTCCAATCTCAGCGCAGAATACGGAGTCGAGCACAGAGAAGGCAAATCCGAACCATTCAAGACCTACCGGGGCAACGTCAGGAGACCGGAGAACTAACCACACTTCACTATCAGCCAGGGGCTGAAAAGCTAAGTCCACGAAAAAGGAACCTCACTACATCAATGCCTAGTTTAGTCATCCATGATGAAAAACACTTGAATTGTGAGACACATAATACATACAGCAGACACTAATTCCATCGACAATACTATCATTCACCATCTATTCACTTTATTGCAATAAACCAATTGGGTGTATATACTGTACCCCACGCTTTGTTCCTTCCATTAGATGTTGAATATTGTCTATGTTTATCTTCCTTTATAAGGGAGGGGGGGCTCGTAAAATATAATATAATTTAAAGAATAATAATAATAGATAACTGAGAAGGGGACGACGGTAGCGAGAGACCAAATATCTCCTTACAATCTTTTCCAGACCTGTCGAGTTAGGAGAATTTACCCTCTTCGTCACCCTTCGGAAGTGGGAAAACCCAGCAGGGATTCCTTGAGTCAAATCTTCCACATCAGATCTATTATTTCCTCTAAATAATTCTCTTATCCTTTAAACGCTACGTGACAATAATGTTAGTCCTTTTCAGGACTTAGTATCTATCAACGCTGACCGGGCTAGCAATCTGGCTGCATTTCTCAAGATTTCACATACAACCGGTGGTTCGCTGAACTCTGAGGTAAGTCGGGCAGCGTTGGCGTAGCTGGTGAGTCCTTTTTAGGGCAGGTCCTTTTCAGGGCTTTATGCTAGCAGGTGGATAATGTTGGACCTTTTCGGGACTTAGTATCTATCAACGCTGCCCGGGCTTGCAGTCCTTTTCATGACTTCTTCATGCTAGCTGATAGAAGCTAGTAGTCCTTTTCATGGTTTAGAGTGTATCAAAACATCGCTTCAGTTAACAGAGTTCACTTATTTTTGACTGGCAAATTGCGCTCTGATATAACCAATTAGGTTGAAAGGTACGCGCCTCGCCACAAGAAGGCAAAACCCTCAACCAAACAAAAAAAACAGCAGGGTCTTTTGCTGGAAGCCTGCACCAAGCAGTCACGTGCTCTTGCAGTAGTGGTTTATGGGGCAATACGTTTTACATGGTGAGGTTGTCAACCGTATGCACAACCTCACTTAGTCGCCTTGTACGACATGCCTCATGGCACATTTTATGAGCTAGAAGATAATGGTGTGCGAAGCTTCTTAAGGTGATGCAAAGGGCTGAGGGGCTTCTTAAGATGCTGTAAAGGGGTGCGAGGCTTCTTAAGATGCTGTAAAGGGGCGCAAGGCTTATTTAGATACTGTAAAGGGGTGCAAGGCTTATTTAGATACTGTAAAGGGGTGTGAGGCTTATTTAGATACTGTAAAAGGGTGCAGTCGGCGTCTGTGGCCTAATGGATATGAACGCAGTTTCATAATCCAGATATACCAGGTTCGAAACCTGCTGCAGGCGGTTTTGTAGCAGATCGCTTTGTGTGGATTTTTAACAATGGTATAAGCGCCGTACCGTTCTGAAAGCAATGGCAAACTACTGAATGAAAAAAATTGCCTAGAAAAATCACAAACAGCCAATAAAAGCTGGGGTTGATTGCCACGTCCTGTAAAGGATAAGCAACTAACTCTAAAGGGGTGCAAGGCTTATTTAGATACTGTAAAGGGGTGCATGGCTTCTTTAGATACTGTAAAGGGGTGTAAGGCTTCTTTAGATACTATAAAGGGGTGCAAGGCTTATTTAGATGCCGTAAAGGGGTGCAAGGCTTATTTAGATACTGTAAAGGGGTGCAATGCTTATTTAGATACTGTAAAGGGGTGCATGGCTTCTTTAGATACTGTAAAGGGGTGCATGGCTTCTTTAGATGCTGTAAAGGGGTGCATGGCTTCTTTAGATGCTGTAAAGGGGTGCAAGGCTTCTTTAGATACTATAAAGGGGTGCAAGGCTTATTTAGATGCCGTAAAGGGGTGCAAGGCATATTTAGATACTGTAAAGGGGTACATGGCTTCTTTAGATACTGTAAAGGGGTGCAAGGCTTCTTTAGATACTGTAAAGGGGTGCAAGGCTTATTTAGATACTGTAAAGGGGTGCATGGCTTCTTTAGATACTGTAAAGGGGTGCATGGCTTCTTTAGATGCTGTAAAGGGGTGCAAGGCCTATTTAGATACTGTAAAGGGGTGCATGGCTTCTTTAGATGCTGTAAAGGGGTGCAAGGCTTCTTTAGATACTGTAACGGGTGCATGGCTTCTTTAGATACTGTAAAGGGGTGCAAGGCTTATTTAGATACTGTAAAGGGGTGCAAGGCTTATTTAGATACTGTAAAGGGGTGCAAGGCTTATTTAGATACTGTAAAGGGGTGCGTGACCTCTAAAAGGTTAAGAAACACTGGGGATTAGACAGAAATGGTTTGAGCAATTGCCTCTCACGGCAACGTTACCTGGTTTCTGAACACAATACGTCACGCTCCAGTCTACGCAGCTGTAAATAGGTACCTGTCGTAGATTTTTGATAGGGGAATTAAGACTTGGGTTGGTCCCTTCTGAATAGATTAGAATAAGTGATAGTCACAGTGAGAAGTAGTAATAGCAATAGGTTTCCACGAGTGAGATGGTAGAATGTGATTAAGAGGCTGTCTCTGAGATCGAGAAATCTTCTCACTCTCACCTATCTTCTACGACAGCTTTCGAGGAGTCAGACAGTCTAAACACACACACACACACACACACACACACACACACACACACCCACATATATATATATATATATATATATATATTTTTTTTTTTTTTTTTTTCCCCCTTAACCAGCGGCACTTGGGCTTTCAGCCCCTTCGGCCCAATGACATGTCATTGCGAGGCTGGGGAACCTGAGGACTTTCCTTCCAACCCGGTCAGGAGCTTCGCTCCTTCCCATCCGCAGAGGGTTTATCACAGGAGCCGTTCAGGCTATTCAGTCAAATTTCCGGCCGTAAACATTTCTTCAAACGCCGACGCCCGGGTTTGAACCATGAACACCTGGTCGCCAGTACAACGCCGAAGCCATTACACCAGCGCGGCTCCCATATATATATATATATATATATATATATATATATATATATATATATATAACCACTCACGTGCACGCACATATATGATGACAGTTGGACGTACAGACGTGGGAAAACTATAACAAATGATTATATAAATATTCTAGAACGAGCTGACCAACACGCTGATTAATTTCAAGAGAAATTTTAATTATCATCTAAAATGTCTTCACAACACATAGAAATTACATCAAAGCATATACACATAGTCATAAAAAATCAAGGAATTGCTACAAGAAATGATAGACCCACAGTTAGATCCTATCCCTCGAGGTATGCCCACAGTCCTGTTGGAAGAAAGTGATAGCCCCAAGGAAACAAGGATACATAGGATTAGGTCTAATATTTCCCCTTCTTAAGGTATGGACAGACTTGATATCTCTGTTCTATTTTAAGGGGAATATGCTTAGCAATACTTGAATACAGAAAGTTAAGATAGCAAAATGGGTGCCCAATTACAACAATAAAAAAATCACTCCGTCCTGCATTCACTTTAGTCATTCAGCCGAGCACACGTGCACATGTTCATACTCACAGCTTAGATAGCCACTTCTGGTAATACAATTTTTAGGACATTCACCTACAGACTCGTCAAGGGCAGTCTTTGACCAAGAAATCCCTAGTTCCAAAAGACAGGATGAATTCTCTGCTTCCGGGAACGACTCCTTGGGTGTTCTTATTTTTCGGATATCTGCTTAGGTCACATTAAAATTGTCCAGGCACGAAACATTAACAACGAGCACAGTGTCAATAGCTTAAGTTTCTAGAATTGAGGAATGTCAGATCGGTGTCTACTTTCAGGAAAGGACTATATTTGGTCACCACACCACTAGTCGAAACTCCGTCGGAATGTTACTGACGTTAATATGTTACTTGCCACAGCGGCTAAATTTGTACATAGAGTTTGTGCAGAAAATCTGATCTGGCTCAAAGGCCCAGTATAAAACAGTTAGTCTTTAATAAAACCCGTTGGTGAGAGTTTTACTCTGTCTATTTATGAAGACACATGCACTGTCAGACAGGTGTTAAGTTGTAAACCAACGTGGTTAAAAGATAAACCTGTTTATGTTTCTCACAGGTATGTCTCTGTATTAAACGCCGGCAAAATTTGGGTTACCCAGTATTCACTGAATAAAGAAAAACACATATGAAATATTTTACATATTAGGTACTCACTATAACTTACATTTTTAAACTGCAAGCGTACCGCTTGACTTATCATTTAAACTTTCCTGTGAAATAAGTTATATACATAAAATCAATCATCATGAATTAGGAATACCTACGTGTTCCGTCACCACTCATGAAGCATCTAGCATTAATAAAGTTAGTTTAGAAAGTTTATTCTCGTCTGATTATTTTAGCAGTAAAATTAAATTCCTTAATAGCCGACTGAGTTTAAGCTAGAAATATAATTTCTGTTTTCCACTGTAACTCGTCACTATAAAATAATACAGACTATATAAATTAAGCGCTCTGCACCAAATCTAAGTAGTGAAATATAAAATAAGTGATTTAACACTTCACAAAATACTAGATATTTAATATAATATATTTACCTCCATACAGAACTACAGACTAAACCATGAACTAGAATACTGCAATCTAATGGTAGTCTAGAGCTCGGCAAAATGACCAAGAAACTCAGACTTCGCCAAAACACAGATATTTTGATCTAGCACAGCGATCTGTCTACTGCGACATCTTAGGAGTCAGAATGAAAATCTAGTTTAACATTCTGATTATATCTATTACCAGACAAAGAGGTAAACGTTTAATTTCGCAAAACGAAGTACTCTTCCCTTTCCGTCTTTAACGCTTACGTTTAACACCTAAACGCATGCCGTAACTGCCACCTACTGACCGAGAGGGCGCGTGTCAGTTGCGAATCTCAGACAACCCGTCTCCAGTGCAGAAGCAGTTTTTCACACCTCCCCGAGAAACTCATCCTGAGAACTATAACTGACACTTTGCTTTCTCGCACCTTACGCCAAAACTGGCCGTGGAGCGTGAGTGTCATATCACCTGACACTGAGAATCTACCTTGGAAACTACATGTCAGATGCAAACTACCAGACAAATGTCTCCTCATCATGTCTGACGGAGTGAATTCTCACACTTCAGGCCCAGAAACTTAGCCGAAGAAACACTGTCCCAGGAGAAACTGTAGACAGCTGTCTGCTCCCCTGTCTGACGGATGTGGTAAAGTGGGATGATATTAATATTTATAGGGGACTTAGTGTACTGACTGAGATCAGCTGTGAAGGTATCTGTATCTAATAGGTGTAGTGTTTTACAGATAACCTTACTTGCTACCACATTTATACCTCAGTCAGAATTATTCTGGAATATTGTGATGACTACGTTGAATGTCTAGGGTTATGAAAATGATGAAGTGTAAGTCACAACAACAACAGACAGATAAACAATTTAATTTATTCCACAACACTTTACAACACTGTGACACTCACACACATATAACACTCTATAAGACTATCTTAAATGAGTCAAGTGTAAAGTTTCAAATATATATGTAATAATTACTTTCAACAATAGATATCCTGATTCAACTACACAGTGAACCAGGAATCACAATCAAATGTAATCACAATTTATAAATATGATCTTTGTATTAACATAATTTATTAGTATTATCCTATGTGTGTAAGTTGTGAAGTAGTACTATGAGGTAATACTGGTTTTGTTTTTCAAGCTAGATTGTTGTTTGTCATCATGACTTCAAGTGTTTGATTATCGAGGAAATAGTATTGGGAAAAGTTCACAGTTCCTGTCATTTGAACCAATTTATTGTCCCTCTGTGTTTAATATAATGTCAATTTTAGAGGGGGGGCTGTAGTGGGTTTGATGGTATTGTATGGTGGTGATGGTACTACGTGTGATGCATGAGGTCAGCTGTGAAGGCTCCTGAGATAATAGGGAACTGTGAATTGTCAGAAGGCCCTTCTCGCTACCACTACGACCTCACACTTATCTTTTTTTTTTTGTGTTCTAATGAATGTGGCTACGTTAAATGTCTAGGGTAATGATATGTATTGTGGTGTGGTAGTTTATAGACACACACACAGATATTTACTAAGTCTAATAATATTAACAAATGTTATAATACACTGAACTAACTCAAGTGTGTAAAATTTTTGATAGAAATTGTCTTACATTTATTTTGTTCTGGATCAAGTTTTATTTTGACCAGAACTTATAAAAGATTTAGAAATTATGAAAAAAATGCATGGAATATTACATAATAAATGCAAGAGTGTACATATGTATGTTACTAGACTATTTAGTTTTATTAATGTTTATAGTAGTCATCTAATTTGGGAGACCGTTTAATGGTTGTGCTGTTGGGGTGGCCTCATCACTCCAGTCTATATTGACTACACAGTGTCCAGTAAATTGCAGGAATTTTATGGGATTGTTAGTAACTATATTGAGTTGGTGAATTCTCAGCAGACCAGAGGCTCACTCAACTTTGAAGATGTAGCTCTGGTGCTGAGATCTGGTGGCCCCGCCTCTCCGTGCTTGGGGGCAATAATAGTGGTCTGGTGGCCCCCCTCTCCGTGCTTGGGGGCAATAATAGGCTGCTCTGACACAAGGTTACTGCACGGATCCACTCGGGTAAAATCAACAACTCGTTTGACACCACATTGGTGCCAACTGAAACTCACAGCTCAGAAATATGAATATAGTACACAGTAAATAAATGCTAGCAAAACTCTGCTGAGCCGCTGGCTATAGTATGGTGTCCCACTGAATATTATGTATTATTTCTGGGAAATCACCACTACAATTAATGACTGTGTTACTGGACAGACTTATGTCGAATGGCAAATATGTGCGTCTCTATCCCGCTACTATAAAATGCGTTGGCCAATCAGATCAGAAGACCAAGCTTTTCAATTCAAAATTTGAAAATAAAGTCAAAATTACATCTTATTTTCTCAAATGTACGTCCGTCACATTTTATCTTTTCCCAAAAAAGTCAAAAGTACATCTCAATTTTTAAAATGTACGTCGGTCACAATTTATCTTTTTCCCACAATTTCACTTGTTTTTTTTGGACTAACACATGTAAAACTGCACGAACCTGCCTCCTAAGTTATTTTTAGCCACTACTGTCCGCTACTCCCCCCCTCTTGCATTCTAACTAAATTTGAACACTTGAGTCTCAAGGTTACGATTTTTGTGCAAATAGTGGCATGTTTGATTCAATGCAGTCTTTCGCTGATGTGAACAACCCCGTCTTTTGTCATTATCTTTCTTATTATCTGTCCGTCTGTATAAATGAAAGTATATTATTTCACTGCTCAGAATGGGCCATCCGGCCAGCTAATTTTTATATTCCTAACATTAATATTAAGAAAAAGTTACTTTTTGAATTTTGTAATATTTCAAGCATCTGCTTTTAGCCGCTGAATTCAAATAAAAGGCTTGGTATCGCAAAAGCGTCCAATAAATGACTGTGGCGTATCATATCCAAGGTCCCTTCTGTCGAATTCCTTTCTTTATGTCAACTTGGGGGGGGGGGGGGGGGCGTGACTTTTCCTCCTTGCCCCACCAATTTGCGTCCATTAACCTCGCTAGTTCAAGTACGCGTTCAGTCAGATTTTTGTCTTTTGATCCTCGTTCCGTTTTGCCTTCAAGTCTAACACCTGATGACCCGCGGCGCGGGCGATCATGTATTCCAGCAGCTTACGCATTGGTTTTTTATCCCTACGTTGTATCATTGGAGATATTTTGACGTTGTATCACTGTTAATTTTTACGACACATCTCCCCACCTGAAAACATGCCTACATAGACAAAATCTCTCCTTACACCTGCCATTACTCTAATTTTGATTGTGGTGTAGGTGCTCTCTGCAGTTTTTCCAAGTTCTTAGGATCAGGGGTCATGCTACCCTGATATACCGTGTGTCCCAAGAATTCCAACTCTTTGCATCCAATGCAACATTTTGTTGGCCTAGCAGTTAAGTTCGCCTCCCTAAGCCTATTAAATAACATTTCTAGAGCTTCAATGTGTTCTTCAAATGTCTCTGTGGCGACGAGAATATCATCCATGAAATTCGTGATACATGGGTTATTCAGGGGATCCAACAATTTGCGCATCATCCTTGAAAATACACTCGGAGCATTTTTCAGTCCGAATGGTAGCATGTTGAATTCATAATGTCCATCTGAAGTGCTAAACGCCAAATAAGGTCTCACTTCAGGCTTCACTGGGATCTGGTAATAGCCTTTACTAAGATCCACCTTTGAAAAGTATTTTGCCTTGTTCAGTCTGGCAAATAACTGTTTTGTGTCTGGTAATGGATCCACTTGCCCTTCTGTGACAGCATTCAGTTTCCTGTAATCTATGCACAGTCTGTGTTCCCCAGACGGTTTTCTCAGCAATACGACACTAGAACTAAAAGATGATTCACTGTGTGAAATAATCCCTTCCTTCAACAAATAATCTATTTCTTCCTTCAATGCCTTCTCCTTCGCGAACGGAATAGAATAGGCTCTCATACAGATTGGGTTTGAGTCTACCAGTTTCATGTCATAATGTAGCAAATTTGTATGTCCTGGTTTATCTGTTAATACATCTGTATGTTCCTCCAGAACCTGTTGAACTCTCTCCCTCTGGTTTTTAGTCAGGTGCTTACTGACTTTTACCTGTGCGGCTGTTTCACAAGGATGTAATGGGTATTCATGTGAGGTGAGTGGTTCCTTTTGCATTTGAGTTGCGATAGCTAAGGTCAGTAAGGGGGTGCTTTCCTGGAGTGGTCTGTCCAGATACTTCTTTAACAGGTTTACATGATAAACTTTCTCCTTCCCCTTTTTGTCAATTTTATAGTTTGTTCTAGACACCTTCTCTAGAACCGTATATGGACCTTGCCATCCAATTTGTAATTTATTCTGGCTACCGGGTAGTAGAAGCAGCACCTTCTCTCCGACTGCCAGTTCTCTGTCCTTTGCCTTCCTATTAAAATATGCTGCATGTTTCTTCCTGGCTTGTTTCAAATTATCATTTGCCAGTTTCCATCCAGCTTTCAAACGAGTGGTCAGTTCGTTCGCGTATTGATAAGATGAGGTAACAGTCTCTTCCGCTTTCTCATCTGTCCAGGTCCTTAATAGAGCTTCTAATGGACCTTTTATTGGCCTCCCAAATAGCAGAGTTGCGGGAGCCATCCCGGTTGAACTATGTGGTACCTTCCGGTACGCAAACAATGCGGCGGGCAGGAATTGATCCCACAGATCCGGTTTTTCTTGTGCCAGCTTTCTCAGGATAGAAATGAGAGTCCCGTTGAACCTCTCTACCTGGCCGTTCCCTTGCGGATGGTACGGACTACAATGAAAGTGTCTGGCTTGAAATAGCTTAAAAACTTCTTCCGTTAGTTTCCCCTTGAACTGAGAACCATTATCCGTCAAGATTTGATGCGGGAATCCTAATCGGGTAAATATTGTAAGTAGTGCCTCTGCTACATGTTTCGAATCAATTTATGGCAGGGCTACCGCCTCTCCCCACATAGAACAAGTGTCTACCAGAGTAAGGATGTAACTGTTCCTCCTCTTGGTCCGAGTGAGAGGTCCTACAATATCCACTGCAACCCTCTCAAAAGGTGTTCCCACTATGGGCATTTCCCCTAGAGTTGCAGGAGCAGTCCAGTGCTTTTGAGCTACCCTTTGACATTCTGGGCAGGATTTGACATATCTTTTTATATCCTCCGTTATCCCTGGCCAGAAGTAATGACAAGCTATACGCTGTCCTGTGGCGCTGATCCCCATGTGACCACTGAAGGGAATCGCATGCCCGAGTTCCATCACTTTATCTCTATATGAAGTGGGAAGAACCAGCTGGTTGTGACCATTTGTTCCAGTTCCGGCCTTCCTGTATAAGAGTTTGTGCTTCATGAAATATTCCCCCTTGCTCGGAGGTGTGTGGCATTTGGGCAATTTTTTAAAACATGGCTTGAGTGTCCTATCCTCAGTCTGCGCCTTCCTCATCTCCTCTGGATGAGCATTTATAGGTTCACCTTCTTCCTCCTTCTTCTGTGACCTGGTCTGCACTGTCGCCATGATCACAGGTCTCTCGGGATTCCCCAAGAAGACGTATCTACACCCCAATATCAGAGGGTAGATTGGTTCATCTATCACTGCTGCTCTGATTTCTCCTTCCACATAGCGAGTTTTCACCGTTATCCTTGCGATGGGAAGTGTCATGAGTGGTATGTCCTTAGTTGCCCCTTGTATTTCCACTGTTTCTGTGGTATACTGACTTGGGTCCACTAGGCTAGACTTCACAACTGAATCATAATCCAAACCTGTATCATAAAGGCACCTTATGGTGACCCCATTACAAATAACATCCTCACAAACTGGGGGGTGATAAGGTTCCTGTTGTCCATTAGGATTAACCTTTAATCTTTGCGTCCCCGACTTCATTGCAGCAATGTTTGAAGGTTTCCTTCTACAAAATTCGGTGTTATGGTTATCCTTCTTGCACCATTTACACCATCTTTTTCCTTGGTTCAACGGTTTTCTTTCATTGAATTTTTGGTCATTGAACTGTGAGTTTCTGTCTCTGTAGTCATTTCTTGGCCGTTCAAAGTTTGTCCTACCTTTATTTCCCTGCTCCCTATTATCAAATTTATTAAATTGCTGTGGAGCTTTAAAATT
The DNA here is from genome assembly GCA_024509875.1 of Oreohelix idahoensis. NCBI lineage: Eukaryota > Metazoa > Mollusca > Gastropoda > Stylommatophora > Oreohelicidae > Oreohelix > Oreohelix idahoensis. Next base: position 61,846 of record JAMPIV010001764.1, on the reverse strand, counting down.
ATCTATGTGCTTCTTTTTAGCACCACTTACCTCTGCCTGGGCTGCCTGATACCTCTCAGCGACATTTAAAACCTCCCCCAACTTCTCTGCACCTTGTTCCATGAGAAATTTTCTCATGTCTGGAGCCATGGACTCTCTCAATTGCTCAATCATGATCATTTCTTTAAGATCTTGGGTCTTCCCCAGAGTAGTCCATTTCTCCAAATAGGTTTCTAGTCTGGCAGAGAATTGGTGGTATGTCTCCCCAGACAACAATTTGGCATTTCTAAATTTCTTACGATAAAATTCCCCATTTTTTTCGTACCTCAATAACAAAGCCTGCTTTAACATGTCATAATTCTCCTGGTCTTCTCTGTGCATTTTTGCAAAGACTTCGTAAGAAGTACCTCTCAGTCCCTGTGATAGCTTTAAGCTCCACCTCTCTCTCTCTAACCCATATGTAGTAGCTAATAACTCAAAACGTCCTAGGTACCCCTCTATGTCATCGTCTTTTTCAACAAAATGGTCTAAATGAAACCCCATAGCTGAGTTTGAGGCTCCCAGACTAGGCGTAGCATCTGAGGCAAAAGGGCTGGCACCATTTTCAGGGGCCGGGCCTTGTAATTCCAGCTCCCTTAGTCGTAATTCGTGCTCCCTTTGCAACCTTCTATCTTCTGCCTCCCTTTCGGCAGTCAATCTTTTATCTTCTGCCTCCCTTTGCTGTCGTTTTTCTTCGGCCTCCAATGCCTTTGCCTCTTTGTCAGCCTCAATCTGCAACCTCTTAGTCTCAGCCTCAATTTGTAACCTCTTCTCTTCAGCCAACCGTTCGGACTCTAATTTTCTTTCAGCCTCTTTGTCTAATCTCCTTTCTTCCCGTTCAATATATTTATCGCATTCAGCCGTTACATGTTGAATTAAAATCTGACCCTCCATTCCCATCTCCTTTGCCGACAGCACAGCAGCTGATCGGAATTTTGCCAGCTCCGCCATACTTTTTAGACAATATAATAATATACAAGATAAATCTCTAACCTCTAAAGAACTTCTAATTACTATAGTCTAACTAATTCTAATTAATTAATTAACTAATTACTGGCTGTGAAGATTCACCAACTTTTATTTGCAGGGACACTTTTAATTTTAAGGGAATTTTACAATATTTCTCCCACCAGGAGATCCTAATATTACTTAATGGGCTAATTATCCCGGGACAAAGAGACCCCAATATATGTAGTGGGTTTGATGGTATTGTATGGTGGTGATGGTACTACGTGTGATGCATGAGGTCAGCTGTGAAGGCTCCTGAGATAATAGGGAACTGTGAATTGTCAGAAGGCCCTTCTCGCTACCACTACGACCTCACACTTATTTTTTTTTTTTTTGTGTTCTAATGAATGTGGCTACGTTAAATGTCTAGGGTAATGATATGTATTGTGGTGTGGTAGTTTATAGACACACACACAGATATTTACTAAGTCTAATAATATTAACAAATGTTATAATACACTGAACTAACTCAAGTGTGTAAAATTTTTGATAGAAATTTTCTTACATTTATTTTGTTCTGGATCAAGTTTTATTTTGACCAGAACTTATAAAAGATTTAGAAATTATGAAAAAAAATGCATGGAATATTACATAATAAATGCAAGAGTGTACATATGTATGTTACTAGACTATTTAGTTTTATTAATGTTTATAGTAGTCATCTAATTTGGGAGACCGTTTAATGGTTGTGCTGTTGGGGTGGCCTCATCACTCCAGTCTATATTGACTACACAGTGTCCAGTAAATTGCAGGAATTTTATGGGATTGTTAGTAACTATATTGAGTTGGTGAATTCTCAGCAGACCAGAGGCTCACTCAACTTTGAAGATGTAGCTCTGGTGCTGAGATCTGGTGGCCCCGCCTCTCCATGCTTGGGGGCAATAATAGTGGTCTGGTGGCCCCCCCTCTCCGTGCTTGGGGGCAATAATAGGCTGCTCTGACACAAGGTTACTGCACGGATCCACTCGGGTAAAATCAACAACTCGTTTGACACCACATTGGTGCCAACTGAAACTCACAGCTCAGAAATATGAATATAGTACACAGTAAATAAATGCTAGCAAAACTCTGCTGAGCCGCTGGCTATAGTATGGTGTCCCACTGAATATTATGTATTATTTCTAGGAAATCACCACTACAATTAATGACTGTGTTACTGGACAGACTTATGTCGAATGGCAAATATGTGCGTCTCTATCCCGCTACTACAAAATGCGTTGGCCAATCAGATCAGAAGACCAAGCTTTTCAATTCAAAATTTGAAAATAAAGTCAAAATTACATCTTATTTTCTCAAATGTACGTCCGTCGCATTTTATCTTTTCCCAAAAAAGTCAAAAGTACATCTCAATTTTTAAAATGTACGTCGGTCACAATTTATCTTTTCCCCACAATTTCACTTGTTTTTTTGGACTAACACATGTAAAACTGCACGAACCTGCCTCCTAAGTTATTTTTAGCCACTACTGTCCGCTACTCCCCCCCTCTTGCATTCTAACTAAATTTGAACACTTGAGTCTCAAGGTTACGATTTTTGTGCAAATAGTGGCATGTTTGATTCACTGCAGTCTTTCGCTGATGTGAACAACCCCGTCTTTTGTCATTATCTTTCTTATTATCAGTCCGTCTGTATAAATGAAAGTATATTATTTCACTGCTCAGAATGGGCCATCCGGCCAGCTAATTTTTATATTCCTAACATTAATATTAAGAAAACGTTACTTTTTGAATTTTGTAATATTTCAAGCATCTGCGTTTAGCCGCTGAATTCAAATAAAAGGCTTGGTATCGCAAAAGCGTCCAATAAATGACTGTGGCGTATCATATCCAAGGTCCCTTCTGTCGAATTCCTTTCTTTATGTCAACTTGGGGGGGGGGGGGAACGTGACTTTTCCTCCTTGCCCCACCAATTTGCGTCCATTAACCTCGCTAGTTCAAGTACGCGTTCAGTCAGATTTTTGTCTTTTGATCCTCGTTCCGTTTTGCCTTCAAGTCTAACACCTGATGACCCGCGGCGCGGGCGATCATGTATTCCAGCAGCTTACGCATTGGTTTTTTATCCCTACGTTGTATCATTGGAGATATTTTGACGTTGTATCACTGTTAATTTTTACGACAGGGGCACATAATGTTGAGCTGCTCTGGCCACAGAAGCTTATCTTTCGTGATGGCGGCAGGAAAAGACTCCTCTGCTCGATTGTTTTACTGTGTTCTGGAGACACCTCACTGGTCGCTATCTGGACCAAGGAGTATGCTGTCAGCCTCTGGATTCAGCAAAACTCAGACCAGGTGCTGCTTCAATAACTTAGGACCACGGTCCCTGAAACAAGAAGGTTGTACCTCCTACTTCAGATCTAATTTATAATCTATTTCCACACTGAACACAATACATAACAAACACTGAGTTCAGAGCGGTAGGCCAACTGCTAGCTTCATCTGAAACAATTTACACCAGTATACTCCTCCCTAATGGTTACTACGCCTCTGCAATTCCAGCATTAGTTCCTTCTAGTCAATAAGATAGGTGTCAGTGTACTGTTTGGCAATTCCATGCAGTTTTACTTTTCTCCGACACGTTCTGTTCAGGTTGGAGCACTATCTAGGCCTTGCCTCATGTTTGCTACTGAACCACACACATATACAGACATAAATTATCAATTTACATTCAATTTTCATTAAAAAGATATCAAATATGTCAAGCTTACCACAATTCATGGAAATAATACACAAATACGTTGACTGGTGATGAATAATGGCACAAATTCCGATCTGCCTCTGTCCCAGACTTTTATTTAGAAAAATATGATCTGGATCTCAACGCACTGTTTCTTAGTAAGTTTATTTTAAAATGTGGCACTGAACTGACGCTCCTAATTGACTATATTGGCGGGTCTAACAAATCGGGCCATGTTTACACAGCTTTTCAAAAAAAAGTACCCCTACTACCGTTTCCCCTAACAACAAAAAATTAGTATTTGTAGTCCGACTAATCGTGTTTCGCCTTACATTTACTTCTATCCAATCAAATAGGATTTAACATGGTGGCCTATTTCCCGTAAAATGGTGGTTTCAAAACATGCCACTGTGCGATTATTATTTGGTGTTGTCTGACACCCTCACTATTTTCTTTTGGCTATAATTTGTTAATTCCTAGACTATTTGCGTAACACTTAACATATTCTTTGTCAGCAAGTCCTAAGGAACCCAAATATATAAGTTTTAAGGGAGCTAAGTGGCGGCGTTCAAAATATGTATTTTCTTCTAGGATAGTCGTGCTGTTACCACCTCCTCACTTCCAAACTTTATGGTGTCTGCTGTACTGTCAGACTTTCAAACGTAAACCAGTATAATGTCATGTTTTCCAATAAGCATTAATCATGTTTTTAAATCTAACTCTCGTATGGGTAGTGTTTTTTATCACTGTCTAATAGAAAAAAAAAGCTAGTGCTTCATGCCTTTCGCGTTGGGTGGGGCATTAATTTTAATCGCGAGACGCGTGTTAGTGTTGCATACTTCCTCCGTTCAGCCCTCTCTCTTTCTACCCTAAGTCCATCTGTCCTTTCGTTTATGTTAACGTAGTGTATAAAATGAAATTAATGGAATATTAATCTAGGTCATTACGCAGTGCGTTTATCTCAAGGTTTTCTTAGAAATACAGTACACGTTTTATTGTTAGAAAGGCGTGTATGCTGCTGTAGGCTTTACTATCAACGTGGAAACGTTACAATTTGCAGACGAAGTAGAAAAAAAGGAGGATTTTTGTACGCCATTGTGACAGCACTGTGCTTTTACCATTTCTCTTTCCTTTTATCGAATTAATGTGTTAGGTTTTACAATTTACTTTTTAATTTATATATGTGTATCTAGAATGTCTCACGACAACGGAATGCATTCTAACACTCTGCAACTCGTGTAGGGGCTGACACGTTACGTCATAACTGCGTTCTCAGTTTGAGAAAAGAAACTGGTAAAGTTGAGAATGGGAAAATAGTAATGTATATAGTCGCAAACAAACGAATGCGAAAAACACAAAAAGGATAAAAGAGTGATAATAAATAGATGATACGGGTGAAAGAAAAAGAAGAAGATATAGGCAATTCAATGATCATAAAACCTCTGTGACAGTACCTGATACTGCTCTTGAATTAGGGAAGGAAAAGACAGAGGAAGAAGGGAACTAGTCAACCCACCTCATGAAGCTGGACCTAGTATGGTGAAGTCTTTAACAATTCAATCCCCCACTACCAAAATTCGCAAATTGCATGCTATTGGTTTGGCCTTTTAGAATGTTAAAATGCAACATTTCTGATTGGAGCCTTGTCATATAGTAGCAATGTGGATGCGTGGGCCGAATGTTGCTAATAATCTAGCACCTCCTAACGCTACGGCACTGATAATTCAACTTGTTAAGGGGAGGAGCTACACTGAAATGCTATTTTCGTTATTAATTGCTGGATTTCAATGAAAATGCACAGACTTAACCTATATCAATACTAGATACGCAAAATGAAGAGTTTTATGGCACTGCACCACTGGTTGCCATAGAAACGGCGGCCATATTGGATTCTATTGTTCTATTTCAATTTGCTAAGGCTTTTTTATTTATTAAGCTATGAGTACCAAATTTGAACACAACGTTTATCATTACATTTTAAAACTTTTTGCATGATGGATTTTTGATAACTTTAATACAAAAAAAGTTGTAGGACTTTGAATATAGTGTCTAAAAATAGTAACAAATTTTGCTAAATTTTACATTACTTTTTGCAATAAATCAAAATTTTGATCAGATACTCAAAATCCATCACATAAAAAGTTTTAGAAGATTATGGGCAACATATGTGCCAATTCTCATGACAATTAATACATAAGTGTGGAAGTTATAAGGAAATTAGGATGAGAAAGATTTTGAGAAAATCGTATTTTTCTCCATAAATAGACTACAATTAAATAAGTATGTAATATTGCCTCTAAAAAATTGCTTACTTATCATTTAGAACATACTGGTGGCATAGCCAGCTTCCTCTGCAGCTTCCTATCTGGCTTTCTGTTGAGATTTGTGCCTAATTTCCTTCCTTTTCTTAGTGCAGTTTTCTGCCATTTTAGAGCTGAGCAATATTTGATTCTTTGTTCTATTTCAATTTGCTAAGGCTTTTTTTTTTTATTAAGCTATGAATACCAAACTTAAACACAACGTTTATCATTACATTTTAAAACTTTTCCTATGATGGATTTTTGATAACTTTAATTTTTTTAAAAGTTGTAGGAGTTTGCAAATAGTGTCTAAAAATAGTAACAAATTTTGCTAAATTTTACATTATTTTTTGCAATAAATCAAAAGTTTGATCAGATACTAAAAATCCATCATACAAAACGTTTTAAACATTATGGGCAATATATGTGCCAATTCTTGTGTCAATTAATACGTAAGTGTAGAAGTTATAAGAAAATTAGTATGAGAATAATAGATTTCTTTAAAATCACATTTTTCGATATAATTAGAATATAATTAAATAAGTATGTAATACTACAGCGATTCAGGCTTTCGAGTATAAATGTTATAGAAGAATTTTGCGCATTTGCTATAAAGAGCACAAAACAAATGTCTATGTTAGAGAGAAAATAAACACCTATGCAGGCCACCAAGAACCACTTTTGTCAGTAGTGAAACGTCGAAAGCTTGCCTGGCTTGGGCATGTAACTCGTCATGACTCCCTTTCAAAAACGATCCTCCAAGGAACAGTCGAAGGTAAACGGAGAAGAGGAAGGCAAAGAAAATCCTGGGCTGATAACATCAAAGAATGGGCAGGGCACGGCTTTTCCACACTCGTACGCATTGCTGAGGATAGAGAGTAGTGGAGGACCCTGTCTGCTGATGCTTCTACCATGGCACCCTTACGACCCATGACGGGTTACGGGTTGAGATGATGATACTACAGCAACAAAAAAAAACTTACTAGTCATGCAGCACATACCGGCAGCATATCCAGCTTCCTCTGCAGCTTGTCTGGCTTTCTGTTGAGATTTGTGCCAAATTTGCTTCCTTTTCTTAGTGCAGTTTTCTGCCGTTTTAGAGCTAAGCACGAGACGTTTACGTTTTCTTGCTCCTGCCAGTCGACAAGCCTCTTTTCCACTGTTCAGCCCCAGGACTTTCTTGAAAAATATAGCACCCTCAGGTCCTTCATTAAATTCAGCAATATTAGGGCCATATGGTTTAAATGCCATGATCTGATTGAATGCTTTGCTATCACAATCACTTAACGCGGTGTAGCAAAATTTCTGTCGCCTCAGAGACCAGCTTCACAAAGCACTACCTGCCTCAGCTTCCATCACACTTGAACTTCCTAGAAAGAGGCATATGTTTACATTAGTAAAATTTCAAATAAAGATGTAAACAAGCATTAACAAACTGTGCCTTAAAGTACAATGGAAGCAAAATAATACATGTAAGTAATAAAATATGTTTCTAAACTTGATATTTATGGAGATCAAAATAAATTACGTGAATGTCTATGCTTAGACAAGGGGAAACATAAAGTAAGTTTCAAAAGTAAATACCTTCAAAATTTATATCACAGCCTTGTTTCACTTTCCACTTGAAGAAGTTTCCAGTCTTTCTTCTGGTACCAAGAACCAGCTGTTGCACATGTCTGGCAGGCATGTTTTAAATAACACATAGGCATCTGTGACAAGACATGTCAATAAAATACATAAGAAACAAACATTAAGTTGGGGAAACAAATATACACTATGCTTACAAGAATCACGGTAATGTATTGAATTATGAGAAGTCACCCGTTATTCTGTAAACTCAGGAAAACGTGAGGATTTTTAATTGACTGTCTACTAATAGCTAGTTCATGTCCCTCCCTGGTGGTTGAAATGAAGCACAGTGGGCCGTCTTCATAGATGTCATCCCAGTAAGTCGCCAACGTCGTTAGGGTTAGCTTTAGGATACCTATACGTAACCATTAGCCCTTTTTCCTGCGTCTCTGAATTCTAATTTAAGGCCCTATCGAACAGACGGTCCTGTCTGCTTCATTTCAACCACTAAGCCTAACCCTTACTCCTGTTTACTGCGTCTCTAAATTCTTGTCAAAGGCCACATCGAGCCAACGGTCCGATGTGCTTTAATTTCAACCCTCCTTGCCTGAGTACTAATGTCCCAGTTTTTACCATTACATCGTCACAATAAGTACGTTTTACCGGCAGTGTAGGATAAGTCTTGCTTCCATCTCTAACTCTGGCCTTTTCCAGTTGGAGGTAACGAGATCATCTCGTTTTTTAGGCATTGTCACATCAATAACAAACAAAACTGAGATTCCGAACCAGAATGTAAACACGCGGCCATATTGTTGTTGCCGGTCACGTGAACACGCACAGCCAATTAAAAATTTAGATTCGAGGGGAAACCCTATATGTTGACCTGGAAATTGTATATTTCCGTTCTGTCATTTGGATTCCTGAAAAAAGTGACCTGCTTACATTATTTAGTAGATTTGGACGAATCCAACGATGTATAATATGTAGGGGTGTAAGCTTGGTTGCTATGGAAGAAACTAGGTCTAATTAGACATATTTTCTCGAGTTTGAGAAAATCTCTCTATACCATACTTTTTTCAAAGTCAAAATACATATTGTTAGAATGCATTTTGACATTTAATTCTGTTATATTTAGATTCGGATGGACTAATCCCAAAATCCTTTTTTTTTAAATTTTGACTCAAAATTCACACCGCTCCTCCCCTTAAGAAGGCAGAGACAAGCCAGAATAAGAAATAGAATCAGGATTCTACTTTACAGAACAGGACAACGTGTTTGAGCATCTTGTGGACTTACACCGCGAGTAAACTTTACCGTTATTAATACGGAAAGCTCAGAACCATAGGAACATGAGCACTATGTCATGGTGGGATTCTACTGCAAAGTAATAACCCAGACCACGTGTTAGAGGCATCTGCACCAAGTTACCTTAACTATTTCTCTGAGCCAGAAGTCTGTATGCCCAAAGATATTTGGGGTGAGTTGTACATTTTATCTTTCTATGTTTTGCAATATTAACATGTGAAAATTGCTAGTGGATGTTCAAGTTCATACCTCAGCATATTGAATGATATTTTCATGAACCACCACTGCAATTGCTGGTGACTGCTTCATACGGGCTTCTCATAGAAAACCAAATAGAAAGCCAAAAGCAGAGGTAGTCCCAAGTTCCATAAGGAGCAGAGAGTGGATGGTGGCAGAAATAATGTACATAATTATTATTTTAAACTTTTCAACCAGTGCATATGTGTATTTAAACATGTTCATATAAATGCAATGTGTGTTTTCCGCTCACTGGGATTAAAGTAAAACTCAGAGAGGGTAAAGTTTTGAGGCAGATGGGATGCTGGAATGAAAAACCAAGGAGGTGGGAGGGTAGGGGGGAGGAAGAGACACACCTGATTTTCCTGTCAGGAAACTGAAAACTCAGGATGGTATTTGTTTCTCACTTATTTCATGATACTAGTCGGTGGTATCAATTAGTGGTACTAGTCTGTGGAACAAGTGTGTGGTATGAGTGGCCTTCAGTCAAAGCTCGGCACCAGCAGCAGACGGGTCTTGAAGACGCTGGACCATCTTTGTAATTACCCCACGATACTACGAGGAACGCGTTGCGACCACCAGACTTGACCAGTGACGAAAAGAACCAGTCTACAGCCTGCAATGAACAAGCATCGGCTGGAGCAGAAGCCAAATGACATCTTACTGGCAGTTAAATGCATGGAAGCATATCTGAAGCCATCTTTATTTGACCACCAGCTATGTACAATGCTACAATATAAATATGTGGAAGTGAACCTCTGTCTGTGAGGCTAATTACATTTGCATTGACTCTTGAAATCATCCACACACTTCCAGGGGTTTCCCCTGTGGTGAAACTTGTTGAGAACCCAGCTTTGCACTCTATGCTTTGAGAAGTCATTTGAGCTCCAGGCGTAATTCTTTAGCTTTGACCTAGTTGACTGCATGCAGAAGGATCTCACTTTGGATTCAGTGATAGGCAGGGGGAGCTGACAAGTGGCTGAGTGCAGGACGTGACAATTCCTTAGGAGAGCTCAGAACCAGAGTACAGTATTTTAGCTCTGCATAGTTGAAGAGCCCCCTTGGATGGCGGGGAATGCACAGTATGCCACGCACTTCTTACTCCTAGCTTCGAACCAGATGTGACTATCCTTTAAATTCAAAACTATATCAAGATCATCTCAGGTGATGAATCTTTAAAAGAATTGTCCTATAGCACCCCAACCTTATTTATTTTACATTGCTAACTATATTTGATTATTAAATTTGTTATCTGTATATATACAAATTTATAGTTGATGTAGTCATTATGATTGAACAGCGCCCGTATGTCTCAGTCAATTTAAATACAAATAAACGGAGCTATAGATGTAATATTTTACTGATTTAAACCAGTTGGGGGCTCATCAAAACGAGCAAAATTCTTACTCCTCATAGAAGGTCGGGGAAAATAGAAAGTTTACACGGAATGGATCCTATCAGCTACAGTACTTGATTTCTTAAATTTCTATGAGGCTCCCTAGAATTGAACACCATTCTTCAATTCACATCTTTGCCAAGAGTAATCTTGAGCTAAAGGTAGATAGATACCTTTGAAGACCGTCAGTAGATATTCTGAAATTCTGCCACTGTTGGACCATCACTACAGAGCAAGGGGATTAAATCCCGTGACAGATGATGTACTGCTTTTATATATTTTTTTTTTTGGTTTTTTTTTTGCAGTTTGGCCTCGTTTTTTTGTAAAGCTCACACCGTTCAGTCGGTTATATGACGGCATATCTCCACATATAAAAGACATTGCGGTTTGGTTTCACATTTTGTACCCTGTCATAAATTAAAAAGTACAGGTGGTTGCAAATCAGATACTGCCGTGGGGGATTGAATTGTTAAAGACTTCACCATACTAGGTCCAGCTTCATGAGGTGGGTTGACTAGTTCCCTTCTTCCTCTGTCTTTTCCTTCCCTAATTCAAGAGCAGTATCAGGTACTGTCACAGAGGTTTTATGATCATTGAATTGCCTATATCTTCTTCTTTTTCTTTCACCCGTATCCTCTATTTATTATCACTCTTTTATCCTTTTTGTGTTTTTCGCATTCGTTCGTTTGCGACTATATACATTACTATTTTCCCATTCTCAACTTTACCAGTTTCTTTTCTCAAACTGAGAACGCAGTTATGACGTAACGTGTCAGCCCCTACACGAGTCACAGAGTGTTAGAATGCATTCCGTCAGACAGGGGAGCAGACAGCTGTCTACAGTTTCTCCTGGGACAGTGTTTCTTCGGCTAAGTTTCTGGGCCTGAAGTGTGAGAATTCACTCCGTCAGACATGATGAGGAGACATTTGTCTGGTAGTTTGCATCTGACATGTAGTTTCCAAGGTAGATTCTCAGTGTCAGGTGATATGACACTCACGCTCCACGGCCAGTTTTGGCGTAAGGTGCGAGAAAGCAAAGTGTCAGTTATAGTTCTCAGGATGAGTTTCTCGGGGAGGTGTGAAAAACTGCTTCTGCACTGGAGACGGGTTGTCTGAGATTCGCAACTGACACGCGCCCTCTCGGTCAGTAGGTGGCAGTTACGGCATGCGTTTAGGTGTTAAACGTAAGCGTTAAAGACGGAAAGGGAAGAGTACTTCGTTTTGCGAAATTAAACGTTTACCTCTTTGTCTGGTAATAGATATAATCAGAATGTTAAACTAGATTTTCATTCTGACTCCTAAGATGTCGCAGTAGACAGATCGCTGTGCTAGATCAAAATATCTGTGTTTTGGCGAAGTCTGAGTTTCTTGGCCATTTTGCCGAGCTCTAGACTACCATTAGATTGCAGTATTCTAGTTCATGGTTTAGTCTGTAGTTCTGTATGGAGGTAAATATATTATATTAAATATCTAGTATTTTGTGAAGTTTTAAATCGCTTATTTTATATTTCACTAGTTAGATTTGGTGCAGAGCGCTTAATTTATATAGTCTGTATTATTTTATAGTGACGAGTTACATTGGAAAACAGAAATTATATTTCTAGCTTAAACTCAGTCGGCTATTAAGGAATTTAATTTTACAGCTAAAATAATCAGACGAGAATAAACTTTCTAAACTAACTTTATTAATGCTAGATGCTTCATGAGTGGTGACGGAACACGTAGGTATTCCTAATTCATGATGATTGATTTTATGTATATAACTTATTTCACAGGAAAGTTTAAATGATAATTAAAGCGGTACGCTTGCAGTTTAAAAATGTAAGTTATAGTGAGTACCTAATATGTAAAATATTTCATATGTGTTTTTCTTTATTCAGTGAATACTGGGTAACCCAAATTTTGCCGGCATTTAATACAGATAATACCTGTGAGAAACATAAACAGTTTTATCTTTTAACCACGTGGGTTTACAAGTTAACATCTGTCTGACAGTGCATGTGTCTTCATAAATAGACAGAGTACAACTCTCACCAACGGGTTTTATTAAAGACTAACTGTTTTATACTGGGCCTTTGAGCCAGATCAGATTTTCTGCACAAACTCTATGTACAAATTTAGCCGTTGTGACAAGTAACATATTAACGTCAGTAACATTCCGACGGAGTTTCGACTAGTGGTGTGGTGACCAAATATAGTTCTTTCCTGAAAGTAGACACCGATCTGACATTCCTCAATTCTAGAAACCTAAGCTATTGACACTGTGCTCGTTGTTAATGTTTCGTGCCTGGACAATTTTAATGTGACCTAAGCAGACATCCGAAAAATAAGAACACCCAAGGAGTCGTTCCCGGAAGCAGAGAATTCATCCTGTCTTTTGGAACTGGGGATTTCTTGGTCAAAGACTGCCCTTGACGAGTATATCTCGACTACCCTCTCTTTCGTTGATATAGATCATGCTTACAACCAATCTGTCTGGTAGTGATTATTTCATTTTCCGGCTCCAAATCCCATGAGTTATCTTAAGTGCGTGTCTATAATCAATCACCAGATTGATATTTCCTGACACTTTCCTGTGCAAGCAAACAACTATGAAGCAGAAAACCGGCCAGACAGAAAATATTATCAGTGATAAGACAATTGACTGTGGCTATCTCAATGTTGTTTACGTATTAATCGGGCGCTCCTATTCATTGTCCGGTCGGAAATGTGTTACACATTCGTAAACAACATTTCACTCTACAGATCCCGGAGTCAGTATGGGTTCAAACGCCAGTGAGTGATTATAATAATCAGTAAGGATGGTCGATGAAGCCCCGACATGACAAGAATTGAAGGAAGCAATTGTAAACAATATATGTCGCCCATGATTTAGTACCCAAAATGAGAGGTAGATCATTAATGTCGGGCGAACGCGAGGAAAAGAGAACGAACAATTATGTCACACCATCATAGCGGGCAGAGTCTGAAGCTGGGACAGTAGATATCTTAACACAATCATAAGAACTGCCAGGTTGTGGACCCCAGAAGGAAGGAGGGAGTGTGTTGCGTGAGAAATTCTCGCAACATCGTTTTATTACAATATCTATTTTATAACGCAAGGGCAACAACTGCTTGAAATTTATAGTCACTTTTCTCGGTAAGCATTTGTCTTCTCGCGTTGGTATTGAATGCAGTTAAGTTTTGAGCTGTGGTCATTTTGCGCTGGACTGCGCATGACTGGTCTTGCTTCTTGGTCGATCGATTTCCGCCCACCAGGGGAGTGAGCGATTTGAATGGCGAGAAAGATGCCTCGCTGAAAGAGGATCTCCGCTATTTTTTGTTCTGTCAGGAATGTGAAAGTCCTCTTATGGATATTTCGTTTATTCGAGATAATACCTCTAGTGTATTTGCACATGCCGGGAGGCATAATATTTCTGTGTATTTCCTGAAGGCAAGGTAAATTGACTTTCCATTAACTCTATCGATTTTTGGTCGTGAGCGATTTCGATTCATAGCCTGTCTTCGAAAGTCGTCGTCACGAGATGTTTTCCCAGCTCACATGTCGCTGTATTGTACTGCATCGGTTGATGCATGTCCCAAGGACCATTACTTGCTACTTTGTTAAATGAACTAGGCTTGGAAAACCTTTGTTAACTAGAGGATATTTTTTGAGGACATTATTTATACTTCGGCAGACGTGTCTGTCTTGCTGAAGTCAGATTAAGGAGAGTGAACTGATCTCATACATCTGGTTACCTTCTGGCTAAGATAGAAAGGGATGGAGAATTTTCCCGACTACATTACAGCCTTATAATGTATTGACATGTCTGTGAATCACCTTTATTATGATGCTGTCTACCGTCCATTGCTATACTGACATTGTTGCTGTGATAATGACTGTCTGATGTACCTACATATTCGCGTATACATTTTGTCACTGTGGCGTCCACAATAAATGATACAGAAAAACGTCTAGCTGTTACAAGCATCATTGACTTTATACGTCGTGAGTTTACTGACGTCCTATGTGGATTGCCCTGTTATTTTGTATGAACATTGTTTGACTGAACACATCTGCACACTACACAAAACCAGACATGCGGATACCATCCATCATCATATGGCATCACGCATCATTTGGTGGCCATAAGCTGGTTTGATTCTGGTACCAGCAAACACGGGGTCCCTTACCCACTTCATTTTCAACAAGAATTCATCAGCATCCTTCAAGAAATTAACATTCTTCAAGACAGTCAACATCTTCAAAATTTTCAAAGTACTCGGCGTTGCCCGGTAAAAGTCAAAATTTCAACTTTTTGACGGAAACAAGAATTTGACAGTACCCGGCGTTGTTACATGTTGCCGGATAACTCGGACTGCTGTTATCTTTTACGCAAGTCAAGCAAGTTGCTGCTGTCAAGGTTCCAGTGCTGTCGTTTTTTGTGAAGGTCAAGTGCCGGTTGAAACGGGTTGTTTTCTGAAGAAGGCCAAGTACCGATTTCCATCAACTTACTTTTGGATTAGAAGGTCAAGTGCCGAAACAACTCAACATACAGTATGTCAGAAGCTCAAGTACCATCGTGTTAGCAGTGGAAGCAGTTCAGATGTGCCATCATCGTTGGAGCTTCGCTCTTTAGGACGTTGATTGACATCCGTTTTTTCTGCTGTTCTACGATTGGAAGCCTATAAGTTAAGTGGCCTGTTTGTATGTAAACTGTGCCCTTATACTTCTGCTGAGTCTTCTGTGTATCATCTCATTCTATATGTTATATGTTTATATGTTATTCGTATATTTATATGTTTATATTTCAGCGGGTTCTCGGTTGGGTGGTGTCTCCCTTAGATTATGCCACGTCATAGAGGTCGTCTATTGTGAGCGTTTTCTGTAGGGTGAGCAAATTTCCGATACTGGAATTTGCTAAGCGACTTCTGTTGCTATTTATGTTAGCTGTGATGACATGTTTTAATATTGTTTTCGTTATTATTTCGCATTCTTTAGTTTTGTTTTGATTTGTTTGTATTTGTTAGCCTACTCTTGACTACAGTTTAGTTTCATACTACATTTTTGTTTATACACTGTGGTGTCATGTATTTTGTTTAATTATATCGCAGATATCGTCACATTTTTTGTGATATTTCATTAATTTCTGCTTTATTTTTAGTTGATTTCTGCGAACGTTTTTGTATTGTTGCTGATCTTTGTTATTGTTTACATTGTTATTGTTTACATTGTTTGCATTGTTTACATTTTCAATGTTTACATTCTGCATGTGTTTACATAGTCATTGTTTACAGTTATAGTAATTAGTTAATGGGCTATGCTAATGCACTGTTACTACTACACTGATGATAAATGAATGATGAATAGTGTCGTGCACTATTGAATGAGAAGTGCACTTATGATCAAGAATTGATTGTTGATATTTCATATACAAGTTCTTTGATTGGAGACTTGTTTCCCACAGAGACTGGGATAATATAAGGTGATGTGAATATACAAGTGCTTAATTAAGACTTGTTACACTTAGGTTTGAAATAAATTAGTTAATTATTTCAGGTTTTGGACTCATATGTTAGACAACATGTCTACATTTGAGCACTTTATTGAGCAGGGTAAATTGCTTGGGAAGACTGGTGATAAGTTAGAAGAATTTGCAACTGCTCGATATGATAAAGCAATGGAAGCTGAACAAAAGAAACTGCATATGGAAGCTGAACAAAAGAAACTGCAGATGCAGGTGGATGAAAAAAGATTCCAAATGGAAATGGAAAAACAAAAAAGGGAATCAGAAGCTGAGGAAAGAAAACTCCAGCTAGAAGCTGAAAGATTTCAAAAAGAGGCTGAGAATAAAAGACTTGAAAAAGAAGCTGAGAATAAAAGACTTGAAAAAAGAAGCTGAGAATAAAAGACTTGAAAAAGAAGCTGAGAATAAAAGACTTGAGAAAGAAGCTGAAAGACTTCAAATAGAGGCTCAGGCTGAGGAGAGAAGATTACAGAGAGAGTCTGATGAGAGGAAAGAGAAAGCAAAAATGGAACATGAAGAAAAGGTCTTAGCTTTAGAGTTGGAAAAATTGAAATTGATGAACATGAGTAATGGTAATGATTCAAACAAGGGTTCATCTTCTGGTAAGGCTAATAATGATACTTTTAAGATTAAGTTGCCAACTTTTAGTCCTTCCAGTGATGACATAATGTTCTATCTGGACAGATTTGAACAAGCATGTACAGCTCATAACATAGACAAAGCAAAATATGTTTATCAGTTATCAGGGATACTGACAGGTAAAGCTCTAAGTATATTAAATATGGTGGATGAACCTGACAAGAACAATTATGAGGTTGTCAGGGCCGCTCTGTTAAAGAAATATCAGCTTAACGAAGACGGCTATCGTCTACAATTTAAAAACATGTTACCTGAAAATGGAGTTGAATTCTCCGAGTTTATTGCAAGAATACGCATTACTTTCTCACGATGGGTTGAACTATCTAAGACGGAAAAAACTTATGAAGGACTTATGGACTTAATACTTAGAGACAAAGTCATGTCGTCTGTCAATGAGTCTTTCCTTGCTTTCCTTCATGAACGTAAACCTAAAACAATAAAAGAAATGGAAGATTTCTGTTGCCAATACGTAACTGCGCACCCACACATAACCATGGGTAACTCTAAGGTGAAAGAAGGTTTACCAGTTGCTTCGGCAGCTCCGTATGGCCAAAACTTTGCTCGTAGATCCCAACAAAATTTTGATAGAAAGAGTAGCGGTAATTTCTGTCAAAATCATGGAAACCAATTTCATGGTGATTCTTCTTCGAAGAATTGGAGACAACCTGATAGTGGTCGTTACTATCACCCTAATAATTATAGGCATTTCAAAAGAGGATATGGTAATAGAGGTTATTCCTGCCGAAGACCTCAAAACCAAACAAATAGATGTTCGCATCAATGTGAACATGATAGTAATCGTGGAAACTGGAATTCGAATCATGATAACAATTACAATAGAGACAATAATAACTGCAGAGATAATAATAACTCTGATAACTTCAGAGGTAATAATAGTCGGGGTAGATCTCAACACAAAAAAAAAAGAGATATCAGCAGGCTAATTCTGTACAACAGGAAACTGAGGGAGCCTGTAATCATGTTGTTGATAATAAAAACTTTGACGCTGTCACTAGTTCTGCTTTTGACTTTGAGAGAGCAAACAAATGCCCCCAATGCAGTACTTTATTCGAACCGGGTACCATAACTACTTTGAGTTGTGGTCACCCACTTCCCGCTCTTCCTGCTGCTGTTGCGCATGACGGGAGGGGTTCTTTAATCCTACATAAGGGTCTTGTTAATGATACTCCGGTCTCACTACTTTTCGATTCCGGATGCACCACTATTGGTGTTAGACAATCGCTTGTAGATCCATCTTGTGCTACAGGAAGGGTTATTAAATGTGACACATTTGGCGGCACTCTAGAAAAATATCCTACTGCTGTAATTCGCATTGCCACTCCTTTCTTTACTGGAGATGTGCATGCTTGTCTCTTACCTAATCCTATTGCGGACCTTATTATTGGTCGTATTCACGGAGTTAGGGAGTGTACCCCACAGCAGATTGCTGCTTGGGAAGATAATAACATGCAAGCTACAAATGCAGTGGTTACAAGAGCACAAGCTCTACAAACACCCGAAACTTCACTGAATAGTGATAATGGAGTTGATAGCCAAGATAGTCACTTAGTGATTACTCGTGACTCTTTCATAAAATTGCAAGAAGAAGATCCTTCTTTAAAAAAATTCTTCATTCTTGCGAAGAAAGGTGATCCGAATCAGGATACAAATAGAAAATCTTGGATTGCAATGAGAAACGGCGTACTTGTACGTATGGTACAAGATTCGACTACGTCGGCACATTCGCAAATTCTTGTTCCCAAGAGCATGAGAGTGCAAATATTGCAACATGCTCATGACTCGCAATGTGCTGGACATATGGGTTTTGCCCGTACGAAGTCGAGAGTCCTTGCGGCTTTCTTTTGGCCTTTTGTCAATAAGGACATTCGTATTTACTGCCGATCATGCAAGGTATGTCAGGAGGTCAAATCTAGAGGACCACGACATGCTGCGCCTATCCAGGCTGCTGACATTCCTATTCGGCCGTTCCAGAAAATGGCCATAGATATTATTGGCCCTTTTAAGGTCAAGTCGGCCAGAGGACATCAGTTTATCCTTACATGTGTCGATATGTGCACACGTTGGCCAGAGGCTATTCCTCTTAAGAGCATATCTACTACAGATATCGCAGATGCTCTTTGGTTGATATTTTCTCGCTTGGGGTTCCCCAGAGAAATATTGTCAGACCATGGCACTCAACTCATATCTGACACTATGTCACAGGTAATGTCTACCTTACATATTGAACGATCTCTCAGTAGTATCTACCATCCTATGTTTAATGGGTTAGTTGAGCGTCTGAATAGAACGCTCAAGACTTTGCTTGGTAAGATAACTGAAGATCATCCTCAAGATTGGGACAGGGTTTTACCCGCGGCTCTCTTTGCCTATAGAGAAGTCCCAAATGAACACACAGGATTTTCTCCCTTCGAACTTGTCTTTGGCGCGCGTCCACGCGGCCCTATGTCTTTATTACACGATCTCATCACTGCCGATGATATTAGCGATGAAACTCAATCCTCATATGAGTATGTCATTGCTCTTAGACAAAAGATCATTGAGGCATGTAAGCTAGCAACTGCTTCATCAGAAATTGCTAAAGAGAAGGCAAGGCAGTTTGCTAACAAGAATAGATGTCTACGACAACTTTGTCCAGGTGACAAAGCATTCGTCCTACTCCCCAGTAGGGAAAATAGACTTCTTATTGCATGGAAAGGTCCGTATGCAATAGTCTCTCGGGTTTCCGATGTTGACTATGTGGTCGATATTGATGGAAAGCATAAAACTTTCCACATAAACATGCTTTCGGAATTTCACGAACGTCCGGACTATTTGCTGCCTATTTTCCAGGCAACGGATGATGCTCCTGCACCTCACGGTCATTATTCATCCCTGTCTGTCATACAGGATGAGGAAGCTACCTTCTCTGATGTCAACCTTCCCCTTCCAGTGGTTCCATTACATTCCACGGAATCTTGGAAAAACGTTTCTGTTTCTCCTAATCTTTCTGGTGACGAACATCGACGAGACTTGTCGATGTTACAAACATTTCAGGATGTTCTCACTGACATTCCTGGACACACAGATGTCATAGAACATGACATAATTCTTACCGACAATAATCCAATTAGGGTTAGGCCGTATCCTATTCCTATACACTTTCAGTCGCAGGTGGAAAAGGAATTGGATGAAATGATTCAATTAAATATAATTGAACCATCGACTTCACCATATTCTTCTTCCATGGTTATTGTCCGGAAGAAGGATAAGAACATACGAATTTGCGTTGATTATCGCAAATTGAATCAGGTCACAAAGTTCGATGCTGAACCGATGCCTTTGTTAGAAGATCTACTGATTAGACTTTCTAATTCTAGATTCTTCACTAAACTTGACTTGTCTAAAGGTTATTGGCAAGTGCCTTTAGCAGAGCATGCCAAACCTCTTACTGCTTTTTCTACACCTAGGGGTCTATTTCAATGGAATGTTATGCCTTTTGGTCTCATGAACGCCCCTGCCACTTTCGTTCGCATGATGCGTCGAATTCTGTCACATCGTTCGGATGTCATCGCATACTTAGATGACATCTGTCTCTTCAGTGATACCTGGGAAGATCACTATTTAGGGTTATATGACTTACTGTCCACTCTACGTGAGAATAATTTGACAGCAAAACCTTCTAAAGCTTTTGTTGGTTTTGGTGAAATCTCTTTCCTGGGTCATCGTGTTGGTCATGGTCTCTTGAAGACAGAAGACCACAATACTTCCAAAATACTGAACATCTCTGTTCCTAAAACGAAGAAACAAGTTAGGAGTCTCTTAGGTTTAATTCAATTTTATGGGAGATTTATTCCAAATTTATCTTCGATCATGGCACCTCTCTCAACATTGTTGAAGAAAGGTTCGCCTAATCTGGTCCGTTGGTCTGAAGAATGCCAATCTTCACTAGACCAAATCAAGAATATATTTTCTTCTCCTCCCATCTTAAGATTACCTACTCTTGATAGGACTTTTGTTCTTCGGAGTGATGCTTCATCCACTGGGATTGGAGCAGCACTGATGCAAGAATATGCAAATACTCTGCATCCTGTTATGTACATTTCTAGAAAACTAAATGCGGCAGAGAGGAACTACTCGGTTTTAGACCGTGAGTTGTTAGCGATGGTTTGGTCAATTCTAAAACTACAAAGATTCCTCCTGGGCGCACATTTCATTCTAGAGACTGATCAGAAAGCTCTTACAGCTATTCAGACTAAGAATTTGAAGAGTTCGAGATCCACTCGATATGCTATAGCTCTTCAACCTTTTCACTTCACGGTACGAGCTATCCGTGGTGCGGATAATGTGATGGCTGACATTTTGTCTAGATGCCCACATGACTCCAACTAATACTTCTGTCCTATATTCCTATATATTACAGAGTCATAACACACCTATATTACTACAATAGATTAGCACATCTGTACTCACTTTATATGTACACACTATCGTGCTTTGTTATCATCTTCTTCTGTTCGTTTTTTAAGATGATAGAGGAGGACTGAGTGGTTAATATAAGGGCCGTTAGTTTACTAAACAGCCACAATTATTAATAATGTATTGTACCTTATGAAGCATATTAGTTATTAATTAGCATTATAATGCTTGTACTTTCTCAGAATGTCATTGATGAGCTGAGGACTTACCTTACTAGTATCAAGCATGACGAGTTCTAGATTGTGTACTTACCCTCGGAATGCCAGAGCATATGTCCTGGATCGTCATGTAGTTTAACTTTACTATGTACTTATGTCATTACATGCCAAATAATGTACTAATTAAATTTTCCTATCAGATTTGTACATCCATTTTTAAAGACAATATTAGAGTATGCTGTTTAATGATGATTATGGTAACTTGCATACGTATATTGTGTTTACATGCTAACGTGATGTGTGTTGGTGACACCTCCCCGATCTGAATATTTTTTGAGACATATTTATTTTTCTGTTGAGGTATATCCTCACCAGACACTCTATATTTAGCCTCATGTTAGGCAATTTAATTAATTATCAGCGCATAATTCGTGCGTTTTGAGCCGCTTATCGCATGCTCTTTGATATTTAAAAAAAAAAAAATATGTTCCACATTTTTTTTTATCGGGAGGAGGTGGTGATATGTTGCGTGAGAAATTCTCGCAACATCGTTTTATTACAATATCTATTTTATAACGCAAGGGCAACAACTGCTTGAAATTTATAGTCACTTTTCTCGGTAAGCATTTGTCTTCTCGCGTTGGTATTGAATGCAGTTAAGTTTTGAGCTGTGGTCATTTTGCGCTGGACTGCGCATGACTGGTCTTGCTTCTTGGTCGATCGATTTCCGCCCACCAGGGGAGTGAGCGATTTGAATGGCGAGAAAGATGCCTCGCTGAAAGAGGATCTCCGCTATTTTTTGTTCTGTCAGGAATGTGAAAGTCCTCTTATGGATATTTCGTTTATTCGAGATAATACCTCTAGTGTATTTGCACATGCCGGGAGGCATAATATTTCTGTGTATTTCCTGAAGGCAAGGTAAATTGACTTTCCATTAACTCTATCGATTTTTGGTCGTGAGCGATTTCGATTCATAGCCTGTCTTCGAAAGTCGTCGTCACGAGATGTTTTCCCAGCTCACATGTCGCTGTATTGTACTGCATCGGTTGATGCATGTCCCAAGGACCATTACTTGCTACTTTGTTAAATGAACTAGGCTTGGAAAACCTTTGTTAACTAGAGGATATTTTTGAGGACATTATTTATACTTCGGCAGACGTGTCTGTCTTGCTGAAGTCAGATTAAGGAGAGTGAACTGATCTCATACATCTGGTTACCTTCTGGCTAAGATAGAAAGGGATGGAGAATTTTCCCGACTACATTACAGCCTTATAATGTATTGACATGTCTGTGAATCACCTTTATTATGATGCTGTCTACCGTCCATTGCTATACTGACATTGTTGCTGTGATAATGACTGTCTGATGTACCTACATATTCGCGTATACATTTTGTCACTGTGGCGTCCACAATAAATGATACAGAAAAACGTCTAGCTGTTACAAGCATCATTGACTTTATACGTCGTGAGTTTACTGACGTCCTATGTGGATTGCCCTGTTATTTTGTATGAACATTGTTTGACTGAACACATCTGCACACTACACAAAACCAGACATGCGGATACCATCCATCATCATATGGCATCACGCATCATTTGGTGGCCATAAGCTGGTTTGATTCTGGTACCAGCAAACACGGGGTCCCTTACCCACTTCATTTTCAACAAGAATTCATCAGCATCCTTCAAGAAATTAACATTCTTCAAGACAGTCAACATCTTCAAAATTTTCAAAGTACTCGGCGTTGCCCGGTAAAAGTCAAAATTTCAACTTTTTGACGGAAACAAGAATTTGACAGTACCCGGCGTTGTTACATGTTGCCGGATAACTCGGACTGCTGTTATCTTTTACGCAAGTCAAGCAAGTTGCTGCTGTCAAGGTTCCAGTGCTGTCGTTTTTTGTGAAGGTCAAGTGCCGGTTGAAACGGGTTGTTTTCTGAAGAAGGCCAAGTACCGATTTCCATCAACTTACTTTTGGATTAGAAGGTCAAGTGCCGAAACAACTCAACATACAGTATGTCAGAAGCTCAAGTACCATCGTGTTAGCAGTGGAAGCAGTTCAGATGTGCCATCATCGTTGGAGCTTCGCTCTTTAGGACGTTGATTGACATCCGTTTTTTCTGCTGTTCTACGATTGGAAGCCTATAAGTTAAGTGGCCTGTTTGTATGTAAACTGTGCCCTTATACTTCTGCTGAGTCTTCTGTGTATCATCTCATTCTATATGTTATATGTTTATATGTTATTCGTATATTTATATGTTTATATTTCAGCGGGTTCTCGGTTGGGTGGTGTCTCCCTTAGATTATGCCACGTCATAGAGGTCGTCTATTGTGAGCGTTTTCTGTAGGGTGAGCAAATTTCCGATACTGGAATTTGCTAAGCGACTTCTGTTGCTATTTATGTTAGCTGTGATGACATGTTTTAATATTGTTTTCGTTATTATTTCGCATTCTTTAGTTTTGTTTTGATTTGTTTGTATTTGTTAGCCTACTCTTGACTACAGTTTAGTTTCATACTACATTTTTGTTTATACACTGTGGTGTCATGTATTTTGTTTAATTATATCGCAGATATCGTCACATTTTTTGTGATATTTCATTAATTTCTGCTTTATTTTTAGTTGATTTCTGCGAACGTTTTTGTATTGTTGCTGATCTTTGTTATTGTTTACATTGTTATTGTTTACATTGTTTGCATTGTTTACATTTTCAATGTTTACATTCTGCATGTGTTTACATAGTCATTGTTTACAGTTATAGTAATTAGTTAATGGGCTATGCTAATGCACTGTTACTACTACACTGATGATAAATGAATGATGAATAGTGTCGTGCACTATTGAATGAGAAGTGCACTTATGATCAAGAATTGATTGTTGATATTTCATATACAAGTTCTTTGATTGGAGACTTGTTTCCCACAGAGACTGGGATAATATAAGGTGATGTGAATATACAAGTGCTTAATTAAGACTTGTTACACTTAGGTTTGAAATAAATTAGTTAATTATTTCAGGTTTTGGACTCATATGTTAGACAACATGTCTACATTTGAGCACTTTATTGAGCAGGGTAAATTGCTTGGGAAGACTGGTGATAAGTTAGAAGAATTTGCAACTGCTCGATATGATAAAGCAATGGAAGCTGAACAAAAGAAACTGCATATGGAAGCTGAACAAAAGAAACTGCAGATGCAGGTGGATGAAAAAAGATTCCAAATGGAAATGGAAAAACAAAAAAGGGAATCAGAAGCTGAGGAAAGAAAACTCCAGCTAGAAGCTGAAAGATTTCAAAAAGAGGCTGAGAATAAAAGACTTGAAAAAAGAAGCTGAGAATAAAAGACTTGAAAAAGAAGCTGAGAATAAAAGACTTGAAAAAGAAGCTGAGAATAAAAGACTTGAGAAAGAAGCTGAAAGACTTCAAATAGAGGCTCAGGCTGAGGAGAGAAGATTACAGAGAGAGTCTGATGAGAGGAAAGAGAAAGCAAAAATGGAACATGAAGAAAAGGTCTTAGCTTTAGAGTTGGAAAAATTGAAATTGATGAACATGAGTAATGGTAATGATTCAAACAAGGGTTCATCTTCTGGTAAGGCTAATAATGATACTTTTAAGATTAAGTTGCCAACTTTTAGTCCTTCCAGTGATGACATAATGTTCTATCTGGACAGATTTGAACAAGCATGTACAGCTCATAACATAGACAAAGCAAAATATGTTTATCAGTTTATCAGGGATACTGACAGGTAAAGCTCTAAGTATATTAAATATGGTGGATGAACCTGACAAGAACAATTATGAGGTTGTCAGGGCCGCTCTGTTAAAGAAATATCAGCTTAACGAAGACGGCTATCGTCTACAATTTAAAAACATGTTACCTGAAAATGGAGTTGAATTCTCCGAGTTTATTGCAAGAATACGCATTACTTTCTCACGATGGGTTGAACTATCTAAGACGGAAAAAACTTATGAAGGACTTATGGACTTAATACTTAGAGACAAAGTCATGTCGTCTGTCAATGAGTCTTTCCTTGCTTTCCTTCATGAACGTAAACCTAAAACAATAAAAGAAATGGAAGATTTCTGTTGCCAATACGTAACTGCGCACCCACACATAACCATGGGTAACTCTAAGGTGAAAGAAGGTTTACCAGTTGCTTCGGCAGCTCCGTATGGCCAAAACTTTGCTCGTAGATCCCAACAAAATTTTGATAGAAAGAGTAGCGGTAATTTCTGTCAAAATCATGGAAACCAATTTCATGGTGATTCTTCTTCGAAGAATTGGAGACAACCTGATAGTGGTCGTTACTATCACCCTAATAATTATAGGCATTTCAAAAGAGGATATGGTAATAGAGGTTATTCCTGCCGAAGACCTCAAAACCAAACAAATAGATGTTCGCATCAATGTGAACATGATAGTAATCGTGGAAACTGGAATTCGAATCATGATAACAATTACAATAGAGACAATAATAACTGCAGAGATAATAATAACTCTGATAACTTCAGAGGTAATAATAGTCGGGGTAGATCTCAACACAAAAAAAAGAGATATCAGCAGGCTAATTCTGTACAACAGGAAACTGAGGGAGCCTGTAATCATGTTGTTGATAATAAAAACTTTGACGCTGTCACTAGTTCTGCTTTTGACTTTGAGAGAGCAAACAAATGCCCCCAATGCAGTACTTTATTCGAACCGGGTACCATAACTACTTTGAGTTGTGGTCACCCACTTCCCGCTCTTCCTGCTGCTGTTGCGCATGACGGGAGGGGTTCTTTAATCCTACATAAGGGTCTTGTTAATGATACTCCGGTCTCACTACTTTTCGATTCCGGATGCACCACTATTGGTGTTAGACAATCGCTTGTAGATCCATCTTGTGCTACAGGAAGGGTTATTAAATGTGACACATTTGGCGGCACTCTAGAAAAATATCCTACTGCTGTAATTCGCATTGCCACTCCTTTCTTTACTGGAGATGTGCATGCTTGTCTCTTACCTAATCCTATTGCGGACCTTATTATTGGTCGTATTCACGGAGTTAGGGAGTGTACCCCACAGCAGATTGCTGCTTGGGAAGATAATAACATGCAAGCTACAAATGCAGTGGTTACAAGAGCACAAGCTCTACAAACACCCGAAACTTCACTGAATAGTGATAATGGAGTTGATAGCCAAGATAGTCACTTAGTGATTACTCGTGACTCTTTCATAAAATTGCAAGAAGAAGATCCTTCTTTAAAAAAATTCTTCATTCTTGCGAAGAAAGGTGATCCGAATCAGGATACAAATAGAAAATCTTGGATTGCAATGAGAAACGGCGTACTTGTACGTATGGTACAAGATTCGACTACGTCGGCACATTCGCAAATTCTTGTTCCCAAGAGCATGAGAGTGCAAATATTGCAACATGCTCATGACTCGCAATGTGCTGGACATATGGGTTTTGCCCGTACGAAGTCGAGAGTCCTTGCGGCTTTCTTTTGGCCTTTTGTCAATAAGGACATTCGTATTTACTGCCGATCATGCAAGGTATGTCAGGAGGTCAAATCTAGAGGACCACGACATGCTGCGCCTATCCAGGCTGCTGACATTCCTATTCGGCCGTTTCAGAAAATGGCCATAGATATTATTGGCCCTTTTAAGGTCAAGTCGGCCAGAGGACATCAGTTTATCCTTACATGTGTCGATATGTGCACACGTTGGCCAGAGGCTATTCCTCTTAAGAGCATATCTACTACAGATATCGCAGATGCTCTTTGGTTGATATTTTCTCGCTTGGGGTTCCCCAGAGAAATATTGTCAGACCATGGCACTCAACTCATATCTGACACTATGTCACAGGTAATGTCTACCTTACATATTGAACGATCTCTCAGTAGTATCTACCATCCTATGTCTAATGGGTTAGTTGAGCGTCTGAATAGAACGCTCAAGACTTTGCTTGGTAAGATAACTGAAGATCATCCTCAAGATTGGGACAGGGTTTTACCCGCGGCTCTCTTTGCCTATAGAGAAGTCCCTAATGAACACACAGGATTTTCTCCCTTCGAACTTGTCTTTGGCGCGCGTCCACGCGGCCCTATGTCTTTATTACACGATCTCATCACTGCCGATGATATTAGCGATGAAACTCAATCCTCATATGAGTATGTCATTGCTCTTAGACAAAAGATCATTGAGGCATGTAAGCTAGCAACTGCTTCATCAGAAATTGCTAAAGAGAAGGCAAGGCAGTTTGCTAACAAGAATAGATGTCTACGACAACTTTGTCCAGGTGACAAAGCATTCGTCCTACTCCCCAGTAGGGAAAATAGACTTCTTATTGCATGGAAAGGTCCGTATGCAATAGTCTCTCGGGTTTCCGATGTTGACTATGTGGTCGATATTGATGGAAAGCATAAAACTTTCCACATAAACATGCTTTCGGAATTTCACGAACGTCCGGACTATTTGCTGCCTATTTTCCAGGCAACGGATGATGCTCCTGCACCTCACGGTCATTATTCATCCCTGTCTGTCATACAGGATGAGGAAGCTACCTTCTCTGATGTCAACCTTCCCCTTCCAGTGGTTCCATTACATTCCACGGAATCTTGGAAAAACGTTTCTGTTTCTCCTAATCTTTCTGGTGACGAACATCGACGAGACTTGTCGATGTTACAAACATTTCAGGATGTTCTCACTGACATTCCTGGACACACAGATGTCATAGAACATGACATAATTCTTACCGACAATAATCCAATTAGGGTTAGGCCGTATCCTATTCCTATACACTTTCAGTCGCAGGTGGAAAAGGAATTGGATGAAATGATTCAATTAAATATAATTGAACCATCGACTTCACCATATTCTTCTTCCATGGTTATTGTCCGGAAGAAGGATAAGAACATACGAATTTGCGTTGATTATCGCAAATTGAATCAGGTCACAAAGTTCGATGCTGAACCGATGCCTTTGTTAGAAGATCTACTGATTAGACTTTCTAATTCTAGATTCTTCACTAAACTTGACTTGTCTAAAGGTTATTGGCAAGTGCCTTTAGCAGAGCATACCAAACCTCTTACTGCTTTTTCTACACCTAGGGGTCTATTTCAATGGAATGTTATGCCTTTTGGTCTCATGAACGCCCCTGCCACTTTCGTTCGCATGATGCGTCGAATTCTGTCACATCGTTCGGATGTCATCGCATACTTAGATGACATCTGTCTCTTCAGTGATACCTGGGAAGATCACTATTTAGGGTTATATGACTTACTGTCCACTCTACGTGAGAATAATTTGACAGCAAAACCTTCTAAAGCTTTTGTTGGTTTTGGTGAAATCTCTTTCCTGGGTCATCGTGTTGGTCATGGTCTCTTGAAGACAGAAGACCACAATACTTCCAAAATACTGAACATCTCTGTTCCTAAAACGAAGAAACAAGTTAGGAGTCTCTTAGGTTTAATTCAATTTTATGGGAGATTTATTCCAAATTTATCTTCGATCATGGCACCTCTCTCAACATTGTTGAAGAAAGGTTCGCCTAATCTGGTCCGTTGGTCTGAAGAATGCCAATCTTCACTAGACCAAATCAAGAATATATTTTCTTCTCCTCCCATCTTAAGATTACCTACTCTTGATAGGACTTTTGTTCTTCGGAGTGATGCTTCATCCACTGGGATTGGAGCAGCACTGATGCAAGAATATGCAAATACTCTGCATCCTGTTATGTACATTTCTAGAAAACTAAATGCGGCAGAGAGGAACTACTCGGTTTTAGACCGTGAGTTGTTAGCGATGGTTTGGTCAATTCTAAAACTACAAAGATTCCTCCTGGGCGCACATTTCATTCTAGAGACTGATCAGAAAGCTCTTACAGCTATTCAGACTAAGAATTTGAAGAGTTCGAGATCCACTCGATATGCTATAGCTCTTCAACCTTTTCACTTCACGGTACGAGCTATCCGTGGTGCGGATAATGTGATGGCTGACATTTTGTCTAGATGCCCACATGACTCCAACTAATACTTCTGTCCTATATTCCTATATATTACAGAGTCATAACACACCTATATTACTACAATAGATTAGCACATCTGTACTCACTTTATATGTACACACTATCGTGCTTTGTTATCATCTTCTTCTGTTCGTTTTTTAAGATGATAGAGGAGGACTGAGTGGTTAATATAAGGGCCGTTAGTTTACTAAACAGCCACAATTATTAATAATGTATTGTACCTTATGAAGCATATTAGTTATTAATTAGCATTATAATGCTTGTACTTTCTCAGAATGTCATTGATGAGCTGAGGACTTACCTTACTAGTATCAAGCATGACGAGTTCTAGATTGTGTACTTACCCTCGGAATGCCAGAGCATATGTCCTGGATCGTCATGTAGTTTAACTTTACTATGTACTTATGTCATTACATGCCAAATAATGTACTAATTAAATTTTCCTATCAGATTTGTACATCCATTTTTAAAGACAATATTAGAGTATGCTGTTTAATGATGATTATGGTAACTTGCATACGTATATTGTGTTTACATGCTAACGTGATGTGTGTTGGTGACACCTCCCCGATCTGAATATTTTTTGAGACATATTTATTTTTCTGTTGAGGTATATCCTCACCAGACACTCTATATTTAGCCTCATGTTAGGCAATTTAATTAATTATCAGCGCATAATTCGTGCGTTTTGAGCCGCTTATCGCATGCTCTTTGATATTTAAAAAAAAAATATGTTCCACATTTTTTTTTATCGGGAGGAGGTGGTGATATGTTGCGTGAGAAATTCTCGCAACATCGTTTTATTACAATATCTATTTTATAACGCAAGGGCAACAACTGCTTGAAATTTATAGTCACTTTTCTCGGTAAGCATTTGTCTTCTCGCGTTGGTATTGAATGCAGTTAAGTTTTGAGCTGTGGTCATTTTGCGCTGGACTGCGCATGACTGGTCTTGCTTCTTGGTCGATCGATTTCCGCCCACCAGGGGAGTGAGCGATTTGAATGGCGAGAAAGATGCCTCGCTGAAAGAGGATCTCCGCTATTTTTTGTTCTGTCAGGAATGTGAAAGTCCTCTTATGGATATTTCGTTTATTCGAGATAATACCTCTAGTGTATTTGCACATGCCGGGAGGCATAATATTTCTGTGTATTTCCTGAAGGCAAGGTAAATTGACTTTCCATTAACTCTATCGATTTTTGGTCGTGAGCGATTTCGATTCATAGCCTGTCTTCGAAAGTCGTCGTCACGAGATGTTTTCCCAGCTCACATGTCGCTGTATTGTACTGCATCGGTTGATGCATGTCCCAAGGACCATTACTTGCTACTTTGTTAAATGAACTAGGCTTGGAAAACCTTTGTTAACTAGAGGATATTTTTGAGGACATTATTTATACTTCGGCAGACGTGTCTGTCT
Source organism: Oreohelix idahoensis (assembly GCA_024509875.1). Lineage (NCBI taxonomy): Eukaryota > Metazoa > Mollusca > Gastropoda > Stylommatophora > Oreohelicidae > Oreohelix > Oreohelix idahoensis. The sequence continues at coordinate 31,137 of JAMPIV010001764.1, read as the reverse complement.
TGCTGAAGTCAGATTAAGGAGAGTGAACTGATCTCATACATCTGGTTACCTTCTGGCTAAGATAGAAAGGGATGGAGAATTTTCCCGACTACATTACAGCCTTATAATGTATTGACATGTCTGTGAATCACCTTTATTATGATGCTGTCTACCGTCCATTGCTATACTGACATTGTTGCTGTGATAATGACTGTCTGATGTACCTACATATTCGCGTATACATTTTGTCACTGTGGCGTCCACAATAAATGATACAGAAAAACGTCTAGCTGTTACAAGCATCATTGACTTTATACGTCGTGAGTTTACTGACGTCCTATGTGGATTGCCCTGTTATTTTGTATAAACATTGTTTGACTGAACACATCTGCACACTACACAAAACCAGACATGCGGATACCATCCATCATCATATGGCATCACGCATCAGAGTGGCCGACCAAAAACCACTTGGCGGAGAACTGTGGAGACAGAGATAAAAAGCATGAACCAGAGTTGGGGCACCGTACGACGGATGGTCACTGACCGAGCAAAGTGTAGAGAGTTTGTTGCTGCCCTACAAGATGCAGATAGGACACACACTGAAGAAACTTGTTGATACATTACAAGGCAGTCCTTATTCTGGAATACCTCGGGCATGAGAGGTAGAGGGAGACCAAAGAACACAAGGATAAGATAACTGGAGACAAGAGTATGGAGCCTGACGAATCAGAGGAGTCTTGTGTTTGGCCAAGAAAGTCTGAATCAGATGCGAAGAATGTGCGGGTGCATTGTCGTGATGCAGCTGCCACGTTCCCGTTGTCCACAGGTCCGAATTAAGCGCACACTCTCCGCAAGTTCAAATCCTCCGTCAATATGGATTGTACTGAACCGTGGCTTATCCCCACCTCGTGTGTAAGTTCTCGGATGGTGATACGACGGTTCTGCATGACCAAAGTCCGCACTTCGTGAATGACCACGTCGTTTCGGTTTGTTGATGGTCTACCGGAACGTGGCTCGCTATGCACCGATGTGCGGCCATCTTTGAAACGGTTGTACCACTCCTTAATTTGTGTAATTCTCATGGCTTCATCGCCAAAAGCTTGTTGAATCTTTCGAATTGTTTCTACTTGGGTATCACCGAGCTTTTGGCAAAATTTAATGCAATACCGCTGATCAAAACGTTCCGTCAGTTCGTGTCAAATAAAAATTCGACGGCTTGTTACTACCACAGCTCGCGCGTACACTAATTGCAGACGACTGACACTGTCTTTGGGAGGGAAAAAATTCATGCATGCGCAGGAAGGTCTTCTCCACTGTATCCACCAGAGAAACCTCCTGTATATCATTTTTTTCCCCCCCCCAAAAAAAAGGTCGGATACTTTTTGACCAGACCTCGTACAGTTCCCAGAAAAGGAAAAGAAAGCTGGTGAGCTAGAAGTAGGGATGGCACTGGACAAGACAGGTGGTTAACTGCCCAATTCTCGATGATAGCCGTAGAAGCGAACTGACAGGTAAGTCACCTTATCGGTTGATCTATCTTATGCTTCAAGAGTGTAATATAAAAAATGTGAGTGCAGCTCGTATTTATTCCCTACCAATTTTAAATTATTAATAGTTCTTTGACCACACAACAAAATTATAACTGGAAATTTAAATAATTCCATAACTGCAGTTATAAGCAAATCAATTCACTTTATTTATTAATGATGTATAGTAATGTGATGGGGCCGTAAAGACACCCTATCACAATTGGCGTCGTCGGCAGGATAGGCAGACAGTGACACCGAGCAAACGAGCAAATATAATAGTGTAAACACCCAGCGGTGCGGTATTGCAGCAAGATGGCTTCGATCAATGCGCCTGTGAAGGTAGTGTACGTGAAGGTGCCGGAGGTAAGGCTATTTGGTGGAGAGGCAAATCCCACTTGGCAAGAGTTTGTGGAAGATGTAGAGGCCGTGTGGAAGATGGCGCCCTTTTGCGCAGAAGACAAGGTAGACGTGATCTGGAACAACGTTACACCAGTGGTCTCTAGGGAATTACGGATACGTGGCGGAGCCAAGGCCAGCCCTGAGCAGTTACTCAAGATAGTAGAAGAAGCCTACAACGAGGTACCACCAGTCAGTGAGATGACCAGGAATTTCCAGGCCGTGAGTCAGGGACCTTGGGAATATGCTGTTTTATGTGAAGGTAAAAAGCCTGATACACTGGTGCAGGTAGCCAGTGTAGATGCTCACAATGAAGAGAAGGCACTCAGAGCAGAATTATTCCTCCTAAAGTCCCAGATAGCACAGATGTCAGAGACCAGTTTGCCAGTACAAGAGGAGATGCAAAGAGAGAAAGAACCAGGCCAACCGCGAGAACAGCCAAAGCACGACCAGGGGGTGCGTGTTCTTGTATGTGAGAGTCAGGCTGTTGTCAACGAAAGCAGTGAGCTGACAGTACCAACAAACACCAGTTGCACCGACAAGGCGAAAAGGGGTTTGCAAGTGGTACAGTGTTCACAGGGGATGGGGGTTTATCACGCCAGATGATGGAGGTATTGATATATTCATACATCAGACCAAGATCTTCAGAAAGGGATTCAGGAGTCTGGCGAGAAATGTGAGAGTGGAATTTGACAGCAAACCATCTGTCCAGGGCATGGAAGCAGTCTATGTGTGCGGCATTGGCGGTCAAGAATGCAAAGGAAGTAGGAGGCGACCCATGGCACAGATAAAGCTTACCAGGTTGAGGTGCTATAATTGTGGTGAGTTCTCACGCCACATGGCAGCCAAATGCCCTCAAGGCCCTCTTCCAAAACGATGTTTTAGATGCAAGTCTACAGAACACTTGATATCCGCCTGTCCCTCAAGGAGCTCTTTCCATAGGTGTACTGCCACAACTAGGTTACCTTTAGGGTGCAAGCTAAGAGATGGCCGTGACAACTGTCGCCCTGGGGGCGCCGAGAAAATTGGTCGTTGTCTAGGGGAGGAAACCCGTCCTAAGCAGATAGGAGGGAGTGCACGTCGGTGTCCAGAAGAGGAGACTCATCAAAAGCAGATTGTGGGGAATGTGGGCCACCGTCCACACAAAACGACTGTAAAACCCGTCAGGAGCAATCCCCCTGCAAAGTCGACAGCTACATGCACTGACAAGCAGATGTCACAAGCAAGCAGCGACGCGGCACAAGTAGATGAATCATCTAGACCACAGCAACTGCCAGCCCAACAACGGACAACGAGGGACATGACGACCAAGAGTGTCCCCAGCCGGGTTGTACCTATTCCAGAAGCTCAGCCCAAAGCATCGCCGCCCAGAAAGAGTCATGCGCAGCACCAGCGACCTAAGAGGTTACAATTGAAGCGCCAGAGGTAGTGATGTTGTCGGGACGACAACAAAATCAGGAAGGAGATATGTGATGGGGCCGTAAAGACACCATATCACAGTAAAAATGGTATTTCAATATTGTCCAAAATTTTACACATATTAAAAAAAAAAAAAAAAAAAAACCACATTGTCACTATGTTATCTCCTTGGGTGTCTTGGTGTTTTTTTTTTTCCATGTAAAGTTTTACTTAACTTTCTTGACACGTTGTAGCAGCTGACTTCATTCGGTCGTTAAAACAACTGGACGTTGAAGACGCTCTGCTTATGCCAGGAACATGTTGGTCGACTAGTAACAGCTCACAATTTCCAAAATTGTGTCACTTTTTCATCACTAGTTGAACCCTCAGAACAGTGGTACTTCGAAGTCTGCGGCTGTTAGAAGCTTCAATCTACAAATTGCTCACAATAAGTCAGTATTGGCTTCTTCTCAGTTATCTTGTTGTGTTATGGATTTAGACTTCTAATATATAAAAGTCAGCCCTCTGGATATCTTCTTAGCTCTGTCAGATTTTGACGTGACTCCGGGAAATAAGGAACTGTGTCTGAGACAGGCTTATATACCTAATCTCAGATCGAACCCTCGCTTTTTCAGATGTCCGCGTCGGCGTTCACTTTTCTTCTTGTAACTTTTGTGGGATTTCAATGCTGTTGTGCGAATTTACCAACAAAATCATAAATTCCAAAGATAATAATTTCCCACATTATTATTATATATATATATATATATATATATATATATATATATATATATATATATATATATATATATATATATATATATATATATATATATATATATATATATATATTTTATAATAATTACATGTATTTGTAGTTGCAGTTCAAATTCCAAAAGAAATATCCTGTTCGGATAAATATGGTTATGATATAACCATAAAGTTATAGCAGAATTTCTGTTGTTCAATTCATAATGTATCATAAAGATACTGGTGTACGTGGTAATTTCTGAGTGTCTTCCCCGTGTTATGACAGCGAATGAGGAGGCTGCTGTAAAACTGGTAAAAATAAATATTTAAATTAAAAAATAAAATGGCATGAAAGCAGGTTTACAAGTTAACGGTACACAGGAAACAAGGGACGTTTCGGGTTTTACTCTTCGTCAGCCACAGTTACGAACAGGTGACAAGGACAAGAACTACATATAGGTACTACACAAATATATGATGATGAGGAACACACCAAATGAACGACACAAGCAGATGGAACAACGGTGCTGAGCGAAACAAGAACAATAATAATGCAAGAACCGTGTTATGACATAGGTGCATGGACATTTTGTGTTTTCAAAAATTTTTAATATTACAGTTTTGTAATGTCTTCAGGCGTACATGAACTTCAACATTGATGGAAGTTTTCAAACGTATTTGAACATGAACATTTTATTAAGATTTCAGGCGTACTTGAACATCAACATTTTAGGATATTTAAACATTAGCGGTTCATTTGTTTGTTTGTTTTTTAAATAATAAAAGCAGTTGAGTGAGGCAGAGGAATCTAAAAAAGATCAACGGCACGCGAACAGAAACAGCAAAGTGTGTAGCACACTAAAAGTGTATATCAAGGCATAAGAAAGGATCATGGCTGTCTATGGTGGAAGAGATTGGGCCTTACTATGCAACTGTATATCCTAAGGAATGTGATGGAGTCATGACAAAAAAAATCTCGAAATTTAAATATATTAAAGAACATAGTGCATGTCATGGATAGAGAAGAAAACAAATAAAGAGGTCCTAGAAAACATAGGTATGACAAAAAGAGAATTAATGAAGAAAATCAAAGTTAGACAGCTAAAATATTTGGCCATGTAAAAAGACAAAACATCTTACTGAAGACCATAATAGCAGAGTTGAAACTAAGCGTGCACGAGAAAGACAGCGCTATAAGTGGGAAGATAACAATAAGAGATGGGCAGAAACGAGTCTGTCAGAGTGTACCGTCAAGACAAGAAACAGCGGACGTTGGAGATACACTGTGGCCGACCTTCGTTATGGATGATGATGAAACAAATTATTTGTTTTTTTTTTTTGTTTTAGCATTATTACTTTGACCACGGACAGCGGGGGAAAAAAAGACAATAATAGTGGGAATAAATATGAAATCGATGCCGCACAAGAAACACCATCCGATATAGGAAAACTGAAGCTGACAAGCGAGACAACTCTTAAAACGGTTTCAGGAAAAGATACTATGGTTTTTGTCAGAGATTCTGGTGCAAAATAGGGACATCTGACTCCAGCCGGGAGGTCTTATTGTATTTTCTCACAATGCTGACGGCTTGATCCTTCCATTTAAAGGGCAAACCTATCCGAAACCTGTTTCTATCATCAGATCTTCCTAGTAGAGCTCTTCACAAATAAGGTAAAGATCGTCAAAGCATCTCAGACATGAAGATTAGAATAGCCCCGGCAACAGCAGCGTTCTATACAATAAATAATGGAGGAAACTTGAGTACTGTGAGTAATAAATAAATAAGTCAATAAATAAAGGTAATTAACTGTCATTCGTTGGACACAAAGGATGACACCTGACAACAGAAAAGAAATATAAATGATAGGCATATCAGGAATCGAACCGATGACCATTCAAAATTGACTTTGTGCCATTTCACGATTTAGTCCTACTTTCACTGCAAGGCGATGGCGCCGTTTGGATGGTTCTGGGTTCAATTCCCGGTAAGCCTATCCCTTATATTTCTTTTCTGTTGTCTGAAGTCCTCGTTTAGGTCCAACGAGCGTCTGTTATTTACTTGTATTTATTAATTTGCCTATTTATTCATTCCATAGGGCCTACAATGAAAAGTATTTTGTGCAACAACTATTTGTCAATGGAAGTAAGAAAAGAGAGAGTTCTTCAGTGTTATATCTGAACCTATGGAAGTGAATCATGGACAATTAGTAAACAGGCAGGGAAAACACTAGAGGCCATAGAGATGTGGTTTACAGAAGAATGTTAAAAATACCATGGACAGACAAAATGAGTACTGAAGATTCTTAAAAAAGGCCAAAGCGCAAAGGAAACTTATTCCTCAAGTTAGAAAGAAGAAATCCACTTTTTTGGGGGTCATGTTATGAGAAGAAGGAAGCTGGAGTATATGGTGACAACAGAAAAGATAGAAGGAAAAAAGGATAGTGGACGACAAAGAGAGAAGATTCTGGAGAGTATGACATTATGGCATGAAAAGAAGTCAACATTAGAATTGAAAAGCAGTACTGTAGACAGAAATTTGTTGACAGACATGATCACCCACGCCACTAGGCATGATACTTGAAGAACTCCCATAACAGATACTGCCACATGTCGTTCCAATGGGTCTCTTAAGACATAAAGAAACAAAAGGCCACCTGCAACCTCTGTCATGTCGAACAAGGCAACTAATACGAAGTTTTGCATGAGGCTGGCAGTTTCATTTTATAAAACATATTGCTACAGAACCACCACTACAGGAGTGTGTGAATGCTTTGTGAGGGCTTCCTGCATGGGGGCCAGTTGTAGTGCTGATTCCATGCTCCATCAATATATATATATATATATATATATATATATATATATATATATATATATATATATATATATATATATATATATAATCCCAGCTTTTTCTGTCACTAACGCTAAGGGATGCAACTTTGGTTGAAAGTTAGACATTAATGGTATTGTTTCCCTTATATGTACTCTCACGAAAATAGTAACACTCAACAAAAAAAAGTGCGCAAATGACGGTGTGCACAAAAATATATTTATAGAATGTGTGATCCCGTATACACACTGTGGTAAAGTGGGATGTTATAAATATTTATAGGGGACTTAGTGTACTGACTGAGATCAGCTGTGAAGGTATCTGTATCTAATAAGTGTGGTGTATTACAGCTGACCTTACTTGCTACCACATTTATACCTCAGTCAGAATTATTTTGGAATATTGTGATGACTACGTTAAATGTCTAGGGTTATGAAAATGATGAAGTGTAAGTCACAACAACAACAAACAGATAAACAATTTAATTTATTCCACAACACTTTACAACACTGTGACACTCACACACATATAACAATCTATAAGACTATCTTAAATGAGTCAAGTGTGTAAGTTTAAAAATATATGTATTAATTCTTGTCAATAATGGATATCCTGATTCAACTACACAGTGAACCAGGAATCACAATCAAATGTAATTACAAGTATTATTTACACAGTTTATATATATGAACTTTGTATTGACATAGTTTATTATTATTATTCTATGTGTGTAATTTGTGCAGTAGTAATATGAGGTAATACTGGTTTTGTTCAAGCCTGGTTGTTGTTTTTTCATCATGACTTCAAGTGTTTGATTATCGGGGAAATAGTATTGGGAAACTTTCACAGTTCCTGTCATTTGAACCAATTAATTGTCCCTCTGTGGTTAACAAAATGTCAATTTTTGAGGGGGCACATAATGTTGAGCTACTCTGGCCACAGAAGCTTATCTTTCGTGATGGCGGCAGGAAAAGACTCCTCTGCTCGATTGCTCCCTGTGTTCTGGAGACACCTCACTGGTCGCTATCTGGACCAAGGAGTATGCTGTCAGCCTCTGGATTTCAGCAAAACTCAGACCAGGTGCTGCTTCAATAACTAGGACCACAGTCCCTGAAACAAGAAGGTTGTACCTCCTACTTCATAACTAATTTATAATCTATTTCCACACTGAACGCAATACATAACAAACACTGAGTTCAGAGCGTTAGGCCAACTGCTAGCTTCATCTGAAACAATTTACACCAGTATACTCCTCCCTAATGGTTACTACGCCTCTGCAATTCCAGCATTAGTTCCTTCTAGTCAATAAGATAGGTGTCAGTGTACTGTTTGGCAATTCCATGCAGTTTTACTTTTCTCCGACACGTCATGTTCAGGTTGGAGCAGTATCTAGGCCTTGCCTCATGTTTGCCACTGAACCACACACATATACAGACATAAATTATCAATTTACATTCAATTTTCATTAAAAAGATATCGAATATATGAAGCTTACCACAATTCATGGAAATAATACACAGATACGTTGACTGGCGATGAATAATGGCACAAATTCCGATCTGCCTCTGTCCCAGACTTTTATTTAGAAAAATATGATCTGGCTCTCAACGCACTGTTTCTTAGTAAGTGTATTTTAAAGTGTGGCACTGACCTGACGCTCCTAATTGACTATATTGGCGGGTCTAACCAATCGAGCCATATTTACACAAGCGTTTGAAAAAAGTACCCTTCCTTCCGTCTCCCCTAACAACAAAAAATAGTATTTGCAGACCGACTAATCATGTTTAGCCGTACATATACTTTCCGCCAATCAAATAGGAGGTAACATGTTGGCCTATTTCCCGTACAATGGTGGTTTCAAAACCTGCCACTGCGCAATTCTGATTTTGGTGTTGTCTGACACCCTCACTATTTTCTTTTGGCTATAATTTGTTAATTCCTAGACTATTTGCGTAACACTTAATATATTCTTTGTCAGCAAGTCCTAAGGAACCCAAATATATAAGTTTTAAGGGAGCTAATGGGCTGCGTTCAAAATAGGCATTTTCTTCTACCTCCCGTTCACTTCGATACGACGTGGTGTCTGGGTACTGTCAGGCTTTCAAACGTAAACCAGTATAATGTCATGTTTCCCAATAAGCATTTTTCAGGTTTTTAAACCTAACTCTCGTATGGGTAGTGTTTTTTATCACTGTCCATCTGAAAAAAAGTATTGCTTCTGGCCTTTCGCTTGGGGAGGGTGGCATTAATTGTATATCGCGAGACGCGTGTTAGGGTTGCATGCGTTCCTGCTTTCAGCCCTCCCTTCTCTCTATCCTAAGTTCATCTGTCTTTTCATCACGCCGTGTATAAAATGAAATTAATGGAAGTATTAATTTAGGTCATTACGCGGTGTGCCTAGCTCAAGGTTTTCTTAGAAATGCAGTACACGTTTTATTGTAGAAAGCGTGTAGTGATGCAGTAGGCTTTACTATCAACGTGACAGCGTAAAAATATGCAGACGAAGCATAAAACAAGGGGGATTTTTGTACGCCATTGTGACAGCACTGTACTTTTACCATTTCTCTTTCCTTTTATTGAATTTATGTGTTAGGCTTTACATTTACCTTTTAATTTATATATGTGGATTTAGAATGTGTCACGACACACACATTGGGATCCTCGCTGCTGCTACGTAGTTCGTGTACTGTGGTGATGCACAGTGGTTTTCTAAAAATACTTTTGAATAAGTAAAATTGCTGTTAGGTATTGGTGCTTTTGAATTTAAATTCTCGTCTTATGACGGGCTTTTACACTAGTAAGGAAGAAAAAGGAAAAAGATTTAAAAAAAAAAATGATAGCAGAAACTGCAGTACGGGAGTGAAGTGATAAAGACTTCACCATACTAGATCCAGCTTTTTTTGTGAGGTGGGGTGACCAGTATCCTTGCTAGCTGCCTTTGTCTCCCCTAATCCAAGAGTAGTCAGGTAACCATTTACAGCTGGGTTGACTGGAGCGTGACGAGACCAGGTTTGGATCCCGGAAGACGGTAACTTCACCACCGTAAAGCCAGCTCTGTAACCGCTTAGCCAAGCAGACGCTCTCAGAAATAAGAGTAAGGTCAAGGTAGTCCCATAGCAGATACAGCCGTAGGGGAATGAAGTGTTAGAGACTCCATTAAACTAGGTCCAGCATCGAGAGGTGGGGTGACTAGTTCCCATCATCACTGCCTTTTCCTACCCTAACTCAAGAGCAAAGTCAGGTACCCATTTACAGCTGGGTAGACTGGAGAGTGTCGACGCCGTGAATCGAACCCGTCACCTATGCCGCGAGAGACAAGCGCTTTAACCACTCTATCAATTGGAATCTCAAATAAGAGTAAGTAATAATAATAATAAGGCCCTGTGTCGTAGCCGGGGGTCTCTGAGGGAACAAAGAAAGATTAGGGTCATTGCTCTATCAGGTGTTGTGGTAAAAGGGGACTAATATAATATTACTAGTGTAAAAGCCCGTCATAAGACGGGAATTAAATTCAAAAGCACCAATACCTAACGGCAACAAAAGTATTAAAAAAAACCCACTATGCATCACCACAGTACACGAACTACGTAGCAGCAGCGAGGATCCCAATGAGTGTATACGTGATCACATCATCATGTGACGTATTCTTTCCAGAACGTTGTCTCCATTACAGCTGCTCTGAACGCATCACGATTCTGGGCAAATCGACCTGCATCAGCCAAAGACAAGTTCAGACTCTCTGTGATGTCCTGGGTCCACCGTCGTCTAGGTCGACCCCTTCCCCTTTTTCCAGGGACCATGCCTTCCATCACTGTTTTTTCCAGACTATTATGTCTTTTTATATGACCGAAAAATTTCAGCTTCCTTATTGCGATGGTATTTAGGAGCCAATGTTCCTGTACATTTAGTGAGTGCAGTACTTCTCTGTTGGTCTTTTTTTTCTGTCCAGGGTATTCTCAACATCCTTCTGTAGCATTTCATTTCGAATGATGTAATCTTTTTTGCAACTGTTTTATTGAGTGTCCAAGTCTCGCAGCCGTATGTTGCTACTGGGAATATACATGCTCTGATCAGTTGTAACTTTGTTTCTTTGCTTGTGCCTTGCCATAGGTTTTTCATTGTATTAGCTTATGTGAAGCAATTGCAAGTCTTCTTTTAATTTCTACTGCACAGTCGCCAGAGCTGTTAATGATTGATCCTAAGTATTCGAATTCATTGACACTTTCCAGTTCTTCGTTATCAATTTCAATTTCTGGTTTGGTCTTTACTTTGTCTGTTGTCAATACTTTGGTCTTCTTGGTGTTTAGGTATAGATTCTGGGCCTCGCTGTGTTTTTTGGTGGACAGAATTAATTATTCAAGTCCTTCTGGGTTGGTCGATAGGAGGACTGTGTCGTCAGCATATCTGATTTCTGGGATCTGGTACCCGCCGATGTTAAATGAGTCAAACTCTGTGTGTTCTTGGTCATCTCTTACGTTTCTCATGATATTCTCGGCATAAATGTTAAACAGGTAAGGGGAAAGGGGTACAGCCTTGTCTTACTCCTTTCTGTACTTCAAACCATTCTGATGTTTCCCCCTCTATTCTTACGGCTGCCTGTTGTTCTTGGTACAGCAGTGCGATGAGTTGTATAAGGTGGTTTGGAAATCCCATATTTTTCATAATAGCCCATAACTGCTGATGTTGTACACAATCGAAAGCTTTTGTGTAATCAATGAAACAAGTATGTAGGTCAACGTTGAATTCTCTACACTTTTCTATGATGATCCTCATGTTGAATATATGATCCCTAGTGCCTCTACCTGGTCGAAAACCCGCCTGTACTTCATTTATTTCTGTTTCTAGCTTTTGTTGCATCCTTTTCATTATGATTTGTAAAAGTATTTTGCTGGCATGGCTTATAAGAGCTATAGTTCTGTAGTTTGTGCACAGTTTCAGGTTGCCCTTTTTTGGCAAGGGTATGTAAATTTATCTTTTCCATTCCTTGGGCCAAATTCCGCTTTGCCAGATCTTGCAGCATAATGCATGGTATATACGAGCGCTGCCTTCTCTTCCTGCCTGTATCATTTCAGCTGTTATTTCATCACAACCAGGAGATTTTCCACTTTTTAAGTGTTTGATTGCATTCCGGACTTCCTCTATGGTAGGTTCTGGTTCACGTTCCGCTTCATTCATGACGTTGTTATCTGCCGCTTTGTTTATTTCCGTATACATTTCTTGACAGTACTCCTTCCATCTGTTCAGAATATCTTTACGTTCTGTTAGAGTGTCGCCTTTCTTGTCGTTTATTGCTCGAGGTGATGATTTAAAGTTGCTGTTTTTCAATGTTCTTACTTCAGAAAACATATTCTTACTCAATCCCTGTTCGCGCATTTCCTCTATTTTCCTGCAGGTGTCGTTTATGTATTGTTGTTTGTCTTGTCTGACTCGTTTTTTAATCTGCTTTGTGTATTCCTTGTACAACTCCTGATTTTCTGTATCTTTTTTGGACTTCATTTTTCTTCTCTCTACCACCAACTTCAGTGTTTCGTCTGAGATGTATTCTCGTCTCTTTATGCTTCTTTTAGGAATTAACCTCTGTGCATTTGTAATATATACATCTCTGATGTTATTAGCAAGTTCATCTGGTGTCATTTCCTCCTGTACTGCCATAAGAATGTCAAATTTGTTCTGAATATCGACACTGTACTCTTCTGGTATGGCGCTTGTGTCATAACGTATTACTTTGTCGCTTGTAACGACTTTTTTCAATTTGATCTATACGTGATCACACATTCTATAAATATTGTTTTTGTGCACATCGTCATTTGCGCATTCTTCAGTGGTAAATGTTACTATTTTCGAGTGAGTACATATAAGGGAAACAATACAATTAATGTCTAACTTTCAACCAAAGTTGCATCCCTTAGCTTTATGTACTGACAGAAAAAGCTGGGATTTTATATATAGGAATTCTTGGGGCTGACAACCTTATCATGTGTAAGAATTTACTATAGAGACTACTGCTGCGAAGAGTTCAGGACCACCACTGGTGTAAGACAAGGTGATATCCTATCACCTTACCTCTTCATACTCCTTATGGACGATGTCATCAAGGCATGTAAGGAGAGAACAAGAAAGTATTCAGTGGGGTACTGGAAGATGAGACAGGTCTATATTTCAGAGCTGGCATTTGCTGATGATGTTGCTCTGATTGCTAAATCAGAGGCACATCTCCAATCCAACCTGCAAGTCTGGAAGGAAGAGCTGGAGAAGAGAGGGATGGTCATAAGCAGCTCTAAAACAAAATCCATGGTGATATCACGAGAAGAAAGAAGACATCAGATTAAGCTGGGAGAACAGGTCCTGGAGCAGGTCGACCACTTTAAATACCTCGGAGCTATTATAGACCGAAAGGGAGGCATCAAAGAAGAGTTGGCCACTCGAAAAGCAGCAGCTGGGAGACTTTTTCAGGCCATAAATCGAGGATTCCTCAGCAAGAGAGAGGTTGGTAAGAAAACGAAGATGGCTGTATACCGCTCCACCTATGTCCCAGTCTTGACATATGGATGCGAGTCATGGGCAATGACTACAACCCATAAAAGCCAGATCCAAACCTCAGAAATGAGGTATCTGAGGAAGGTGGTTGAAGTAACAAGAAGAGACATGGTACGCAACCAGACGATACGTCAAGGCCTAAAATGCCACCCCCTACAGACCCAAGTAGAACAGTCCCAACTAAGATGGTTTGGCCATGTCTGCAGAATGGGAGAAGATCGGCTACCACGACAAGCATGGGAAACAAAGAGCCAAGGATCCAGACCCCGAGGACGACCCAGAGTCCGCTGGGAGGACAACATTAGACAATCTTTTAAGGACCGAGGACTAAAATGGAACCAGGCCAGGAGGAAGACAGCCGATAGAATAGTCTGGCGCTCTCTTTTCCAAACCTCTACACCTCACGGTAGAAGGGGAACGACTAAGTAAGTCACGGCTGTTTGTACCCTATACCAGAGCGCTCTTTTAGTTTCGGTGACCGGAATTCTGACACCGGGTATAAAATTTTCGTGTTCACCGTTAAAGACTATTTAAGTTTTTGGCGGGGAAAATCAGCTGTTGTGTGTGTAAAATCTGTAAAATATAAATCATTACACACTCGTTCTGGATAAACACAGCGCTAAATTTCTTTTGTGTACTATAACTTTGTTCTCTGTTCTATTTTTGGTTGCATTTTTATTTGTTTGAAATAAGTTTTGACGGAGTTACAGACTTTTGAAAACAGCGTCATCATTTGAGGAAATTCATAAAATAAGTAATCTTTTTATTAATTTAATATCTAAAAATCGGCCCATTCGTTTGAGTTTATAATTATAAAGACTTCTCGAAGGGAAGCTAAAGATTATTTCCACATACTTTTTTTTTTTGGTTTCATATCTTGAGAATGTGTGGTAGTCAATTTTGTGAGTTTGGCATTACAAGAACAAGCATATTGTCACCAGATTTTATAGCATTTAAATTACTGTAAACGCATTCCTGATACTCACAAATCTTAAATAAGGTTGTACAAAAATAACTTTTTGTAAAGCACCATCTGTTTTTGCATTTTCATTCATTTATAATGATATTTAGCTACGTATATAAGCGTCAGAAAACATGTAAATCTATAGATAGATTACTTCCTCATACTTTGTTCTATCTTTCAAGTCTTGTTAATCTTGTATTTATAATATGAATTTTTTTTTTTAATTGTGTGTGAGATAAGGACTGTTCCATTAGTGTTCTTTGGTAGACAATCCTGTGCACACGACGGCTGCCAAAGAATTCTAAGTAACTGTTTGTATATCTTCTTTCACTCACAGATAAAGCATTCTACATCCTGGTGTTAGACTTGATAGTCCCAAATATTCCTCTATCTTTATACATACACAAGTAAACTATACTACATAACAACGAAATGGAACATACTGTTTTGCATCATATGAATTGTGCCAGTGCACTGTGCAGAGCCTGTGGCAAGAGAGCATTAACTTCCAAAACAACACGTTCAATTCAGAAAGCACTGAACTGTTCTAATTACGTTAATGATCTGTTCTTTGTGTTTGGAATTAACGTATCAGATGATAAACCCACACAGCATTCGACTATATTTTGTAAGAAGTGTTACTTACGAATACAAAAACTCAAAAAGGAGGCATAATGAGAAGTGTCTTGAAACAGCCAAGTTACTATCGGAAAACAGTCAGCACATCTGGAAAGACTAAAACCATAATTTAACTATAAGTGAATGTCAACTGTGCAATTATGTTGCAAAGACATCTTTTGGTGTTTTAAAAACAAAAAGCTGCTCTATTCCCTGTGATGTTCTTTCTGACCCCTCCATGTCTAGTCAGTCATTTAGCTGTAGTCAGTCAGTTAGTTTGTAGTCAGTCAATTAGCTGTAGTCAGGATAGCTCTGTACAGTAGGAGGTTGATGTGCCTGCCCACATTAGTGATGATATTGTTCAACTGGAGGTTGATGTGCCAGCTCACATTAAAGGCGATACCATTATTCATTTGGAGGTGGATAACACTACTCACCCTAGCATGCCAGTTTTTGTTGCCATATCTACACCTACCAAGTCAGTTATACATACGACAAGTACATCCACCTCGCCTGTCTTCAAAAGCGACATCACAGTACAACAGTTACTTGCTAAGCCACCTTCACAACCACTAACACAAAAGGAAGAACCCCTATTCACATCCATTGTTAGAAAAAAACTAGAAACAGCAAAAAGTAATATCATAAAATGCAAAACCAGAGGACAGCCTATTGTACTACAAAAACTAATTAAACATAGAAGAGAAACATCAGTCACCAGAACGCCAACAAAACGTAAGCGATCTCAATTGCTCCACACTGTTAGAAAACATATTGCTGGAACATCAACTGATTCATTAGACCTGCAGCAGGCACATGAACTACAACGCTGTTCAGAAACGTCACGTCAGGAAATTTGCAGGAAAGCAGGCATTGAAAGTAGAGTTAGAATCTCCAAATAATTAGCAATAGCCATGAAGGAAACAGTAGGTCTTACGTGGGCACAGGAGAGAAAACAGAGAAGATTGAAAATTGAAAGACGCGCCAGCGGTATTAAAAATATAACTTTATAAATTTATAATGGAAACTCATTTGTTACAAATTTCTCCATCTGTGAATGTACAGATTCATCCTATAAAAAAAAAGGAAGTGTGAATGATAATTGAGCGAAATTTTGGGGCTAGAGCAAATTATGGCAGTTGTTGCTTGAGATTGACAGAATTAACAGAGTGTGGAAATCATTTAATAGATGTATTTATTAAATACACCTATTTATCTATTAAATTGAACATTTCGTTTTACTCATGACCATACTCATTTTTACATGACCATCGTGATGTATGATTGAGATAATTGTTAGCTCTCATGTTTTTGGGAACAATTGGGTGTGTTATTTTAAGGTAATAAATGTGGACTTGCAATTTAATGTTTCAATAATTAATGTTTGACGCATGAAACCAAAACAAAACTTTGATATCCATTTTCTGCAGGTTTTCTACTTTTGATTTCTGTAATTTGTTATGCATGTTGATTATGACCGATTTAGTGAAAATTGCATTATAAACAAACCATAACACGATATAAAAAAAACGTAAATTTTACACTATTTCAGACTATCATATCTTCTGTTCTAATTGTGATAAAATGTTTGTTCTTGTTCTAAAATTTACTCTAACATTTCTAGTCTAGCTTTACACAAAATTAAAGCCGGTATTTATAATAATAAAGTAGCCTAAAAGCATTAATTAAGCCCTATCAAAAGTAAACATCGCCACATGTTTTTCCCATAAGGAAGTTGACCACGTGACCTCTGTCAAGTGGGCTATAAATAGCGCTGTCGGGTTAAAAGGGGAAATAACTAAAAGATCGCTGGCAAACAGCCTTGAAGTAAGTAAGACTACTGCTGCACAAGTTTGTACTTTAGTCTATGTTTCTTCAAAACGACTATCTGCAGCACTGCTTCTTGATGCATAAGGAGCAAAACAAGAGGATGATAACGGTAAAGATGATGATGAATAAGAGGCGGCTAATTAACAATTATTAAAAATTAGTGCTTGTTTATTATTATAACCACTTTTAGTTAACTTCACGGGAGCTGTATCTATTAATCACGTTGACGCTCGAAATATCTGCGTTACTCCGGTCGTGAATGAGGGGTCTAGGTCTAGTCTTTTGTCGACCCCACAGGGATAGTCAAGAATTACAAGTTACTCCCGCCTTTGTTTTGTTGTTCAATTTCTTGGTCTTCTTTGTCTTCTTCTTGTATTTTGTTTTTTTTATTTCTTTCGCAACTTCTATTTCCTTTCTTCTTTTTCTTTTATTTATTCTTCTTTTATGTATTCTTTTTTTATTTTCTTTCTCTGTTTCTTCAGTTTCTTTCCTTCTTGGTTTTCTTTTCCTATTACTTATTTTTTTCTTTTTATTCCTCTTCTTCTATGTTTTCTCCCTCTATTTCTTCTTCTGTTGTTTTCTTTTTCTTCGTCTTTTATGTCTTGATTTAAGAGTGTCCGATTGGCAGAATGGTTAGAGCGTGTGCATCTCGTGGCAAAGTGACCGGGTTCAGAGCTCTTCTTGTTCAGTTTCTTGTTTTTTTTTTGTTGTTCTTCTCTACCGTTTCTTTCTTCTTCTATTTCTGTTGCATTTCCTCTATATATTTTTTTCGTCTATTTCTTCATCTTCTGCTTATTCATTTCTTCTCCTTCTTCTCCTCTTTCTTCTTCTTCTTTTTCTTCTTCTTGTATTTCGTCTATTTTTATTGCCTTTTTATTGTTCGTCATCTATATCTTGCGCTTAGTGCATCCGATTAACAAATTGTTGCGTACATATTTTTTATATGTCGCACAGATTACAGTTGATACGATTACAAATGAAAATGTAACTATCTGTTTGATAAAAGGATATTTATTTATGAACTTACAACTTTTAAGAAGGGGGATAACTCAGAATAGTAAATGTGTATTTATTCTTTGGGTGATCGGTTCCTGTTTTGTTCCCGTGTATCGAACAAGCGGAGGAATCTAGATTTATATCATTTTATGTCTATTATAGCTGGAAACAGATTGTTCTCGCTTAAGGTTTTGCAGGAATATTGAAAGTCCGAATCTAGGTTTACTGTTTGTCTGTTTGAGACGATTCGGTCTTATATCATGTTATCTTTGTGTGTCTTCGCTGGATTATTTCTTCTTACACGCTCAGCGGAGGAAGATAAGTGAGTGGTTTTCTTCGGTTATGATGTCTGGCGGGACGCCATGTCGAGCGGTCCAAAGTTTTGTGATCTCGAATTATCTTGGGGAAGAAAATTGTGTCTTCTAGGACTGTTTTAGTCTATGTATTCCCCAGTATTGTTTCTATTACGCCAGAAAAGTGTTTTTGTGCTTGCTATTTATTCTTGGCCAAGGTAAACGTACTTTTACTGACTTCGTTCCTAGGCTTACGATGGGTTATGTTTAGGCCTACATGAATCTACTTATGTTCAGATGTCAGAACGACATATCGTTTAGCAGCACTAATAATGTTTCTACACAGCAATTATGAGGACAGATAATGCTGATATTGGTGGAAACTTTGATACCCTTATGAATTGAATCTTTCTAGAAGTTTTGTCGTCTCACCGTTGTGTGAGCGATATTAAGGACCAAGGAAGCCATCTTGGAATCCGAATTATTGTCAATCATTCATCAGAGAACAGGGATGTCCCTTACTACCCGATAATGATCCAGAGATCACATTTATGAAAGAAAGATCTATTATGGGAGATTTAGCATTTACTCCGAAGATATGTGCTGAATGCTATTTGAAGGAATCTCCACTAGAGTACAAGCTACACTCATGCTAAGAGAGATTCTGTACAGGAGTCACTATGAACATTATGTATAAACTGACGGGATCTGTCAGTACAACCTGATATCTATTTGTATTAACTATGGAACTCTGAATGCTTGTCTACAAATGTTCCAGTATGAGGTTATTCAGCATGAATGCTAACTTAAGATGATACACCATTGATCAACACTATGCTGTTTATGTCGACATGTGTTCCTGTAACCATACACGTACTGTTCCAGTGTGCGTCTCATTAAACGTTATAAAAAGACCACAGTAGTCCCTGTAATCCTTGACTTCTAAATGTGAGAGTATGAATACATTGCTACCAAGTTGTCAACTCTTCAGAACCATTCTACCATTCGCGTACAATGCACTCTCACTTCAATGTTTACACTACCCTGTGTAGGTCGAGTTGACCTGTGTCTGTCTTCACTGTGACAGCACCCCTTTGAACACGATTGTAACCATACAACCAACAGATTACCAGCCATCATTGGCTACCACTATTACACTTTACATGATGGGAGTGAGTTAGCTGTGAGTCAGTCCTGATACACCATACATTTTACAGTGGAGTCCAAATTAACAGTACTTTACAGCGGTCGCCACTATATCCATTACAAGAGGTTGTAGTAAGAACATCACACTTTACACAAATCACTATCGCGTTTGCCTTTCGCTGCAAAGTTACTGGGTTCCGCGTTCGAAACCTGGTAAAGTCACGCCCTTGTCAACTTGAGTGTATATGAGTACTTGACTTTGCTCGCGACTTATAAAAGACAAAACAGCGAGAAAGGGACCTGGTCACAGTCATAAAACTGGACCTAGTATAGCAAAGTCTTTAACACTTCATTCCCCGTCGTCAGTAACTGCTTTGAGACTCACCTTTTATATTTGTTTTCATCTTTTATTTCTTTCTTATAATTCTACTTGTTATTTTTTTATTCTTGTTATTCTTTTTATTCCTCTTCTTCTATTTCTTTTTCATTTATTTCTTCCCGGTCTTGTTTTTTTTTTTTTTTTGTCTTCAACATGTCCTGCTTCTGCTCACATGCGCCGGACTCACGACAGAAAGAAGAAATTTACTGCCGGGCTCCCCAACAATTACAAACACTCTATACAGCAGCTACAGAACACGTGCAAATTCTTCAATTGGGCATTAGCTGCGTAAAGGCGACGACCTCAGCAGTCTTAGTTAAACAACAAAGTCTTGTTAATGTCCACGCTTGGCTGATACAGTGCAGTGTGTGTATGAATACTGTAATTGATCATCATCATCATTATCAACATCGCCCTTCAGCTCTGCAAGGAGCATAGACCTTCAATAAGAGTATACCAAGTTTTCCTTCCTGTGCCTTCAGTACAACTTCTTTCCACGTCTATTTCATCCCCTTCATGTTTATCTTCAATTCTCTTCTCCGTCTGTTCTTTGGTCTCATTCTATAACTTTTACGCTGGAGATCCTAGAACACGAACTGCTGGATAATGCCATCAAGACATTTCCTCAAGGTGTGTCCTATCCATCTCCAGTACCGTCTTCTCATCTCTTATATTGACTTCCTTTCCATCTCCAGGGTCTTCTTCTTTTTGGTTTGGTTTTTGCCTTCTTGTGCCGAGGCGCGTTCCTTTCAACCTAATTGGTTATATCAGAGCGCATTTGCCAGCCAAAAATAAGTGAACTCTGTTAACTGAAGCGATGTGTTGTTAAACTCTAAACCGTGAAAAGGGCTACTAGCTTCTATCAGCTAGCATGAAGAAGCCCTGAAAAGGACTACTAGCCCAGAGTTGATAGATACTAAGTCCTGAAAAGGACTAACATTATCCACCTGTTAGCTTAAAGCCCTGAAAAGGACTTGCCCTAAAAAGGACTCACCAGCTACGCCAACGCTGCCCGTACTACCTCAGTGTCCAGCGAAACACCGGTTGTATGTGAACTCTTGAGCAATGCAACCAGATTGCTAGTCCGTCCAGCGTCGATAGATACTAAGTCCTGAAAAGGATTAACATTATCCATATGCTAGCATGAAGCTCTGAGAAGGACTTGCCTTGAAAAGGACTCGCCAGCTACACCAACGCTGGACCAACGAAGATTAAGTAACATTTTTAAGTCGTCCTCTTGTTCATCTCTTATATTGACCACTACTGGGTTAATTCCCACAGTTCTCAACCCAGACACACCGCAATAACTTCCAAAATAAGTAACCAATCTTTCGCAGCCGCTTCCCTCAAACCGAAATAAAACGCTCGCATTTCACCCTTAACTGACGTTTCTTTGAATCTTAAGGCAAAGTGACACGACTTCGGCTAAAATACGATGGGATATAATTCATTTGTGCATCGCCATTTTCGTGTTCACCGCACACCCAACATTGAATGACGGGTGTATTATTAACACAATACACCCGTGATAAATAATCCGCCTCGGTTATTTATCTTGTCATTTCGCCCGGTCTTTTTAAAGTGCCATAGTTACCAAGGCGGTAGCTGGACGATGGATGGATGCTTGCAACTCGTGGATTTACAATTACACTCACCAGCGACTTGATCCAGGAGCGAGGACAATCTCATAACTACTCGCAAATTACTGGATGTCTCAAAACTTGATGGATGACCTTCGTCCTGCTGAACCAGGTAGGGTAATTTAGTTTAAGCATTCACTTAGTTGCCCCCTCGTAGTTCCCGTGGGGTATCTAAGGAAAAGGATTACTGCGCCCACATGCATATCGTACAAAAAAGTAGTCCTAAAGGGGAATGACGTGTTAGAGACTACCCTACACTAGGTCCTGTTGACCAAGGGGTGCAAAATTGGCTGAGCGTCCTTTCACGATGTACTGTGACAGCAAGGCGATGGCGCCGTTTGGTTGGTCCTAGGTTCGATTCCCGGTAAGCCAATCACTTATATTTTCTTTTCTGTTGTCTAGTGTCATCCTTTATGTCCAACGAGTACCTGTTAATTACCTTTATTTATTTATTTACTAATTTATTTACTGGTCACATGACTTTAGGTTTCCTCCATTATTTATTTACTGGTCACATGACTCAAGGTTTCCTCCATTATTTATTTACTGGTCACATGACTTTAGGTTTCCTCCATTATTTGTTTACTGGTCACATGACTTTAGGTTTCCTCCATTATTTATTTACTGGTCACATGACTCAAGGTTTCCTCCATTATTTATTTACTGGTCACATGACTCAAGGTTTCCTCCATTATTTATTTACTGGTCACATGACTCAAGGTTTCCTCCATTATTTATTTACTGGTCACATGACTTTAGGTTTCCTCCATTATTTATTTACTGGTCACATGACTTTAGGTTTCCGTCTCTCCCCTGAAAAATTAATTGATTACTGTGACGCATAAAGTAATAAGTACTTTGTTACTTTCTCAAAACACTTTAATTTCATTGGCTACAGGCCTTCGACAGTTCTTTTCATAATTTGCAAGATTTTTTCATTTTACTTTTTTTTAATTCGTATCCTCTCAGTATTGCTTAATTACTTTGTTAGAATTTTAGTGTTGTGGTGTGAAAACGTGCGTGCCTACTGTTGTGTGACTATTTTAATATACTACTGACAATTTCAGTTAATTGTGATTTTTTAGCAATACTTGTACCAAGTGTTCGTACGTTAAGTACTAACATTTGCATTTTCACTTACTTGGTGACGTTAATTAGTTTAAATTTTCGTGGGTTCGTATTTAAAATTGCTTTTGTTATTTTTTTTTTTTAAACCACTCGCCAAAATAAAATGCATACCTATCAGACACAATGGCTAATTAAGGATGGTCTACGGCTGGGCCACCTGAACATTTACCATTTATTAGGCAAACTTCCTGAGCTTACACAAATTCTAAATAAAAATTTTCATGTTTTTGGACTTTCCGAAAGTCGCTTAAACGACAAAATATCAGATGGTGAAATTGCCCTAAATAGTTTTAAAACAGTTCGGCGAGACTCAAGTAGAAAGCTAGAAACAGGTATTGTAGTATATATTTCCACTTCTATTAGTTATCGCCGCAGAAGCGATTTAGAGACAGCAGAGACCGAGTGCATATGGTTAGAAATAAAACTACCGACTCAGGGACAATTTCTAGTCGGGTATCTTTATAGAAATCCCAGTGCAGGAGCCATCTGGTATGAAGATTTCACCACTATGATGGATAAAGTATTTACCACTGCCAAAGAAATTATTCTTCTAGGCGATTTCAACATCGACATGCGCAACATAAACCAAACATGGGAAAACATCATCCTATCTTACAACCTAAAACAAATAGTCAACCAGCCTACCAGGGTAACAAATGCATCATCCACAATAATTGACCACATCTACGTCACCTGTGCAGACAATATTATAGAATGCTCTGTTCCTACTGTCGCGATGAGTGACCACTACCCTATATGTTGCACGTGGTCAAAGAATAAATATAAAGCTCCAAGAAATAAACATATCAGTATTAAATTTAGAAGTTTTAAACATTTCAACCGTGAACTATTTTTACATGATTTGCGAACTGCACCTCTTGCCAGTGTTTACCAGCTTTCTGATCCCGATGACGCCATTGCCCATTGGACACGTATCTTTCTTTGTGTGTTTGATAACCACGCACCAACTAAAGAAGTTCGTGTGAAACGACAGGTCAAATCTCCTTGGATCACACAAGCAGTGCTAGACGCCATGAGGCAGAGAGATCAAGCTCACAAAAACAAGGACTTTAACATATACAGAGAACAGAGGAACAACGTGCAATATTTAATTCGTAGAGAAAAAAAGAATTACTTTAAAAATTTGGTTCAGAACAAAACAAACAGTAAAGATATATGGAAAGCAATCAATACCTTAGCGAACAAGCGAAATCTGTCAGTCTCGTCAACCCCTAATACTTCATTTACTCCCACAGACTTCAGCAATTACCTTCAGGCAGAAATAAACAGTCTTAAATCTACAATACCAAATTCACCTTGTGACTTAGGCAGGCTGTCAGTATTTTGTGCGAACAAATGTACCAACACAATCCCATCCAACATTCCGTTTATGACAGTTAATGAAGTGTATAACTATCTTCTAGGACTTAAAGATAATAACTCATCAGGACTTGACGGAGTCAGTAATCGAATACTGCGTTATGCGGCTCCAGCTATTAGTGATTCGCTTACATACATATACAATCAATGTATCGCACGGAGCTACTTTCCGTGGCACTTTAAAGTCGCTAAGGTATATCCTCTCTTAAAACCTGGCTCTTCCGACAATAATAACCTTGGTAACTATAGGCCAATCTCCTTAATATCATCGCTATCCAAACCACTAGAAAAACACATACATAAAATAACACTACAACACCTAGTTAACAACGGCTTGCTAATTGATAGTCAGTCGGGGTTTAGACCTAAACATTCATGTCACACAGCTCTAACTAAGATGATTGACAACTGGCACTTAAATATTAATAACGATAACATATGTGGGGCAGTTTTTGTAGACTTTAAAAAAGCATTTGATATGATAGATCACGCTATTTTAATTAGAAAACTAGAAACATCAAAAGTAAACCTTCAACTAGTGACGATAATTAAATCATTCCTGTCAGACAGAAAACATGTAGTTTCTTACAATAACTCTTGCTCATACCCAACCATAATAAATACCGGCGTTCCTCAGGGCTCTATTCTTGGGCCTCTACTTTTTGCCATATACATTAATGACCTTCCATTACACGTCGAACACGCATCCTGTGACCTATTTGCTGATGACTGTACTATCTACACGAGTGATACGAGTTGCAACACACTCGAACTATCGTTACAAAAAGATACAGACAATCTGATTAAGTGGAGCATCGGAAATCGCATGCTAATTAATATAATTAAAACAAAGTGCATGTTAATATCAACTAGACAAAAATTACAAAATTCTGAGAAAACAACACTTCAGATCTATATTGGTACCTCACCAATTGAAAACGTTAATGAACATAAAACTCTAGGAATAGTCGTTGACCAGCATCTTAATTGGAACTCACATGTTCATGCACTGACTAAGCAAACGGCACAGAAAGTTTACCAGTTAGCTAAAATCAAACATTTCCTAGATGAAGATGCACGAAAATTGTTCTATGTATCTCACATACAAACAAACCTTGACTATTGCTCCACAATCTGGGATGGTTGTTCTATGTCCAACACAAAAAGACTCCATTCACTACAAAAGCGTGCAGTGCGTCTAGTTTCTGACAACTGCCAAACACAGTGTGTAGATCTATATAAATATCTCAAAATACTGCCTCTAAGAAAGCGCTTTCTGTTCAACAAAGCTAAATTTGTTCACAAAATCCTGTCACAGAATGCTCCAACATATCTGTGGCCAATGTTCAAATACAGTGAAAGACGCAGTCAACGCCTTAACAAAATACAAGTGCCCAAGCCTAGGCTTGACTTATTCAAGAAAAGCTTAGCTTACTCTGCTGCTCATCTTTGGAACTATCTTCCACATTATCTAAAACATAACAACCTCAGTCCCTATTCATACAATCGTAAACTTTTCGAATACTTTATGAGTTCTGATTATCTGCCCCCCTAATATGATTATTTTTCCGAACAAATGGTATAATATCGAGTGTAGGTTTAATGATGATGTTAGTGCTTTTCAACATATTTTGTTTCATGGTAATACTTAGTTTGTACTTTTCAATATATTTTATTTCATGTTTATAATTAGATACTGTGAATGTGAGTATGCTATTATTTTACCTGTACAACGTTGAATTCCTTGAATTGATGGGTAAATTGTATGTGAGAATAAATGAAATCAGTATAAAAGACGGGAGAAAGGAAGGGCAGAATGTCAGACGGGCCTGCGTGCCCAATTCTCAACCCTTTGAAAATAAAGTTCGTTCGTTCGTTCGTTCGTTCGTTCTATGAGCGACCATTTTGAAGCTGTGCATAAGACTGGCAACTTTATTATGCAAAAAGAATTGACGCAGAGACCACCACTGGTGCTCCATGTGGTAAAGTGGGATGATATAAATATTTATAGGGGACTTAGTGTACTGACTGAGATCAGCTGTGAAGGTATCTGTATCTAATAAGTGTGATGTATTACAGATGACCTTACTTTGCTATCACATTTATACCTCAGTCAGACTTATTCTGGAATATTGTGATGACTACGTTGAATGTCTAGGGTTATGATAGGGATGAAGTGTATGTTCACAACAACCAACAGACAGAAAAACAATTTAATTTAATCCACAATACTTTACAACACTGTGACACTCACATACGTAGAACACTCTATAAGACTATCTTAATAAGTCAAGTGTAACTTGTAAAATATGTATTAATTCCTTTCAATAATAGATATCCTGATTCAACTACAAAGTGAACCAGGAATCACAATCAAATGTAATTACAAGTTGTATGTACAAAATTTATAGATATGATCTTTGTATTGACATATATTATTATTATTACAATATGTGTGTAAGTTGTGATGTAGTACTATGAGGTAATACTGGCTTTTTCAAGCTATGTGGTTGTTTGTCATCATGACTTCAAGTTTCTGGTGGAAATAGTATTGGAAAAGTTCACAGTTCCTGTCATTTGAAACAAATAAGTGTCCCTCTTTATTTAATATACAGTCAATTTTAGAGGGGGGGGGGGGGGGGGACACAAGATTGAGCTGCTCTGGCCAACGAATCTTAACTTCTGTGTGGGCGGCAGGAAACAGTCTCCTCTGCTCGCTTGCTTCACCGTATTCTTGAGAAACAACACTGGTCGCTATCTTGACTAAGGAGTATGCTATCAGCCTCTGGATTCAGCAAAACTCAGACCAGGTGCTGCTTTAATAGTTTAGTACCACTGTCCCACAATTCATGGAAATATTAAACAAATACGTTGACTGGCGATGAGTTATGGCACAATTCCGATCTGCCTCTGTCCCAGGCTTTTATTTAGAAAAATATGAGCTGGATCTCAACGCACTTGCTTTACAAATTGGATTTTCAAAAAGTGGCACTGAACTGACGCTCCTAATTGACTATATCAAATGGTCTAGCCAATGGGACCATGTTTACAAAAGCTTTTGAAAAAATGTACCCTTCCTATCGTTTCTAGTAACAACCAAAATTAGTATTTGCAATCGACTAATCATGTTGAGCCTTACATATTATTCTAGCCAATCAAATCGGATTTAACATGGTGGCCTCATTTTCTTCTAAAACATTGTTCAAACACGCCATTATGAGCAAAAATGATCCTGTGTTGTCTGACACCCTCACTATAGTATTTTGGCTATAATTTGTTAATTATTAAACTAATGTGATGGGTCCGGGAAGACGCCCCTGAGGCCCCACCCCCACTTCAGTTCAAGGCATGTTTGTCCCCCACATATTTTCGTTGTGCGCGGAGCATGCTGGGATGTGAAAATTCTAACGAGATAGAAAATATATTAATTAGGCCACAATAACGCCTAAATATTAATTGTGGTGTATAGTTGTGAGTTTATATTTGAGATTCGTGTGTTATATTAAATAGCTGTAGGTTTTATTTGTGTTTTCGCTATTCCTAAGCGATAATCGCGTGTGATATTTAAGTAGTCAAGATTAATACGCCTAGCGCAGTAAAGTGAGTGATTAGCCTAGTGCCTATAAAAAGAGATAGCGAGCTACCAGCGGACCTTTCCTAGTATCAGCCGCCAGAGAGAACAGACGACAGAGCCAAACTGTAAATGCATTGAGCACGTGAGTTAATTTAAATTAGAATTAATTTTATATAATTCTAGAATTATATTCAGCACGAGTCTGTTTTAATGTTTAGTGAAATAGATAGATGTGTTTCCAAAGGAAATGTCTTTTTAGGACATTATGATTTAGTCTTGAAGAATGATAGATGAGTGAAAATAATGTTTGATAGGTTTTATTAGGCACGCAAAGCCTAAATCCAGATGTGAGAATTTAGTATCAAGTATTTCATCCATCAGACCGGGCAAATTTAGTAGGAGAGTATTTTATACATGAAACTGGACAGAAATGTTATCAGAAAGGCAGATATAGTATGAAGCTATTTCACGGGAATGTAGATAAGATTAACAATAGCAAGATTGTAGCCACGTGGCGAGGACTGTATAAAAAGCGGCGAATAACACGCCCCGCGTGGTAAACCTATAATGTTACGCCATGTGACACGTTGTGTATTTAGTTCCAGTTTGGTTTAAGTCGAGAATAATTATATTTTATTTTTTCTAATGTAAAAGTAATTGAGTGTATTTCACGATAGCCTACTTATCATAATTCTACTGTATATATTTAATGGGTTACTGTGAGGTGAGAATATGTATTTAGATTTCTGGAGAGCGCGAGGCCACTCCTTTGTTGAGACATGTGTTTCTCTGGTTGCTCCCGGCGGAGCATGGAAACACCAATGTGGCTGGTGTCTATCACAAGCCGACAAGAAGCATTTTTTATGCTATTGCAGTAGTTGTTTTTCGGTAACGATGTGTTTCATGTGATGAGATTCCCAGTCGCACCAGTCGTCACATACGACATGCTTCCGAATGCAGTAACGAATATTGAGATAGACCAGTTGTGAGGTGGTGGTTTATTCTCGTTATTGAGAGTATTTGTTGTACATATAATTGAATATTATTTTATGTCCATTTTATGATTATTTAATTATGGTTATGTGAGGAATGGTTGTGAGAGCACGTGGGCTCACTTCAAGGTATATATTTCTCTTCTCCGCTCCTGAGGGAGCATGGGGCCAACAGTGTGGTTTGCCTCCATATTAAGTATTCATATGCTAGGGCAGTAGTGTTTCGGTAGCAATCTGTGTTACATGGTGAGATTGCCAGCCCCACGCACAACACCTTACTAGTCTCATTGGACGACATGCATGAGTGTGTGTGTGTGTGATAGCTGAGTGTATGCTCTTGCAGTAGTGGTTTCCGTAGCAACCTGTGTTACATGGTGAGATTGCCAGTCCCACGCACAACACCTTACTAGTCGCATTGGATGACACACATGAGTGTGTGTGTGTGTGTGTGATAGTTGAGTGTGTCAGGTGGCGGCGTAGGACAGTTTGACAGGTGAGAGCGTGGTGTTTCTCATTCAGTATTATATTATGATTTTAACTATTCTGTGCTTTGTTTGCTTCTTCAGATTAGCATCGGGCACTGTTGGGTGTTTTGTTTTGTTGGGTTTTGTGATGTTCGCTAGTTTATTTGTTTAATGTTTGCTTTGTCACTGAATGGGCTGTAAAAATAAATATAGCCCCTGCCTCTAGAATCAAGAGTTTTATTGTTGTTCGGGTCGGTGCGAGTGTGACAAGAGAGTGATATCACAATCACAATATAATCATCATCTCGCCCACCCTACCACAATTGGCGTCGTCGACAGGATAAGGCAGACAGTGACACTGAGCAAACAGCAAACGAACAAATATTGTAAACACCCAGCAGTGCGGTCTTGCAGCAAGATGGCATCGATCAATGCGCCTGTGAAGATATTGTATGTGAAGGTGCCAGACATAAGGCTATTTAGTGGAGAGGGAAGTCCCACTTGGCAAGAGTTTGTGGAAGAGGTAGAGGCCGTGTGGAAGATGGGGTCCTTTAGTGCGATAGACAAAGTAGATTTAATCTGGAACAACGTTACACCATGGGTCGCTAGGGAGTTGCGGATACATGGCGGAGCCAAGGCCAGCCCTGAGCAGTTACTGGAAATTGTCAAAAAAGCCTATAGCGAGAAACCACAAGTCAGTGAGGTGAACAGGAATTTCCCTTGGGAATATGCTGTTTATGGTGAAAGTAAAAAGCCTGAGACACGGGTCCAGATAGCAAGTGCAGAAGTTAAGAAGGAGGAGGAGGCACTCAGGGCAGAATTATCCTTCCTAAAGTCCCAGATAGCACAGATGTCAGAGTCCAGTTCGCCAGCACAAGAGGAGGTGCAGAGAAAGAGAGCACCATGCCAGCCGCGGGAACAGCCAACGCAAGACAAGGAGGTGTGTCCGCGGGAACAGCCAAAGCACGACGAGGAGGTGCATGTTCTGGTATGTGAGAGTCAAGCTGTTGTTAACGAAAGCAGTGAGCTGACAGTACCGACCAGTGCAGCTGCACCGACAAGGCGAAAAGGAGTTTGCAAGTGGTACAGTGTCCGCAGGGGATGGGGATTCATCACGCCAGATGATGGAGGTATTGATGTATTCGTACATCAGACCAAGATCTACAGAAAGGGATTCCGGAGTCTGGCGAGGAATGAACGAGTAGAGTTTGACAGCAAACCATCGGTCCAGGGCATGGAAGCAATTTATGTATGCGGCATTGGCGGTCAAGAGTGTAAGGGCAGCAGAAAGCGACCCATGGCACAGAGGAAGCCCAGAAAGATAAGATGCTACAATTGTGGAGACCTGTCAGACCACATGGCAGCCAAGTGCCCTCAAGGCCCGCTTCCGAAGAGATGTTTTCGATGCAAGTCAACTGAACATTTGATAGCCGCCTGTCCCTCAAAGAGCTCTTTCCCGAGACGTGCTACCACAACCAGGTTTCCTTCCGGGTGCAAGCCAAGAGATGACCGTGACAACTGTCACCCTAAGGGAGCCGAGAAGATTGGTAGTCGGTTAGGGGAGGAAACTCGTCTTAAGCAGAGAGGAGGGAGTGCAAGTCAAGGTTCAGAGGAGGAGACACATGAAAAGCAGACTGTGGGGAATGTAAGCCACCGTCCACGCAAAATGAGTGCAGAACACGTCAAGAGCGATCCCCCTACAGATTCGACAGCTACATGCACTGGCAAGCAGATGTCACAAGCCAGCAGCGACGCGGCACAAGTAGGCGAATCTTCTAGACCACAGCAACTGCCAGCCCGACAAAGCACAACTAGGGACATGTCGACCAAGACAGATCGCCGCAGAGAAAGAGTCATACGCAGCACCAACGATCTAAGAGGCTACGATCGAAGCGCCAGAGGTGGTGATGTTGTCGGGACGACAACAAAATCAGGAGGGAGATATGTGATGGGGTCGGGAAGACACCCCTGAGGCCCCACCCCCACTTCAGTTCAAGGCATGTTGTCCCTCACATATTTTCGTTGTGCGCGAAGCATGCTGGGATGTGAAAATTCTAACGAGATAGAAAATATATTAATTAGACCACACATAACGCCTAAATATTAATTGTGGTGTGTATAGTTGTGAGTTTAGATTGAGAATTCGTGTGTTATATTAAATAGCTGTAGGTTTTATTTGTGTTTTCGCTATTCTAAGCGATAATCGCGTGTTGATATTTAAGTAGTCAAGATTAATACGCCTAGCGCAGTTAAAGTGAGTGATTAGCCTAGTGACTATAAAAGAGATAGCGAGCTTACCAGCGGACTTTC